>OZ023262.1:305554326-305871826 GCA_964006375.1 Tillus elongatus | reverse complement strand
AGTCTTAAAACACTAAGTGAGTGGCGAACGTGTCGCCACCTAGTTCGGAACCAAGTACTATGTTGTCACGCCCTCTCCAAATAATACAGAGTATTAAAAATAGAGACGGTATACAACTAACTAACAATTTAAAAAATTGTTAGCCCTGGCCCATTTCTACCCCAATATAGGGACAAAGTATGTAAGACTAGATGCATTCTCGCAACAATTAGAACCGTAGACCGGTTTCGCTCTCATTAGAGCTCCTCAGTACGGCATACTAATTGCAGCAAAAATGCACCAAAAATAACACGGCTATCGTATATTTTTTTTTTGCTGCAATTAGTATGCCGTACTGAGGAGCTCTAATGAGAGCGAAACCAGTCTACGGTTCTAATTGTTGCGAGAATGCATCTAGTCTTACATACTTTGTCCCTATATTGGGGTAGAAATGGGCCAGGGCTAACAATTTTTTAAATTGTTAGTTAGTTGTATACCGTCTCTATTTTTAATACTCTGTATTATTTGGAGAGGGCGTGACAACATAGTACTTGGTTACGAACTAGGTGGCGACACGTTCGCCACTCACTTAGTGTTTTAAGACTGGCTATACGATAGCCGTGTTATTTTTGGTGCATTTTTGCTGCAATTAGTATGCCGTACTGAGGAGCTCTAATGAGAGCGAAACCGGTCTACGGTTCTAATTGTTGCGAGAATGCATCTAGTCTTACATACTTTGTCCCTATATTGGGGTAGAAATGGGCCAGGGCTAACAATTTTTTAACTTGTTAGTTAGTTGTATACCGTCTCTATTTTTAATACTCTGTATTATTTGGAGAGGGCGTGACAACATAGTACTTGGTTCCGAACTAGGTGGCGACACGTTCGCCACTCACTTAGTGTTTTAAGACTGGCTATACGATAGCCGTGTTATTTTTGGTGCATTTTTGCTGCAATTAGTATGCCGTACTAAGGAGCTCTAATGAGAGCGAAACCGGTCTACGGTTCTAATTGTTGCGAGAATGCATCTAGTCTTACATACTTTGTCCCTATATTGGGGTAGAAATGGGCCAGGGCTAACAATTTTTTAAATTGTTAGTTAGTTGTATACCGTCTCTATTTTTAATACTCTGTATTATTTGGAGAGGGCGTGACAACATAGTACTTGGTTCCGAACTAGGTGGCGACACGTTCGCCACTCACTTAGTGTTTTAAGACTGGCTATACGATAGCCGTGTTATTTTTGGTGCATTTTTGCTGCAATTAGTATGCCGTACTGAGGAGCTCTAATGAGAGCGAAACCGGTCTACGGTTCTAATTGTTGCGAGAATGCATCTAGTCTTACATACTTTGTCCCTATATTGGGGTAGAAATGGGCCAGGGCTAACAATTTTTTAAATTGTTAGTTAGTTGTATACCGTCTCTATTTTTAATACTCTGTATTATTTGGAGAAGGCGTGACAACATAGTACTTGGTTCCGAACTAGGTGGCGACACGTTCGCCACTTACTTAGTGTTTTAAGACTGGCTATACGATAGCCGTGTTATTTTTGGTGCATTTTTGCTGCAATTAGTATGCCGTACTGAGGAGCTCTAATGAGAGCGAAACCGGTGTACGGTTCTAATTGTTGCGAGAATGCATCTAGTCTTACATACTTTGTCCCTATATTGGGGTAGAAATGGGCCAGGGCTAACAATTTTTTAAATTGTTAGTTAGTTGTATACCGTCTCTATTTTTAATACTCTGTATTATTTGGAGAGGGCGTGACAACATAGTACTTGGTTCCGAACTAGGTGGCGACACGTTCGCCACTCACTTAGTGTTTTAAGACTGGCTATACGATAGCCGTGTTATTTTTGGTGCATTTTGCTGCAATTAGTATGCCGTACTGAGGAGCTCTAATGAGAGCGAAACCGGTCTACGGTTCTAATTGTTGCGAGAATGCATCTAGTCTTACATACTTTGTCCCTATATTGGGGTAGAAATGGGCCAGGGCTAACAATTTTTTAAATTGTTAGTTAGTTGTATACCGTCTCTATTTTTAATACTCTGTATTATTTGGAGAGGGCGTGACAACATAGTACTTGGTTCCGAACTAGGTGGCGACACGTTCGCCACTCACTTAGTGTTTTAAGACTGGCTATACGATAGCCGTGTTATTTTTGGTGCATTTTTGCTGCAATTAGTATGCCGTACTGAGGAGCTCTAATGAGAGCGAAACCGGTCTACGGTTCTAATTGTTGCGAGAATGCATCTAGTCTTACATACTTTGTCCCTATATTGGGGTAGAAATGGGCCAGGGCTAACAATTTTTTAAATTGTTAGTTAGTTGTATACCGTCTCTATTTTTAATACTCTGTATTATTTGGAGAGGGCGTGACAACATAGTACTTGGTTCCGAACTAGGTGGCGACACGTTCGCCACTCACTTAGTGTTTTAAGACTGGCTATACGATAGCCGTGTTATTTTTGGTGCATTTTTGCTGCAATTAGTATGCCGTACTGAGGAGCTCTAATGAGAGCGAAACCGGTCTACGGTTCTAATTGTTGCGAGAATGCATCTAGTCTTACATACTTTGTCCCTATATTGGGGTAGAAATGGGCCAGGGCTAACAATTTTTTAAATTGTTAGTTAGTTGTATACCGTCTCTATTTTTAATACTCTGTATTATTTGGAGAGGGCGTGACAACATAGTACTTGGTTCCGAACTAGGTGGCGACACGTTCGCCACTCACTTAGTGTTTTAAGACTGGCTATACGATAGCCGTGTTATTTTTTGTGCATTTTTGCTGCAATTAGTATGCCGTACTGAGGAGCTCTAATGAGAGCGAAACCGGTCTACGGTTCTAATTGTTGCGAGAATGCATCTAGTCTTACATACTTTGTCCCTATATTGGGGTAGAAATGGGCCAGGGCTAACAATTTTTTAAATTGTTAGTTAGTTGTATACCGTCTCTATTTTTAATACTCTGTATTATTTGGAGAGGGCGTGACAACATAGTACTTGGTTCCGAACTAGGTGGCGACACGTTCGCCACTCACTTAGTGTTTTAAGACTGGCTATACGATAGCCGTGTTATTTTTGGTGCATTTTTGCTGCAATTAGTATGCCGTACTGAGGAGCTCTAATGAGAGCGAAACCGGTCTACGGTTCTAATTGTTGCGAGAATGCATCTAGTCTTACATACTTTGTCCCTATATTGGGGTAGAAATGGGCCACGGCTAACAATTTTTTAAATTGTTAGTTAGTTGTATACCGTCTCTATTTTTAATACTCTGTATTATTTGGAGAGGGCGTGACAACATAGTACTTGGTTCCGAACTAGGTGGCGACACGTTCGCCACTCACTTAGTGTTTTAA
This sequence comes from Tillus elongatus, assembly GCA_964006375.1. NCBI lineage: Eukaryota > Metazoa > Arthropoda > Insecta > Coleoptera > Cleridae > Tillus > Tillus elongatus. The sequence goes on along the minus strand of OZ023262.1, from coordinate 305,868,484 downwards.
GACTGGCTATACGATAGCCGTGTTATTTTTGGTGCATTTTTGCTGCAATTAGTATGCCGTACTGAGGAGCTCTAATGAGAGCGAAACCGGTCTACGGTTCTAATTGTTGCGAGAATGCATCTAGTCTTACATACTTTGTCCCTATATTGGGGTAGAAATGGGCCAGGGCTAACAATTTTTTAAATTGTTAGTTAGTTGTATACCGTCTCTATTTTTAATACTCTGTATTATTTGGAGAGGGCGTGACAACATAGTACTTGGTTCCGAACTAGGTGGCGACACGTTCGCCACTCACTTAGTGTTTTAAGACTGGCTATACGATAGCCGTGTTATTTTTGGTGCATTTTTGCTGCAATTAGTATGCCGTACTGAGGAGCTCTAATGAGAGCGAAACCGGTCTACGGTTCTAATTGTTGCGAGAATGCATCTAGTCTTACATACTTTGTCCCTATATTGGGGTAGAAATGGGCCAGGGCTAACAATTTTTTAAATTGTTAGTTAGTTGTATACCGTCTCTATTTTTAATACTCTGTATTATTTGGAGAGGGCGTGACAACATAGTACTTGGTTCCGAACTAGGTGGCGACACGTTCGCCACTCACTTAGTGTTTTAAGACTGGCTATACGATAGCCGTGTTATTTTTGGTGCATTTTTGCTGCAATTAGTATGCCGTACTGAGGAGCTCTAATGAGAGCGAAACCGGTCTACGGTTCTAATTGTTGCGAGAATGCATCTAGTCTTACATACTTTGTCCCTATATTGGGGTAGAAATGGGCCAGGGCTAACAATTTTTTAAATTGTTAGTTAGTTGTATACCGTCTCTATTTTTAATACTCTGTATTATTTGGAGAGGGCGTGACAACATAGTACTTGGTTCCGAACTAGGTGGCGACACGTTCGCCACTCACTTAGTGTTTTAAGACTGGCTATACGATAGCCGTGTTATTTTTGGTGCATTTTTGCTGCAATTAGTATGCCGTACTGAGGAGCTCTAATGAGAGCGAAACCGGTCTACGGTTCTAATTGTTGCGAGAATGCATCTAGTCTTACATACTTTGTCCCTATATTGGGGTAGAAATGGGCCAGGGCTAACAATTTTTTAAATTGTTAGTTAGTTGTATACCGTCTCTATTTTTAATACTCTGTATTATTTGGAGAGGGCGTGACAACATAGTACTTGGTTCCGAACTAGGTGGCGACACGTTCGCCACTCACTTAGTGTTTTAAGACTGGCTATACGATAGCCGTGTTATTTTTGGTGCATTTTTGCTGCAATTAGTATGCCGTACTGAGGAGCTCTAATGAGAGCGAAACCGGTCTACGGTTCTAATTGTTGCGAGAATGCATCTAGTCTTACATACTTTGTCCCTATATTGGGGTAGAAATGGGCCAGGGCTAACAATTTTTTAAATTGTTAGTTAGTTGTATACCGTCTCTATTTTTAATACTCTGTATTATTTGGAGAGGGCGTGACAACATAGTACTTGGTTCCGAACTAGGTGGCGACACGTTCGCCACTCACTTAGTGTTTTAAGACTGGCTATACGATAGCCGTGTTATTTTTTGTGCATTTTTGCTGCAATTAGTATGCCGTACTGAGGAGCTCTAATGAGAGCGAAACCGGTCTACGGTTCTAATTGTTGCGAGAATGCATCTAGTCTTACATACTTTGTCCCTATATTGGGGTAGAAATGGGCCAGGGCTAACAATTTTTTAAATTGTTAGTTAGTTGTATACCGTCTCTATTTTTAATACTCTGTATTATTTGGAGAGGGCGTGACAACATAGTACTTGGTTCCGAACTAGGTGGCGACACGTTCGCCACTCACTTAGTGTTTTAAGACTGGCTATACGATAGCCGTGTTATTTTTGGTGCATTTTTGCTGCAATTAGTATGCCGTACTGAGGAGCTCTAATGAGAGCGAAACCGGTCTACGGTTCTAATTGTTGCGAGAATGCATCTAGTCTTACATACTTTGTCCCTATATTGGGGTAGAAATGGGCCAGGGCTAACAATTTTTTAAATTGTTAGTTAGTTGTATACCGTCTCTATTTTTAATACTCTGTATTATTTGGAGAGGGCGTGACAACATAGTACTTGGTTCCGAACTAGGTGGCGACACGTTCGCCACTCACTTAGTGTTTTAAGACTGGCTATACGATAGCCGTGTTATTTTTGGTGCATTTTTGCTGCAATTAGTATGCCGTACTGAGGAGCTCTAATGAGAGCGAAACCGGTCTACGGTTCTAATTGTTGCGAGAATGCATCTAGTCTTACATACTTTGTCCCTATATTGGGGTAGAAATGGGCCAGGGCTAACAATTTTTTAAATTGTTAGTTAGTTGTATACCGTCTCTATTTTTAATACTCTGTATTATTTGGAGAGGGCGTGACAACATAGTACTTGGTTCCGAACTAGGTGGCGACACGTTCGCCACTCACTTAGTGTTTTAAGACTGGCTATACGATAGCCGTGTTATTTTTGGTGCATTTTTGCTGCAATTAGTATGCCGTACTGAGGAGCTCTAATGAGAGCGAAACCGGTCTACGGTTCTAATTGTTGCGAGAATGCATCTAGTCTTACATACTTTGTCCCTATATTGGGGTAGAAATGGGCCAGGGCTAACAATTTTTTAAATTGTTAGTTAGTTGTATACCGTCTCTATTTTTAATACTCTGTATTATTTGGAGAGGGCGTGACAACATAATACTTGGTTCCGAACTAGGTGGCGACACGTTCGCCACTCACTTAGTGTTTTAAGACTGGCTATACGATAGCCGTGTTATTTTTGGTGCATTTTTGCTGCAATTAGTATGCCGTACTGAGGAGCTCTAATGAGAGCGAAACCGGTCTACGGTTCTAATTGTTGCGAGAATGCATCTAGTCTTACACCCTGTATGTTATTATATCGCTTAACTTGAAATTTCAATACCTTTCATCCTATGTATGCATACCTATACAAAAACTTAGAACATATAAGGATATATGATGAAACAACAAATTTAGAATGAATTATACGGCTGTTTGTGTGTAGACGCTAAGAAAGACCCAGTATAAGCTAATTAGTTGGACTTTTAATAATTTATTTAACGATTTCCTGATAAGCCACTCATATTTTGGAAATTATAAAATCAGAGACACCTAATATTTATTATACTTTTTACGAATTTTACGCAAAGTCTATGCAGTTAAAAGTATACATTTATCATCCTTGGGGGAATACCAACACATCTAATGAATATTCAACCTTTCACTTCGTTGCAGCACTTTATTGTAAACAACATTGTACATCAACATTTTCCCCTTTAATAATGTTGACTGCTTTGCTTTACTTTTCATCGACAAGCTTTACATATTACCTGCTCTTGTTTACAAAGTGTGCTTTGCTTAGAAATTTATAAGTTGACAAACTCACCCGCGACGCTATTTGACATTGTCAAAAAGTATTCTGTTAATTGTAGTCTTCCGAAAATAAAAAATGAATTATTCTGAAGCCAAATTACGAGATATGGTCTTAGCTTTGGGCGAATGTGATAGTAATGCATTATTAGCATCCAGAATTTATCACCAACGTTTTCCTGACAGGCGTCAGACGCATTCGAAAGGCTAAACACCTGTTTTTCCACTACAAGCAGTGTAGAATATTGCAATAATGCCAGGGGTCCGTACAAAAAGGATGTGCTAACGATATTAGGTATAATTTTATCTGTGATTGAGGATCCACAAACCAGTACGAGAAGAATATCAGGACAACTTAACATAAGCGATTGGTCAACAAGAAAAGCTTTGAAAACAAACCGTTACCGTCACTACCATGTTTCAAGACAGCACGCTTTACAAGAGGCAGATTGCAGGAATAGGGTGCAATTTTGTGAGTGGGCAGTAGAAATGATGAACAATGATCCCAATTTCTTTGAATATGTACTTTTCAGTGATGAATGTTCATTTAGTATTACCGGTAAGCCAAACCAACACAATCTTCACTACTATGCAGATAGTAATCCCCATTTTAGGCATACTGTGGACAACCAACATCCATGGACCGTAAACGTATGGGCAGGATGTTTAGCAAACTACATCATTGGGCCATATTTTTGTGAAGGTACTCTGGCAGGCCAACGGTATTTTTATTAATATTTCGCCTGAATATTTAGATAACGTGCCATTAGAAACACTGCGACGAATGTGGTTCCAACAGGATGGCGCACCACCTCACACAACGTTACGTGTCCGAGATTGGCTCAATAATAATTTTCCTAATTGCTGGATTGGTCGCGGGGGACCAGTTCCCTAGCCAGCTAGGTCTCCGGACCTCACATCCTGTGATTTCTTTTTGTGGGGGTATATTAAGGATCTTGTTTATGCTGTGCAACTAATCACTGCAGGGGACATGATTTTTAGAATTAGGGAAGCATTCAACTCGATAACACCAGCAATATTGCAAAATGTTAGAAACTCTTTTAGACGAAGAGTGCATTTATGTCTGCAGGAAACTGGACGTAACTTCGAACATCTTCTTTAGTTTACTTTCATTAATATTTGTTATCTCATTGTTTGTTATAGTCGTTCCAATCCTTTCTAAAGTTTTTAAGTATTTTTTTTTATTGTTATCAAATATGTACTATGCAAAACCTTTACTTAACGTATTATCTTTAAACTTTATGATATTATTTTTCAATAAACAGCTGAATAATGTTTAAGGGGTTTTATTTGGAATTGTAAAGTATTCAAAGTCCAACTAAGCGTATTTTTCTTAGCTCCTACACACGAACAGCCGTATAATTCATTCTAAATTTGTTGCTTCATCATATATCTCAAAATGTTTAAAGTTTTTGTATAGATATGCATACACAAGATGAAAGGTATTGAAATTTCAAGTTCAACGATATAAGAATATACAGGGTGTTCCATTTGAAAAAATAGTTTTTGATTGTTGAAGTTGTCAGAAGTGGATGCCCTTTTGTGAACGCACTGTGTATCTAGTCACGCTTTAGTGTACAATAGGATAATCACAATAGTGTTGCGCACCTGCTTTGCAAAAACGATGGTCCTTCCTTTTCACTTATATATATATATATATATATATATATATATATATATATATATATATATATATATATATATATATATATATATATATATATATATATATGTATGTATATATGCAAGGTAGGTCAGAATCGAACCTCACTATTGAGATCTAAACCGTAGGAGCTACGAGGATGGTTAAATTGGGGAAAAGTTCCGCGTTTTGATGCTAATCAATTATCTGAAAAAAAATTTGAGGTGACATTTTTTTAGTTTTTGAATTAATCGAAAAAAAAACCGAATATTTTCAATTTTAGTTTTTTTTTGTTTACAAACGAATACCGCAAGAACTAGACTTCTTTAACTATGACCTTGTTAGCAAACTTTTTTATGGGCAATATAAATATGTCATCATATTTTCCAAGGCATTCTTGATGCAAGAGTTACAATAATTAACTTTGATTTTTCTTATGGGTGCCATATTGGATTTTTGCACTATTAAAATGTATTTTCTTCTGATTACAATGATATACCACACGATACCATTAGATCTTACCTGCTATCAAAATTTAAACAAATCCTTTATGGGAATAGTGCTTTGGAAAGGACACCAATAAATTTGTTTAACGATCTTAATATTGACAGTTCAGCCAAACTCTGATGTTTATAGTATTTCTGTACATTGTCTCTGTGGCATTTATTTAAAAATCATGAGTTTTGCAAATAAAGAAACGAGAGATGTGATAAAAATATATTATCAAAATAATAGAAACGCTAAAGTTACTAGCGAAAAGTATTAAAATGAATATCCGGAAAAGTGGCAACCACACTATTCTTATTTTAATGGACTAGATTGTACTACTAGATTTTCGTCAACATCGCTCACCCTACTACCATACTTGTTTTTAGGTTTTCCAAATGAACAATATTCTTTTATGTTACCGTCTAGTCCGCTAAAATAAAAATAGTGTGGTTGCCACATTTCCGGATATTTATTTAAATAGTTTTCACTAGCAACTCAAGCGTTTCTGTTATTTAGGCAGGTAATACATTTTTATCATGTTTCTCTTTTCTTCATTTGTAAAATTCATTATTTGAATAAATGCCACAGACACAGTGTACAGAAATGCTATAAACATCAAAGTTTGGCTGCTGTAAATATTTAGATCGTTAAACAATGGTGTCTGTTGCAAAGCACTCTCCGCAGAAACGATTTTTTTCAAATTTTGATAGCAGGGAAGATGTGGTCGTATTGTGTGATATATAATTGTAATCATAAAAAAAACTCTGGACGCAGCAAGTGCGTTAGTAGTGAATTTTCATTAAAATGTTTTTATTGCAAATATGTGTGTTTTCTTTTTAAGAAAGCAGGCATCAATTTTGGTTACCAGTATAACCTGTATAGTAAAAGCAATGTGCCATGTTTCATAAAAATAACTTTATTGTGTGAAAATGTACAAAAATTTCCAAAAGTAGACTTAAAGTGTTCTCCGAAAAACTCGTTTCTTGGTCAACCTTATAGGTTAATAGCAAATTGGGCTATTCATATATGAAGCATTTGATCAAAATTCGCTACCATAACGCACTTGCTGCATCCAGAATTTCTTTTCTTACAAACATGCATTATATTTCGATGGAAAATGCAAAAATGCAATAACATAAGGCGTGTTTGATTAAAAAAAAGAAAATTTGTATCACCAACGACTTATGGGCCACTCTGTGATTGTAGAAATATTTTTTTAAGATGTAGCTCAAGACTCCCAATAATTAATATATACATTTTTTTTCATATCTTGTATAATAACGGATATATTGAACTTTATTGATTTTTTACGAAAATTCGACAAAAATTATATACCATTAAACGATAAACTCTATAGCTAAGGCTACTGCCAAGCATCGGAAAAGGGTCGATTTGAAATGAATTTTCTCGAAACATTTTAGTAAAATGAAGGACAATGATGGTCGAAACTAAGACTTCAGGGTTTGTAAAACATCCTTCTTGAGACATTTGATTTCCATACCCCGTATTAGATTCAAGTTATTTGCCGATGTTGCCGATTTTGACGTTTTAAATCGCAACTTTGACGTTTTGAGGAAAACCCCAATTTATTTTTCTTTAAATGCCTATAACTTTTACGTCTTTTGACCTCCAGAGCTAAATTTTGGTAGGTAACTTACCTATAAGGACATAAACCCGCGCACCAAATTTGGTTGACATTACTTTGTTAATTCCGGAGATATAATTTTTTTTCTAAAGAAAACACAAAATTTTCCGGGAAAACCTGGGCAGATTTTCCTGGATAACGAACTTATCCAATCCATTTGCAAAAGGAATTTATTCACCAAATTTAATCAAAATCGGCCCATTATTTTTTGAGTTATCGGTGTGACATATATATATATATATATATATATATATATATATATATATATATATATATATATATATATATATATATATATATATATATATATATATATATATATATATATATATATATATATATATATATATATATAAACATATAAAAATTCAAACTGACCCCGGATATGTGTTCTGGGCTCCTAATTAGCGCTCATTTGAAGAAATTTTTTTCAAAATTCAAATGTCGGGATCTCCTCATTAGTGAATTTTTCAAGAAAATTCACTAAAACGAATTTTAAAAAATGAAAAAATCTAATACGGCGCCCATAAGAAAAATAAAGATATCCTTGCACCAAGAACGCCTTGGAAAATATGATGACATGTTTAAAAGTTTTTTTTTCGAATAATTAAGAAACTAAAAATGTCCCCGAAAATTTTCTTTCAGATAATTGATCAGCACAGAAACAAGCAACTTTGCCCTAATTTAACCATCCTCGTATCTATTACGGTTTAGAAGATTCCAATGGTGAAGTTAGAATTTGAAGTACCCTGTATATATATATATATATATATATATATATATATATATATATATATATATATATATATATATATATATATATATATATACAGGGTCGCTGATAAGTCTGGAAACGGTCGATTATCCGAGAAAATATACAAGGTGTCGAAAAAAGTTTTATACAAAAGTGTTTGGGTTCTTCAATGTCTACTAGGCGGTGATAATTTTATTTATACAGGGTTGGTCATACAGGCGTGGCACACCAATATTAATTTTTTTTTAATGGAACACCCTATATATTATTCGATATTTCAATCCTTCTCTTAATTTTGAGCAACATTTATGAGAAGCATAATGTACCTAAACTCAATCGTTTCCGGGTAAAAAAATAAATAAAAATAAACGCTACTGTTTTTAAAATCTATTGGATGAAGAACAAAAATAAATGAAAAGTAGAATATCTCTTGAAAACAATCTGTGAGTGTGAAAAGAACCGGTTGCGATGTTTTTAACATTGTTTGGAATCCCAAGATAAGATAAGATGCCCATAAGAAACGCAGTATTATTCTTTTGTTTTAAAATGTTTCCAGGACAACGAATGTCAAACATTCATTCAGTGTCAACAGTTTTGAAACATTAGTAATTTAGTGTCAACAGTTTTTGTGCAAAATGGCAAGTTTAAGTGAAACCGAACGTATCGAAATTTTAATGATGATAGGGTACGGTGATAGAACACGAAGTTTTGCTCAAGTGGTGATTATGTTCAATGAGTTGCATCCTGAGCGGGAATCGATCTCCAAATCCACAGTTTCGAAAACTTTGCATCGTTTTCACGAAACTGGCGGTATCAAGGATAAACCTAGAACTGGAAGGCCAGTAAGCGTTACAAATGAAGAAAATTCTTTGAATGTAATATTGGATGTGGTGGAAAATCCGAAAACTTCGGCACAGCAATTGGCTTTAAATCACAATATGAGTCGATATTCAATTCAAAAGATTACGAAGCGGGAAAAGTTCCGTCCATATAAAATTCATTTATTGCAAGAACTGAGTGAAGACGATTTTGATCGCAGAATCGAGTTCTGTGAACTTATTATGGAGAAGTTACGCCAAAATTTTAACTTTGCCAACCACATTTTGTTTTCCGACGAATCTACATTTTGTTTGAATGGACAAGTCAACCGACACAACTGTAGGTACTGGTCAGACGAAAACCCACATTTGATGGAACAAATTCACACCCAAAGACCGCAAAAAGTAAATGTTTGGTGTGCTATTATTGGTGGACATATCATAGGACCTTATTTTATACACGGTAATTTGAACTCTGCTCGATATTTGACACTTTTGCAAGAATCAATTGTTCCAGACGTTAGTCGATTATTTCCGAACAATAACGACCCAAATCTACCAGCGGAAGAAATATGGTTTCAGCAGGATGGGGCACCCCCTCATTTTGGAATTGAGGTACGGGAATATCTGAATCAAACCTTTCCTGGCAGATGGATAGGGCGCAGGGGAACTATTGAATGGCCAGCTAGGTCTCCCGACATGACGCCGCTTGACTTTTTTTTGTGGGGTCATGTAAAAAATTTAATTTACCAAAATAGACCGCAGAATATTGAAGAGTTGCAAGCAAGGATTGTGCATGAAATTAGTAACATTCCTCAAAACGCTCTTGTAAATGCAGTGCAATGTTTTGTTAAGCGAATTCATTATTGTCAGGAGGTCAATGGAGAACACTTTGAACATCTTATAAAATAGGATTTCAAACAATGTCAAAAACATCGCAACCGGTTCTTTTCACACTCACAGATTGTTTTCAAGAGATATTCTACTTTTCATTTATTTTTGTTCTTCATCCAATAGATTTTAAAAACAATAGCGTTTATTTTTATTTATTTTTTTACCCGGAAACGATTGAGTTTATGTACATCATGCTTCTGATAAATGTTGCTCAAAATTAAGAGAAGGATTGAAATATCGAACAATAATATATAGGGTGTTCCATTAAAAAAAAATTAATATTGGTGTGCCACGCCTGTATGACCAACCCTGTATAAATGAAATTATCACCGCCTAGTAGACATTGAAGAACCCAAAAACTTTTGTATAAAACTTTTTTCGACACCTTGTATATTTTCCCGGATAATCGACCGTTTCCAGACTTATCAGCGACCCTGTATATATATATATATATATATATATATATATAAAACTCAAAAAATAATGGGCCGATTTCTATGAAATTTGGTAGGTACCTTCCTTTTGTAAGTGGATTGGATAAGTTCGTTATCCAGGAAAATTGGATTAGTTTTTCCGAAAGAATTTTCAGTTTTCTTTCGGAAAATTTTTCGATCTCCGAGAACAAAGAGCTATGATAACCAAATTCGGCGTGTACGTTTCTACTATGGAACTTACCATACGTGCCGGAATTCAGATGTCTACGTTAAAAGCACAAAAGTTATAGGCATTTAAAGGAAAAAATTTGGGTGCCACTGGTAACCAAAGGAAAGCAGAAGAATAAAATAATTTTTGTGGTTAACAAAACCAATGGAATATTACATACAACGGTTAAGTTTTCTGGGCGCAAAAAGGTCAAGATATAGCAGAAAAAATGTTTTTTAAATTTTGTAATTTTTCTTCTTAAAACGTCAAAGTCGCTATTTGAAACGTCAAAATTTGCAATTTTCAGACAAATAGTCTGCAACAAATACGGATTGTGTAGAATAAATGTCATAATAAAAGTGTTTTACAAAGCCTTAAGTTTCAGCTTCAAACATCATTATCCTTCATTTTACTAAAATATTATCGGAAAATCCATTTCAAATAGACCCATTCTCTGATGATTTGGCAGTAGTTTCAGCTAGAGCATTTATGGTTTAATAGTCTATGTTTTAGCAAATTTTCGTAGACTTATGAATTTTGAAAAGATTTCTTCAAATGAGCGCGAACTAAAAGCCCTAAAACCCATATACTGGGTAAGTTTCAGTTTTTGTCTGCTTACACACATACAGGGTGACGCATTTCTACGGTTAAACTCAATATTTTTGTTTATATAGAAGATACGAGCAAAAATTGTATAAGTTAATTACAGGGTGTTTTGAGCTGCATCTTAAAAAATTATTTTGATAATCACAGAATGGCCCATAAGTCGCTGGTGATACACACTTTCTTTTTTTTAATAGAACACTCCTTATATTATTGCATGCTTGCATTTTCCATTGAATTAATACATGTTTGTAAGGAAAAAAAATAATATCGTTTGTCATTTTGTTTCTTCAGAGAGCTTTTGGTTTGTATTGCTCGTCGAAAAAATCGAGCTGCCGTATATTGGCACTCTCAAATAATGGCTGAATTTGAAAAGTTTTCGCAGAAATGTTTTTAGTGTTGGTAATTAATCATAAATGTTTAGTAAGTTTATTGTAAAGAAAAGTTGTCGAATTTTTGTGAAAAATATAATATAGTGTAACATTACTAAAGGCAATTTCGGCCAAAAAAATGGTGAATTTTTGTAAAAGAAATTTTTGCAAAATTTCATAAAACTTTTCTTTCATACTTGGGTCATAAAGCTGTTTGTCAACAATTATATCTTGGCAGGTGTGTAAATAGCCTGAAGAGGTTCGTTGGCCAGGAAAATCGGACCAGTTTTCTCTTGAACTTTTTAAGGTAATTTTCGGAAACTGTTTACTTCTTGAAACAACAAAGCTATTTTAATGACATGTGGTTCATTGTTACTACTATATAGGTTATACTGCCAAACAAATGTCTTTTTAAAAAGAATAAATATTTGACATTAAAAACATTTTGACGAAAATTCGCTATCATAACGCACTTGCTGCGTCCAGACTTTTTAGTGAATTTTCTTTTAAAAAAATTCACTAATGAGGAGACCCCGACTTTTGAATTTTGAAAAAATTTCTTCAAATGAGCGCTAATTAGGCCCCCTAGAACACATATCCGGGGTCAGTTTCGATTTTTATATGTTTATATATATATATATATATATATATATATATATATATATATATATATATATATATATATATATATATATATATATATATATATATATATATATATATATATATATATATATATATATCACATCGATAGCTCAAAAAATAATAGGCCGATTTTGACAAAATTAGGTGAATACCTTCCTTTTGTAAGTGGCTTGGATAAGTTCGTTAGCCAGAAAAATCAGCCTAGGTTTTCCCGGAAAATTTTGTATTTTCTTTAGAAAAAAAAAATCATATATCCGGATATAACAGAGTAAGGGCAACCAAATTTGGTACATCGTTTTATATCGCTATAGGTAAATTACCTCTAAAAGCGCTGTCGGTCAAAAGACAAAAAAGTTATGGGCATTTAAAGAAAAAGAAATTGGGGTTTTCCTCAATTTAAAACGTCAAAATTCGCAACATTTAGGCAAAGAACTTGAATCTAATACGGGCGATGGAAAGAAAATGTCTCAAGAAGAATGTTTTACAAACCCTGAAGTCTTAGTTTTAACCGTCATTGTCCTTCATTTTACTAAAATGTTTCCAGAAAATTAATTTCAAATAGACCTTTTCTCTGATGGTTGGCAGTAGTCTTAGTTATATAGTTTATCGTTTAATGGTATATAACTTTTGTCGAATTTTCGTAAAAAATCAATAAAGCTCAATATATCCGTTATTCGACAAGATATGAAAAAAAAAGTGTACATTGATTATAGGGTGTCTTGAGCTGCATCTTGAAAACATATTTCTACAATTACAGGGTGGCCCATAAGTCGTTGGTGATACAAATATTTTTTTTTAGTCGAAAACGCCTTATGTTTTTGCATTTTCCATCGAAATATAATACATGTTTGTAAGTAAAGACATTCTGGACGCAGCAAGTGCGTTATGGTAGCGAATTTTGATTAAATGCTTCATATTTGAAATGCTCAATTTGCTATTAACCTATAAGGTTGACCATAAAACGGATTTTTCGGTTACATTTTAAGTTTACTTTCGGAAATTTTTGTACGTTTTCAAACAATAAAGTTATTTTGATAAAACATGGTACATTGTTTTTACTATATATGTTATACTGGCAATAAAATTTGATGCTTGCTTTCTGAAAAAAAAACACATATTTGCTATTAAAAACATTTTTATGAAAATTCACTACCATAACGCACTTGCTGCGTCCATAATTTTCTTAACTGTCTAACAGGTTTATAGCAGAAAACGTTTTAAAGAAAATTAAGTAGCCCATTCTACCAAATCATATCCGCCTCGATCAATAAATATTGCAGTCCAGTTTTAATTCCATCTATTCCACCTCTCGTATACATGCATTATGTGACTGTTTCGCCTACAACTACCAAATTTAAATTTCTTTACTTCCCGCCTTCCTTACACGCTATGACAATACAGCAGCTAGCTGTAAAGTCAGTAAAGTGTAGTTTAATGAAGCAATTAAAATGAATTTTGATGTTCCTTGATATAAGCTAACTTTTAATGGTGAAGTTGAAAACCTACCTGCGTATTTTATTGGAAATTTATAAGAAGGGGAACGTAAAATTAATTCACCAATTAATATTAAGTATGGACGCAAAGCCGCATTTGGAATATTAATAATATTATCTGTGCAGCTCTGTTTGAGGTTTGGGTGATTAGATAAAAAACTTCTGAAGTAGCAAGTGAATTATAGGGTAAACCATAGAGAGACTGCAATCGAAGTTTAACAAATCATTTTGTGGCGATGATTGCAATAGTTTGTTTAACAGTTCTTGGTTCTAGGTGCATTTAGGAAAAGGAATCTGATTAATTTAGTTAGAAAGGCTGATGTTTTTCTAACAAGATATATTTTAGTGAATTTTTATTTTAAAAAAATTCACTAGTATTTATTTTAAAAAAATCACTAATAGAGAGGTATCGATGGTGAGACTTTGCACAATGTTTTTCAAATGAGCGCGAATTTGGGCCCCTAGAACCCACATCCGGGGTCAGTTTCGATTTATATATATATATATATATATATATATATATATATATATATATATATATATATATATATATATATCAACTGACAATGTCTTTGGAAGCGATCATGGAAGTGCTCGTGAGCAGAAGCAGAAGAAAACTTAAAATTTTACAAAATTGACAGTGTGCAAGTATTTATTTGACATTTAACTATGTTTGGACTTTACCTCTATGCTATAAATTGTGTTGTATGCAAGTACAAGCTTCGCTTCTTTGTATTGCACAATGTACAATTAGTAAGGATATATAATACTAATAAATAATATTATTTATTAAATAATTTTTTTCTAAGGAAAACACAAAATTTTCCGGGAAAACCTAGGCTGATTTTTCTGGCTAATGAACTTATCCAAGCCACTTACAAAAGGAAGGTAATTTTGTCAAAATCGGCCTATTATTTTTTGAGTTATCGGTGTGACATATATATATATATATATATATATATATATATATATATATATATATATCCAACCGATAACTCAAAAAATAATTAACCGATTTTGATGAAACTCGGCCAGTGCCTTTCTTTTATTAATAGCTTGGATGGGTTCGTTATCCAGGAAAATCGGACGAAAATTTTGAATTTTCTTTCGAAAAAAATTGTCTTCTCCGAAAATTACAAAGCTATTTCGATGGTGTACATGTTGCTTTGGGAAAGACCTAAATATGTACCAAAATTCAGCTTTCTAGGTTTACAGAAAATTGGGATATGCAAATTTGAAACATTTATTTTTAATATCACCGCGTTTCATTGACAATGGCAAACCTGGATTATATGGGATCTAGTATGTCTGAGCGTTGCCTGGCAACGAAATATTTGATATTATTGCGCAGGTCTGTTAGACGCTGTAACTGACGTTTATCGTGTAATATTAGATTGTTTTATCTGTTTCAGTTGACACATTATTTGTGTTATTTGGTAATTTTTATATACAAGTGCAAATTATTCTTTTATGATTTTATTAATCTTAGTGGGTGGACTAAACAGTGTTTGTTGTGTTTTATCAACACATATAAAGGATCGAAGTTTTACAAAAAGCCTGATATGCAACAGGTTAGTTATTTTCTCTCTGATGCTTTGGCGGTAGTTTTAGTTAAGTTTATGGTTTAACGGTCCATAAGTTTTAGCTAATTTTCATACAAAAAATTCGTCAATGAGGAGACCGCGACTTTAGAATTATAAAAAGATTTCTTCAAATGAGCGCAAACTAGCCCCTCTGGAATCCAATTACGTTCAGTTTTGATCTGTTTACATATATACAGGGTGACGCATTTCTACGGTAAAGCTCAAGATAATTATTATTATACAAGAGACGAGAAAAAAATTTATAAGTTAATTATAGGGTATCTTGAGCTGCATCTTATAAAATTATTTTGACAATCACAGGCTGGCCCATAAGTCGTTGGTGATATGTTTGTAAGAAAAAAAATCGAGACGTAGTAAACGCGTTTTGGTAGCAAATTTTCATTAAATGCTTCAAATTTCAATAACTCAATTTGATGTGTCCATGCGATGTTAGCCACGTTAAAGATCCCTACCCTTTTTACAGAAAGGCAGTGGTTCGGCAAAATTTCCAGGATGGTGAGGTGAAACTGCTCCCTGGCGTCGGTGATTGGCCATAGTCGCGGAAATGGGCCGACGTTTAAAACAAAACTAGAGCTCTGATTTATATGCAAACTTTTTAGGTGAAATATGCGCATATATATGCAGAAAGTTTGAAAAAAATATGTACCAACTTGAACAAAATATGCACAAAAATATCGATATATGCAATGCATAAATAATAATAGTATACCAATAAAACAAGTTTTTAAAGGTCTAAGCTATTAATTTTATTCACAATCAAAACCATATAGGACACTATATATATATATATATATATATATATATATATATATATATATATATATATATATATATATATATATATATATTATTGATTAATTATTCATTAATATTATTATTGCAATTATTACTATTACAGATATTATTAAGTGGCGCTCTAAATTATCTATTTTGAAAGATTGCCTTCTCTCAGTTAGTAAGTTTTTATACGAAGAAAAACTCCGTTCTACGTCGCCTGAGGTAATTGGAGCATATTTTAAGCTTGCCAATATTGTAGGGTCTACGTTATTTAAATCGTCTGAAAAATCTCCGTCCAGAGCTTTTGGAATCTGCGTTAACTTGGTAAAACCATAATTTTTTGTGAGTTTTTCTGAATTTTTTTTGTACTTTGTTTTGCAACAGGTCCATTTGCTTTATCAATAGTTTCTTTGAAATGTTCTATTAATTTAACTGATTCCGTTAGCAAAACATTTTTCTGCTTAATTTTTTTCATAGTTTCTGTAACTATTTTATAACTACTGTTTATAAAACATAATTGCTGCCGCAATTTGGAGTCTTTTAAAGTATTTTTTGCTTGTTTCACTGATGTACCTGCTTCATCTGCAAATTCAAGCATTACCTCCGTGGTTTCTCTAAAATGTTCAAAATAAAATAAGGCAGCCTCGATCCATCCCCCATCGCGTGATTACACGTCTAGGAGGTAACAATACCCTAGGCAGAACTTCTCTATATCTTTGAACTCTTAAAGGAGCTTTGACGAACACTTTTTTCCTATTATTATTAAATTAATTGACTATAGGAAATTGTTGTCTAATTTCTTCTGCTGCCCTCTTTAACCCGTGAACCAGGCACGTAGAATGAATTCAGTTGGGATAAAATATTTTTAAATGAATTCCAACTTTTACCATATATAAAGCAGCATCGGTAAGCAGTAATAAAACTTTATCAACTGATACAGCATTTGGTAAAAACACGTTTGACAGACCCTCTTGAATAAATCTTGTTATAGTAATATTATTTGTTTTTTCTAATATTTTTTTTAAATTTTAACAACACACCACGAGGGCTTACAGCCTAAATACTATCGTATCGTGGGTGTTGACAAGGAGGAAAGAGGCAGCGTGTTAATTCTGGACTTGAAGGTTTGGAGGTTCGGATCAGAAGGAAAAACATTTGCCGGCAAGGAATTCCACAACTTGGAAGTCATGGGGACAAAAGAGCGGGCATAACAAGATGTTCTAAGTCTGGTGACCTGGACAGTAAAAGGGTGCATTCGTCCTGTTACCCCGGTAGATCTATTGGGGGCAGCAGGTGGGGGAACTATGGAGGAAAGCTCCTCTGAGCAGTGCCCGTGCAGATATCTACAAAAGAGAGAGAGGTCACCAACGGCATGTCGGTGGGCAAGGGATGGCAGCCTTTGGGTGAGGGTAGGGTTACCGATGAGACGTATAGCTCTCTTTTGAAGGGAGTCCAGGATAGCGAGTGTAGAAGCGGCAGCGGCACCTCAGATGTGGGAGCAGTATTCGATGTTTGGCCTTATTTGTGAAGTATATAAGGTATAGAGATTAGCTGGTGAAAAGTATTTGCGAGCCCGAAAGAGGAAGCCTAATTTCTTAGCAGCCGCTTCTGCAATTGATGTGACATGTTGGTGCCAATTAAGATTTCGATCCACAGAAATGCCAACAAGAGAAAAGGACTCATTACTTTGAATAACTTGGTTGTTCATTGTGATGGGTCTAGGGCTGGTGTATCTCTTGTGAGAAAGAAAGCAAGACTTAGTTTTGGTGGGGTTAAATTGTACAAGATTTCTACTTCCCCAGTCTAATATTTTTTGGAGATCCACGGAGACAGAACCCTTCATGAGTCTGCGATCCTCATGTAATTGGGCTAAAGAGACAGGCTTAGAATATTGTATATTTTAATGGAGGGTGCTGTCGTCCGCATAGCTGTGAACTGGGTTGGATGTGCTCGAGAGGAGATCACTGATGTGGAGAAGAAACAAAGTAGGGGCTAAAGCTGAACCTTGAGGGACTCCTGCATTAATTGGATACAGTTTAGAGGAATGGCCATCCACAACAACAGATATGCTCCTGTTGGAGAGGAAATTTGCTGTCCACATACAGAGTTTTGGTGGTAGGCCATAGGCCGGAAGTTTATTAAGCAGCGCTGCGTGCCAGACCTGGTCGAATGCTTTGGATATGTCTAGAGTAACAATCTGGGATTCACCGTGTTGTTCCATGGACTTGTTCCAAGAATGGGTGACAAAGGAAAGGAGGTCGGCAGTCGATCTGCGCTGACGGAATCCACACTGCCTGTCGTGGATTAGACTGTGTTTTTCAAGAAATTTTAGTAATACGGTGTTTATATACTTTTCCATCACTTTAGAGACGACTGAAAGGAGAGAAATAGGCCTGTAGTTGCTAGGAAGCGCTTTGGATCATTTCTTGGGGATGGGTTGTACTCGAGCAGTTTTCCAGTTACTGGGAAATTTGCCTTTATTATAAGATATCTGAAACAGACGAGTCAGGACAGGAGCAAGCTCTGGTGCGCATCTTTTGAAAACAATTGCTGGGATCTCGTCAAGGCCAAAGGGTTTCCTGGTATTAAGAGAAGAGAGCTTCTTTCGTACCTTTTTAGTTTTGAAAATGATATCCGTCATTTTATGGGCGACATTGGGGATTGTTGGTGGTTGAACATTTGGAGGTGGGTTGAGAGTAGAATTGCCGGCGAACAACGAAGCAAAAAGTTCAGCCTTGCCCAGGGCGGTAGAAACAATTTCATCCCCTGAGACAAGAGGTGGGAACGTGCTTTTGCAGAAATTATTCCCAATAGATTTAGCAAGAGTCCAGAAGGGTTTGCCGCCGTTGGAGCTTAAGAGGACTTTGTTTTTGATGTGGTTATTAAACGAGTTTTTTGCCTCAGAAAGAATGCGGACATAGCGGTTTCTTGCGTCGTTAAATGCTTGACGATTTTCTTGACTGGGATTGTGTAGAAGCGTTTCTAATTCTTTGACTCCAATTAAATTGGGTCTAGATGAAGAAATTTCAGTTATGGTGCCTATCATTAAATTAGCAATATATCTACCACAAATATCTTGAGTTTCGTCTACTACAACGTAACAAAAATTATTTTTTATAAGACTTTTTACTTATGAAAAAGTTACTAAATAGCATTTTTAACCATATTTTTTCTCAAAATACTTTCATCTAGTATAGACTGTTTACAATATTTTTCTAAAAATGACTTGAAGCCAGTGTTTTTTAATTTATTCAGTGGAATGTTAGTAGCAACCATTGCATTGCATAGGTAAAATTTAAAGGTATTCCCTTCTGCTATCTTTGTTTGGTTTCCCAAACATTCGCGTGGTGATTTTGGATGTGTTATTTGAATTTCGTTTTTCACAACTTCTTTGATGCAGAGGTGTCTTACAGTGTTGGTCAATAAGATATTTCCTTGCGCTTGAAATCTGTTCGAAAAGAAGTCAATATTACCACAGGCATATACATTTTTTTTCGGATAAATAGAAATTTAGTATTGTTTTTATACAATATCCGTGAATTAAGTAATAAAAAGAAACTAGTATATTTTTAATTTGTATTTCAGTAGGTTTTTAGGAACTGCAAGATATTTTTTAACACATTTTTTAATTTTTTATTTCGATTGAATTTTATAATTTTAGATTATAAAAATCACGGGTGGGAAAATTTAGCAAATAGATACTTGGCTGATTAATGGCGAAGGTTTGAAAAACAAAGAAAATAGATCAGTTGCTTAAAATAAAAAGTAACTTACCACTTTCCCGCATGGCTTACAAAAAACGTTGTCACCATCTACGCAAACCCCTGAGTGTGGCCGTATCCAGCTTGGAAATTTGGAACACATTTTTTACAGTATAAAATAATAAAAACAACCCTACACTAACACTGTCTAAAGATGAAGTAAATTGACTGTGCGTGCAACTAAGCACAAGCAGCACAAGCAAACTAAATAAGAGAGACAAATTATTTCAATACTAGACCCTACTGGCGTGTAAATAAACCAGCCCTAATCCCCTTTCATGTATTCTTACGAGACTTAAGATACGAATAAAATTACCTGGCGGTCAGTCTTTTCAATACATTCTGCAGTTATTATTGGGAATTCCAGACACAGTTTTTGTGATAAACGAGCGTAAAACCCTAGTTCTTACGAATTTTCGATTTATACAATACCTACAAATTGTATTTTGCCATTTATTTCACGTTGATGTAAAGTAAAAAGAAAAGAACGCCATTACCGACAATCCTTCCAAGAATTTGTTTTAATACTCTCACCTACTAGCTACTAGCTTCATTTAGGTATAGCACGTACAAAGGTAGGAGGCGGTAGATTTGAAGAACCCAGAGGTAGCTCACACTGTCTAGCGCACTGTCTTATATCTGAGTGAAGCGCTCGAACTATAAAATACCAGGAATTTGGAATCTCTTTCCGCCCGCTACATTTGAACGGCCTATAAATTTATCTTAGCAGCTGCTTACATTGAAACAAGTATATGGCTTTTGTTACACACAAAAACCCCTAAAAATTGTAAAATATGCAAATAATGCGAAATATATGGAAATATGCAATTTAGGGGCAAAATACACTAAAATATGCAACTTATGCAAAAAAATAGGCGAATTGCATATAATCCGAGCCCTGGTTATAACGTAGGTTTCAGCGAAAGCTTACTTTTCTCATCAGCTAGTTGTAAGCCGCATGAAAGCATTAAATTCGTCACCACTAAACAGTAATAACAATAAAGTGAGCTTAAAATGAATGAAATATCTGCATATAATTTGTGACATTTGTCTGAATTGTAGGGCGATGACTAATATTTCCCTCAATTCACTTAGAGAGGGCAGAAGGGCCCAGTCTGAAACTAATTCACATCTTATGTTCGCCGCAGGGGACATACACACGGACAGGGATGAATCATTCCCCCAATGAATCTGAATCTCCTAATAATTGATCACTGTCTCTTCCACCAGATTAAATCTCCTGCAAATCAGTTTGAAACAACCACGGACTCAAAGTTAATTGTAGGTGTGTACTAAGGATACCTGACCTTTTAATTTGCATAGATTTGGAAGGGCTAACAGAGAAGGTTTTGGGGCCTAATATTGGCAATACTCCTCTCTATTCTATTAGCAACTATTTAGATTTCATTTCAAAAAAATCACTAATGAGAATAACGAGACTTTTGAATAAAAAAAAAAGTTTATATATATATATATATATATATATATATATATATATATATATATATATATATATATATATATATATATATATATATATATATATCTGTCACACCGATAACAGGCCGATTTTGATAAAATTTGGTGGATACCTTCCTTTCGTGGCTTGGATAAGTTCGTTAGCTAGGAAAATCAGTTTTTCCCGAAAAATTTTGCGTTTTCTTTCGGAAAATGTTTATATCTCCGGAAATTACAACCATCTTGGGTAGGAGAGTTTATATCATAAAAAGAAAACCATGCACCAAAATTTGTATATCTACGTTAAAATAAAAAAAAGTTATAAGCTTTTAAGTCTTTCTTCTTAGAACGTCAAAAAAGTCGCGATTCGAAACGTCGAAATTGACATGTTCTAAATAGAGAACTTCAATGAATACTGCTATGGGGCGTAAATATTGTAAGAAGTTAGAAAGACTTAAGTTTCAGCTACAATCTTCATTGCTCTTCATTTTATTAAAATATTTGCTGAAAACTAATTTAAAATAGACCCTTTAAGTGATGCTTTGGCAGCAGTTTCAGTTATTTATTTAATTCTAATAACGAATCCGATTACGTTATTATTTAGCGTTTTTTTTTTCTTCAATTGGGCAACGTGGAAGTTTTTTTATGGAGAAACGGTGCTGGTAAAGAATTTCTCCTTCCTATGGACTTCTGTAGGTGAGTTTTTTACAGTTTGCATTTATAGCTCCGCTGTAGCATGATTACCTTGCACAGAACCTCAAATTTGCTTTAGGTCTCTTAACTGTATTGTGGAGTTGAGATCACAGCATTTGTCCGCTGGTTAATGCATAAAGGGGTTCCTCTAAGCATGTTTCTAAATTTAAAAAAAAAAACTAACAATGCGCTAATCTGCTAATTTACATATAAATGTTATTAATATTAAAAAAATGAAAACAACGCTCGTGCCTCGAATAAAGTTATCTTCGTCATATAGGTAGGTGGTAGTGGACTTTTCCTTTACGTGATAGTAAAGGATTTTTTTCACGCCCGAGGAGGTACCGCCCCTTACATCAAGGGCCGGTGAACTCTCAACGGACGTTTCCGGTTCTGGTGTATGAGTCGGTTTCCCTTATAAACAAAAATGATAATGGCTTCTTCTTGTACAAAAGATTCCGGAGAGAAAATACCCCACCATTCGGATCTCCGGGAGAGGGGTGTGCAGGGGGCGCCGACATCAAGATTTAACATATCCTATGTGGCCTAAATTCTAACCTGAACTACGTCCACCATTTCCTCCTGACTAATAGGCCCCAACTCCTCTTCCTCAACGAAACCAAAATCAATGCCAAAACAACCACTAATCACCTTAATTTCCCGTTGCATGAGCTCCTTACTTCCTTTAGATTGCATGGAGGTGTGTGCGCATACGTTGGTAGCAATCTGCCCTGCACCAAACTCCCCAATTTAGAAGCTGGAAGAAAAGACATACTTTGGATGAAACTTTCTCCCAGGGCTGCAACTAAATTCATCTGTTGCATTTACCGGTCACCTTCTGACAACAACTTTGTCCAGCTCTTCGACCACCTTTCTGAAAAACGAACCATCAGATTTTTGAATATCCTTCCTCCGAGGTCACTATTCTTGGTGTCTTCAATGTCCATAAAAAGGAATGGCTAGGATCTTCAAAAACCGATCCACAAGGGAGAGCAGCGGAGGCCTTTGCAGTCAGAAAATCTTTAGCCAATATGGTTCAGCAACTTTTCTCGCATCCCAACGCACAGCTCAAATCCCCTAGATCTCCTTCTTACTACAAAACGCGAATGCTATAAGACATCGGTCACCGCCAGCCTTGGTCACTGCTTCCTGCGCAATGCAACCCAAGGTCACACAGTCACACCCACGTATCGTTTGGCACTACAACTCCGCAAACTGGGACGAAATCCTCATTTCCATGGGCGCCTGTCTGCTTCTCTCATCCTGACCCCTCTGATATCTCACAAAACGTCACCGAAATTATCCAAGCTGGCATGGAATTATTTAGTTCACGTACACAGAAAACCTCTTTAGCCACTCAAAAGCCCTGGTTCTCTAAATCATGTGACAAGGCCAGACTTGAAATGGTCAAAGCTCACAAAACGTTTCTACACAATCCCAGTCAAGAAAACCGTCAAGCATTTAACGACGCAAGAAACCGCTATGTCCGCATTATTTCTGAGGAAAAAAGCTCGTTTAATAACCACATCAAAAACAAAGTCCTCTCAACCTCCAACGGCAGCAAACCTTTCTGGACTCTAGCTAAATCTATAGCGAATAATTTCTGAAAGAGCACGTTCCCACCTCTTGTTTCAGGGGATGAAATTGTTTCTACTGCCCTGGGCCAGGCTGAACTTTTTGCCTCGTTGTTCGCCGGCAATTCTACTCTCATCAACCACCAACATTCCCCAATGTCGCGCCTAAGTTAAGGATACTATTTTCAAAACTAAAAAGGTAAGAAGAATGCTCTCTTCTCTTAATACCAGAAAAGTCTCTGGCCTTGACGAGATCGCAGCAATTGTTGTCAAAAAATGCGCACCAGAACTTGCTCCTGACCTAACTCGTCTGTTTCAGACATCTTACAATAGAGGCATGTTCCCTAGTAACTGGAAAACTGCTCGAGTTCAACCTGTCGTCTCTAAAGTGATGGAAATGTATATAAACACCGAATTACTAAAATTTCTTAAAAAACACAGTCTACTCCACGACAGGCAGTATGAATTCCGTCAGCACAGATCAACTGCCGACCTCCTTTCCTTTGTCACCCATTCTTGGAACAAGTCTATGGAACTGCACGGTGAATCCCAGATTGTTGCTCTAGACATATCCAAAGCATTTGACCAGGTCTGGCACGCAGCGCTGCTTAATAAACTTTTTTTCTCCGAAAATTGGAAAGCTGTTTGAATGAAATTTAACGAATCTATTGCCTTAGGAGAGGCCTTACAAAGTGCGAAAACTCAACTTTCTAGGTTTATAGAAAATTGAGTTATTCAAATTTTCCTCCGAAAAAATTGTTTTCTCCGAAAATTGCAAAGTTATTTTAATGAAATTTGGTGAGTATCTTGCCTTGAGAAAGACCTTACTACATACCAAAATTAAACTTTCTAAGTTTATAGAAAATTGAGTTATTTAAATTTGAAGTATTTAATAAAAATTCACTCCCATAACGCACTTGCTGCGTCCCGAACTTTTTTTAAATTCACTATCATAACACACTTGCTGCGTCCAGAGTATTCTTTTTAATTAGCCAGTCATTAATGGTTGTTAAAGTAAGTTACATACTGGTAACCAAATTTAATGCCTGCTTTCATTAAAAGAGACATATTTGCCATTAAAAAGATTTTTATGAAAATCCGTACCATAACGCACTTTCTGCGACCCGACTTTTTATTTTGCTTCGAGAATGTTATAAAAGTGAATAAATTATAATCATAAAAAATGACACAATGATTTGATATTCGTTTAAAAGATTCTTGACTTGTCACGAGTTATAAATGTTACTCATATGCAATTTTGCAACTATTGTCATCAATACTAAAATGATAAGATAAATTAATACTTGGCACGTTCGAAATGACTAATCTTCCAATTTTATTCAACGTGTTCTCTCCAGTCTAACCACATAAAGTTTATGTCTATTCTGCACAGAAGGCAGTAATCAACAAGCTCTGCAAATAAATAACACCGTTCCTCGTCAAGGGGGGTTGCTTTATGTCTATTGGAACATACGCAAGTGGTCTCGACCCCTGGGTGTCCTAAATCGTATATGTATAAATGGTTTTTCTGCTTGTTTGTTTACTCAGGCGTAGAGTGTAATTACGGGATTGCTCGTAGAGGTTACACACCAAGAAGTATGAACAGCAGGATAACTTGATCTTTATTACCTGATACAATTACGTAGCGATATTATAAGGTCGTTGGTTGTACAGGCTTTCCCGAACTTGACACTTCTATAGGGTATCTCAGTGTAAAAGGACCAATGTAATAACGAAGAAGTATTGGCATTGGCGGCTGCTGCCTAATATTTTTGGGTGGGCTGCATAAAAAAACGTGAGGATAAATATAATAAGTACGCTTGGGGAAACCCAAATCACTACAACACATTTTTAAAGACCTAAGGATTATTTCGCTAACAGCGTTAGCTTCATCAGAGGATGAATATTCTAACTGGGACGAAATGCGATATTACTTTTCCTCATTTCCATGGGCGTCTGTCTGCTTCTCTTATCCTGACCCCCCTAATATCTCACAAAACGTCACCGAAATTATCCAAGCTGGCACGGAATTATTTATTCCACGTACACAGAAAACCTCTGCAGCGACTCAAAAGCCCTGGTTCTCTAAATCATGTGACAAGGCCAAACTTGAAAAGGTCAAAGCTCACAAAAGGCTTCTACACAATCCCAGTCAAGAAAATCGTCAAGCATTTAACGACGCAAGAAACCGCTATGTCCGCATTCTTTCTGAGGCAAAAACCTCGTTTAATAACCACATCAAAAACATAGTCCTCTTAAGCTCCAGCGGCAGCAAACCCTTCTCGACTCTTGCTAAATCTATAGGGAATAATTTCTGCAAGAGCACCTTCCCACCTTTTGTTTCAGGGGCTGAAATTGTTTTTACCGCCCTGGGCAAGGCTGAACTTTTTGCCTCGTTGTTCGCCGACAATTCTACTCTCAACCCACCTCCAAATGTTCAACCACCAACAGTCCCCAATGTCGCGCATAAAGTGACGGTTATCACTTTCAAAACTAAAAAGGTACGAAATATGCTCTGTTCTCTTGATACCAGGAGAACCTCTGGCCTTGACGAGATTCCAACAATTGTTCTCAAAAAATGCGCACCAGAACTTGCTCCTGTCCTGACTCGTTTGTTTCAGACGTCTTACAATAGAGGCATATTCCCTAGTAACTGGAAAACTGCTCGAGTACAACCCGTCCACAAGAAAGGATCCAAACGCTTCTTAGCAGCTACAGGCCTGCTTCTTTCATTTCAGTCGTCTCTAAAGTGATGAAAAAGTATAAAGACACCTAATTACTATAATTTCTTGAAAAACACAGTCTAATCCACGACAGGCAGTATGGATTCCGTCAGCGCAGATCAACTGCCGACCTCCTTTCCTTTGTCAGCCATTCTTGGAACAAGTCTATGAAACTACACGGTGAATCCCAGATTGTCGCACTAGACATATCCAAAGCATTCGACTAGGTCTGGCACGCAGCGCTGCTTAATCAACTACCGGTCTATGACCTACCACCAACATTCTGTACGTGGACAGCAAATTTCCTCTTCAATCGGAGCGTTTCTGTTGTCGTAGATGGCCATTCCTCTAAACTGTATCTAATTAATGCAGGAGTTCCTCAAGGTTCAGCTTTAGCCCCTACTTTGTTTCTTCTCCATATCAATGGCCTCCTCTCTAGCACATCCAACCCAGTTCACAGTTACGCGGACGACAGAATCCTTCACTAAGATATACAATATTCTAAGCCTGTCTCTTTAGCCCAATTAGATGAGGATCGCAGACTCATGGAGGGTTCTGTCTCCGTGGATCTCCAAAAAATATTAGACTGGGGAAGTAGAAATCTTGTACAATTCAACCCCACCAAATCACAGTCTTGCTTTCTTTCTCATAAGAGATACACCAGCCCTAGACCCATCACGATAAACAACCAATTTATTCAAAGTAAGGAGTCCTTTTCACTTGTTGGCATTTCTGTGGATCCAAATCTCAATTGGCACCAACATGTCACATCAATTGCAGAAGCGGCTGCTAAGAAATTAGGTTTCCTCTTCCAGGCTCGCAAATACTTTTCACCAGCTAATCTCTATACCTTATGTACTTCACAAATAAGACCAAACCTCGAATACTACTCCCAAATCTGGGATGCTGCTGACGCTTCTACACTCGCTATCCTGGACTCCATTCAGAAGAGAGCTATACGTCTCATCGGTGACTCTATCCTCACCCAAAGGCTGCCATCCCTTGCCCATCGATGTGCCGTTGGTGACCTCTCTCTCTCTCTCTCTCTTTTATAGATATCTGCACGGGCACTGCTCAGAGGAGCTTTCTTCCATAGTTCATCCTCCAACAGAGCGAATGCACCCTTTTACTATCCAGGTGACCAGACATACAACATCTTGTTATGCCCGCTCGTTTGTCCCGAGGACTTCTAAGTTGTGGAATTCCTTGCCGGCACATGTTTTTCCTTCTCCCCCGAACCTCCAAACCTTCAAGTCCAGAATTAACAAGTTGCCTCTTTTCTCCTTGTCGACACCCACGGTACGATAGTATTTAGGCTGTTAGCCCTCGTGGTGTGTTGTTGAAATAAAAAAAAAATGAAAAAAGTATTTATATTGATTTCTTAGGTTAACGAAACGAAACCGAAGGGGGATTTTAAGTCTCAAGCGCATCTTTGTGCTTTGTATCATTCTAGCCAGGACGAGGCTATTGAACCTACTTTATTTTTCTAACAGATTGAGGAGTGTTTATCTGATAAAATGCAAAGTGAAAATAATCGGCTTGAAATCAGAGGTGCTGTTCGATTAGAGGAAGTTTTGTTCTTTATCGATCTAGAAATATAAACGCTCTCGTACGCATCAAGCATGGTTTGCTGTCTAACATTTCTGATACGTTTCAAATTTTCCTTATTAATTTGATGATTATTATCTCATATATGTTGTGCCACACAAGACTTGTCAACAGTAACGAATCGTAAATGTGCGATATGTTTACGCAATCTGGTACCTAGTACCTTTTAGTCTGCCCCACTTATTTAAGACTACAATATTTACAACCTATCTCATAAATACCCGAGATTTCAGTGGCCTTGTCTCTATCTTTCGTATTACCCAACACACTTTTTAAGTTACTTTTTGTCGAGAAAGTTAGCTGTAAATCGGCTTTCTTAAAAATACTTTCTAGACACTTTGTGATACGCGGTTCGTAATGTACGCATCCAAATTTTCTCTCTATTTTATCTTTCTTGAATGCCGTGCATTCCGCTATCAGTTTCTTTGTTCTATCTCTATTAACCAATTTTTCCACTAAGCAATCCGAATATCCGTTATATTTCGCCACGTTTTTTCTGTACTTTAATTCTATACGATATGTACTTTTGCTTAAGAGAAAACTTATCAATCTTTTTACCAAGAAATTTAAACCAGCCGTTTTTTGTGCAAACGTATGATGTCAGTCATTTGGAATGGAGCTTATAGTGGCGGCCTCCTTCCTGTAGATATAGAATTCAAGCGAGTCATTATTTTTTTATATTTCAATATATATAGTACAGTGGGTGTCGACAAGGAGGAAAGATGCAACTTGTTCATTTTGGACTTGAAGGTTCGGAGGAGAAGGAAAAACATGTGCCGGCAAGGAAGTCCACAACTTGGAAGTACTCGGGACAAAAAAGCGGACATAACAAGATGTTCTATGTCTGGTGATCTGGAAGTAAAAGGGTGCATTCGCTCTGTTCCCCTGGTAGATCTGTTGGCGGCAGCAGGTGGAGGATCTATGGAAGAAAGCTCCTCTGAGCAGTGCCCGTGCAGATATCTATAGAAGAGAGAGATGTCACCAACGGCGCGTCGGTGGGAAAGGGATGTCAGCCTTTAGGTGAGGGTACGGTCACCGATGAGATGTATAGCTCTCTTCTGAATGAAGTCCAGGATAGCGAGTGTAGAAGCGGCAGTGGCACTCCAGATGTGCGAGCAGTATTCGAGGTTTGCCCTTATTTGTGAAGTATATAAGGTATAGAGATTAGCTGGTAAAAAGTATTTGCGACCCCGGAAGAGAAAACCTAATTTGTTAGCAGCTCTTCTGCAATTGATGTAACATGTTGGTGCCAATTGAGATTTCGATCCACAGAAATGCCAACAAGTAAAAAAAACTTATTACTTTGAATAACTTGGTTGTTCATTGTGATGGGTCTAGGGCTGGTGTATCTCTTATGAGATCGAAAGCAAGACTGAGATTTGCTGGAGTTGAATTGTACAAGATTTCTACTTCCCCAGTCTAATATTTTTTGGAGATCCAGAGAGACAGAACCCTCCATGAGTCTACGATCCTCATTAATTTGGGCTAAAAATACAGGCTTAGAATACTGTATATTTGAGTGGAGGGTGCTGCCGTCCGCGTAACTGTGAACTGGGTTGGATGTGCTAGAGAGGAGGTCATTGATGTGGAAAAGAAACAAAGTTGGGGCTGAAGCTGAACTTTGAGGGACTCCTGCATTAATTGGATATAGTTTAGAAGAATGGCCATCCACGACAACAGACATGCTCCGGTTGGAAAGGAAATTTGCTGTCCAGGTACAGAGTTTTGGCGGTGGGCCATAGGCGAGAAGTTTATTAGGCAGCGCTGCGTGTCAGACCTGGTCGAGGGCTTTGGATATGTCTATAGCGACAATCTGGTATTCACCGTGTAGTTCCATAGACTTGTTCCAATAATGGGTGACAAAGGACAGGGGGTCGGCAGTTGATCTGCGCTGTCGAAATCCATACTGCCTGTAGTGGATTAGACTGTATTTTTCAAGAAATTTTAGTAATTCTGTGTTTTTCCATCAGTTTAGAGTCAACTGAAAGGAGAGAAATAGGCCAGTAGTTGCTAGGAAGCGCTTTGGATCCTTTCTTGGGGGAGCGTTGTACTCGAGCAGTTTTCCAGTTACTAGGGAATATACCTCTATTGTAAGATGCCCGAAACAGACGAGTCAGGACAGGAGCAAATTCTGGTGCGCATTTTTTGAGAACAATTGCTGGGATTTCGTCAAGGCCAGAGGCTTTCCTGGTATTAGGAGAAGAGAGCATCTTTCGTACCTTTTTAGTTTTGAAAATGACATCCGTCATTTTATGCGCGACTTGGGGACTGTCGGTGGTTGAACATCTGGAGGTGGGTTGAGAGTAGAATTGCCGGAGAACAACGTGGAAAAAAGTTCAGCCTTGCCCAGGGCGCTAGAAACAATTTTATCCCCTGAAACAAGAGGTGGGAACGTGCTCTTGCAGAAATTATTCTCAATAGATTTAGCAACAGTCCAGAAGGGTTTGCTGCCGTTTGAGCTTGAGAGGACTTTGTTTTTGATGTGGTTATGCCTTAGAAAGAATGCGGACATAGCGGTTTCTTATGTCGTTAAATGCTTGACGGTTTTTTGGACTGGGATTGTGTAGAAGCGTTTTGTGAGCTTTGACCTTTTCAAGTCTGGCCTGGTCACAGGATTTAGAGAACCATGGCTTTTGAGTGGCTGAAGAGGTTTTGTTTGTACGTGGAGTAAATAATTCCATGCCAGCTTGCATAATTTCGGTGACGTTTGTGAGATATCTGAGGGGTCAGGATGAGAGCAGCAGACAGACGCCCATGGAAACGAGGAAAAGTTATCCCGCATTTCGTTCCAGTTCGCGGAGTTGTAGTGCCAAACGATACGTGGGTATGATGACTGTGTGGCCTCGAGTTGCATTGCAAAGGAAGCAGTGACCATGTCGTGGTCTGACCGACCAAGGGGGCGGTGACTGATGTCTTATAACATTCAGGTTTTGTAGTAAGAAGGAGATCCAAGTGATTTGAGTTGCGTGTTGGGATGCGAGGAAAGCAATTAGTTTGCTGAAACATATTGGCTAAAGAATTGTTGACTGCAAAGGCCTCCGCTGCCGTCCCTTGTGGATCGGTTTTTGAAGATCCTAGCCATTCCTTATTATGGACATTGAAGCCATCAAGAATAGTTACTTCGGAGGAAGGATATTCAGAAATCAGATGGTCGGTTTTTTCCTAAATGTGCGAGATATTCACGTATCAAGCATAGATTGCTGTCTAACATTTTTGATAAGTTTTAAATTATCCTTATCTATGTGGTGGTTATTATCCCATATATGTTGTGCCACTTGTCTACGCTACCGTATCGTAAATGTGGTACCTATGTTTCCTTTAGTCTACCCCGAGTTTTTAATATTACAATCTTTACAACCTATCCCACAAATACCCGACATTTCAGTGGCTTCGTCTATATCTTTCGTATTACCCAACAAATTTCTTAAATTTTTAATAACTAGTACATCTAGAAAAAGAGGTTTATTGTTAACTTCCTTTTTTGACAAAAAGTAATTTAAGAAATTTTTTGAGTAATACGAAATACAGCAACAAATCCACTGAAATCTCAGATATTTATGGGATATGTTGTAAATATTGTAATATTAAAAACTCGGGGTAGACTAAACGAAACATAGGTACCACATTTACGATACGGTGCCGTAGACAAATGGCACAACATATATGGGCTCCTAGCCTAATCTGACCTAACCACCACATAGATAAAGATAATTTGAAACTTATCAAAAATGTTAGACAGCAATCCATGCACACAGGTTTCGCTCAAAAGGAAGCTGCAGACATATTTCCCTCACGGCATTGTATATTGGACACACTTTCAAAAGCCTGTCTTTAGAATCAACTCTTTGTGTGTGATATCAACCAAGTGCACTGTTTGCCTGAGCTTGGAGAATCTATTGAAAGTCATGTTATCTTTTATGATAGGTATTCCATAGTGTTGACTCTAGTACATTCTACAACGCGGAAAGTTCAAATTTCCCATAATTATGTGAATGCCGCTGAAGGTTTTCATTTCATGGATAGTCGTGCTTGCAAATCTGGCAATATTCTGTTGTGTAGAATACAAATTGGTCATTTCAACCATTACTTCACATATTGAATCTGGTACATATTTTTTGAAGTAATCAATAGGCTCTGACAGAAATATTTCCTCGTCTTGGCCTCTTTCATGCCATTTCACCGTTTATTCTTCTTCCACTTGATATTTTCCTTTTTGGTCAGTTGTAATTTTCCTAGAAGGTCCTCTTTTAGAGCATTCGCGGTTTTATTTGTCGAGTCGGCACATATATGAGAACTCATCATTTTCTTCATCAGATTCCATTTGCGGAAGATTCTCACCATTCGACAACTGGTCCCATACATCATACTCATCTGACAGGTCAGGTATGTCGGAAAAATAATCTCTCTCAATAAGTTCCAACAACTCTTCGTCAGTAAGACTTCTACCACGTGGCATTTTGTCACGTACTTAATTATGATGTACCTTGGAAATAATTTTATTCAGATGTCGTGAAGTCACAGTGTCCCGCAGACGTTACCCATAGATTGAGTGCTACATAATTCTTTTTCTGATAATTGTTACTTACAATTCTTCACAGTAGGTCTAACTTTAGTCCTCTCTGATCATATCTGGATAATTACTCGGTGATAGATACCAAACCCACTCACAAAAAATAATGAACGAACAACTGACGATTACCATGTGTTTTCTGCCGACTAAACCGATCAATCTGCTTAGTCTCCATGAACCTGATAGATGGCGCTATGTGACTTCACGTCTGTAGTATTGTGTACTATAGACGGTACAATGTGACTTTATGAGGTATGGTGTCGATTTTACGCGATGGAACGCATTTAGTCTCTCGACCCGCAGAGGGGACACTGTGACTCAAAGGGTTAAGGTAAACTGTTTTCTAGTTTATAGAATTTGTTACCTCCTTCAAAGAAAAAGCTTTAAAGAACTAGAACCGTGGTATATGTGATTGACCTCAGGTGGATATATATCTGCTCTATGGTGAGGTAACAATTGCTTATAACATCCTACCCTAAAGTAGCTATCTATCAGATTATCAAATTTATTAAAATTAGCAGCACTTTTTAGGAGGCTGACAGATCTGGATATAGTTTAATACTCACGTTCTCTTCCTTTGCTTGCTTCACACTGCCCAGAGTCCTAGATTTGTGGGCTCTCCAGACTAGTGCTAGGTTACATAGAAATTTAGATATCTAGAGAATAGTTAGTAAGAAATTATTGTTTGCGCCGACGTCAAAAGAAAGTAGATATTAGGGAGGAATTTCTCTTCAATTACACAGGTACTTTAATATAACAATATATATATATATATATATATATATATATATATATATATATATATATATATTTATTTATTCATATAAATTAAATTTGGAATAGCAAACAAAATGAAATAAAAATGGTTGGTAAATCTCAAATAAACATTAATTGCATACAAATAACAATCAGATAAACAGTAAGAATTTCATGAACAAGAAATTATTAGATTACATATATGTGTCAAAACAATAAGATAAAGATAGTTGCATACTACTAAAATGTTACTGTTAATTACTTATTGTATCGCTCAAAAATAAAGACAAATGATTATGTAAATTACTAGACGTTTGTCAATCAATTGCTAGGCTTTCTAGTGAATTACTGGCCAGCTCTTTAAGTGAGGCTCAAAAAAAAAGAATATAATCCTACGTGAAATTTCTACATTAATTATGAAAATTAAGAGATGTTAAAAAACAGGTATCGGTTAGATATTTTACAGACAAAATTTGCTAATTACAATTTAAAAGCAATTAATAAAAACTGTGTGTTTAGATTTACAAAAAAATTGAAAAAATCTTAGGGATTAAACAGGAAATATATAGTTGTGCTGACAGCACCTCTTTGAAATTGTTTAGCTCAAACTTGATTACGTGATTTTGAAAGTTCGGGTTATTAAAACTTCAGATGTTAGATTTCGGCATGAAAATTCTGTTGATTCAGAGAAAAGATTTGTTCAGACTCACCAATATTCCGGTATTAAAGTTACCTGGTGACCCTGTGAAGATGCTCTCCAGGTGGGATCAAACATAAGTGCCTGACACAGATTCGAGACTCCAACAAGAGCATAAAAACTGGGGAAAACGACTGGGACTTCCCATCAGAGATTATTGGGCCGGTGGGTGTTACTGCTCCAATATTACAAGACCATTTGACACCTATGTCGATGTTCCGAATTTGCTTGATGGAAACTTTGCAAATCGCAGTCAAAACGTGAAATTGCTTAAGTAAAATTCACTACCAATTGACGTTAGGTACGATAACAACCAGGAATTCTTTCTGATCACGACAAGAAATCAACAGGTCTGAACAAAGAAACCACAACTTAACTCCCGTTTTTAGGCTGAATACTATGTTTATTTAAACTCGAAAATCGTTTAAATTACTTTAAATAATCACTGACAATATCATTAGGTAGTATAGATAACAGAAGGCACATTACAACCCCGATTCAAGATAATTTTCTAGCCACCTAGACTGACGGTGTTCACTCTAAGAAAGCTCAGCAGAGACTTCCCGCTAATGTCTTGGGTTCGGCAATTTCTTAGTCGCTGCACGCAATTTTTTTTACTGTGATGGTTGGTGGCTGTGCGCGAGCTTTTTCTAGCTTCCATTCTTCGAATGAGATAAAACGAGACCACCAATCGGTGGCTTTGCCGGCAATTCTCTTCCTGCACGCAAACGTCTTCCTTGGATGACCTCACCGGAAAATTACAGATAAACAATATTTTGTTCTCGAATATTTCTAACGTATATTTGAAATGTCTATTTCGTTCCTGGCAATATTTGTTCAGTAATAATGGAAGGTAGTTTTCCATGGCAAATATATAAAGAATTTTAACGTACAAATTGGAAATGTACTAAGCTGTTCAGGGTAGTTAAACATTGGCGACTTTTCATAAAATAATTTTTGAAATCAAAACATAAATTTGCCTTACAGATATTGGATTGTTGGCTATCAATTAAGTCTCTTACGTGTTTATTTTGAATAATTAATGCAGTAACAAAACGTAGTCGTTACAAATGATACAGTTTCCCTTAATTAAAGAAATATCTTAATAATTAGTTTCCCTTTCTTAGAAGCAATATTTAATAACTACAAGCGGTTTTACAAAATCAGGTAACGGGATTGTAATTACAGCCATGTTTCACCAAACAGTCCGGGGATTTGCCTGAATACCTGTAGAGGACGCTGTTCGCAACTGCCACTTAACTAGCATACACATAGCGTGTGTGCATGTGTGTAACACTGTGGCGTAGCGGGGAATGAAGTGGCGAATGACCTCGCAAGGCTTGGTTCCCAGCGGCCGTTCTGTGGCACGGAGCCTGCGATAGGCACAAGCAGGAAGGTGGTCTCTGACGCCCTAGATTAAGTGAAGGAGGCCATGGGGAAGCTCTGGAGGTTGGTCAGTGGCTGCAGGCAGGCGAGGAATTTTGTGAAGAAGCCGGGCAGAAAGAAGACTGTCTCGCTTCTTGGTAGGAGTCGTTCTGCACTTCGCCGCATCAGTGAGGTGCTTACAGGCCATTGTACTCTCAGAAGACACCTTATATTGGTGGGTATCGGGAGGGATCTGTTGCCAGAAATGCGACGAGACTGAATAAACTTCTTACCACTACCTGTGTGAATAGGAGGCTTTTGGGAGTCATCGAACAGAATTGTTTGGTTTGAGGTATCTGCAGAGGCTCCAGGTAAGTTCCGTCCAATGGCAGACCGTAATGGCCTTTATTTCGAGGTCGAGGAGGTTTGGTGACGAAACCGTGAAGGGGTTGGCAAAAAAGGCCCGTCGTGGCATGCTTGCCCCGCGTTAAGCCTCCCCACCATTGCTAGTACTACTACTACTAACATATAAATTGTATCCAATTAATGCAGGAGTTCCTCAAGGTTCAGCTTTAGCCCCTACTGTGTTTCTTCTCCACATCAATGACCTCCTCTCTAGAACATCTAGGCATGGCTGCTGGGTTGCCGGTGTTGGCAAAAAAGGCCCGTCGTGGCATGCTTGCCCCGCGTTAAGCCTCCCCACCATTGCTAGTACTACTACTACTAACATACAAATTGTATCCAATTAATGCAGGAGTTCCTCAAGGTTCAGCTTTAGCCCCTACTTTGTTTTTTCTCCACATCAATGACCTCCTCTCTAGAACATCCAACTTAGTCCACGGTTACGCGCACGATAGCACCCTCCACTCCAAAAAACAATATTCTAAGCCTGTCTCTTTAGCGCAACTAGATGAGGATCGCAGACTCATGGAGGGTTCTATCTCCGTGAATCTCCAAAAAATATTAGACTGGGGAAGTAGAAATCTTGTACAATTCAACCCCACCATATCACAGTCTTGCTTGCTTTCTCATAAGAGATTCACCAGCCCTAGACCCATCACAATAAACAACCAAGTTATTCAAAGTAATGAGTCCTTCTCACTTGTTGGCATCTCTGTGGATCGAAATCTCAATTGGCACCAACATGTCACATCATTTGCAAAAGCGGCTGCTAAGAAATTAGGTTTCCTCTTCCAGGCTCGCAAATACTTTTCACCAGCTAATCTCTATACTTTATATACTTCACAAATAAGACCAAACCTCGAATACTGCTCCCACATCTGGGGTGCTGCTGCCGCTTCTACACTCGCTATCCTGGACTCCATCCAGAAGAGAGCTATACGTCTCATCGGTGACCCTAGCCTCACCCAAAGGCTGCCATCCCTTGCCCACCGACGTGCCGTTGGTGACCTCTCTCTCTTTTATAGATATCTGCACGGGCACTGCTCAGAGGAGCTTTCCTCCATAGTTCCCCCACCTGGTGCCCCCAACAGATCTACCAGGGGAACAGAGCGAATGCACCCTTTTACTGTCCAGGTCACCAGACATAGAACATCTTGTTATGCCCGCTCTTTTGTCCCGAGGACTTCCAAGTTGTGGAATTCCTTGCCGGCACATGTTTTTCCTTCTCCTCCGAACCTCCAAACCTTCAAGTCCAGAATTAACAAGTTGGCTCTTTCCTCCTTGTCGACACCCACGGTACGATAGTATTGTAAGCCCTCGTGGTGTGTTGTTGAAATAAAAAAGGAGTTCCAGTTTTTTTCGCTTGGTTTATTCATCCCTTTGACGATGCTAACTTTGTTAACGAAGCGCTCGAAAGGTCTCTAAATTTATTGTAATGATTCGGCTTGTCCAAATTGTACTTGTGAATTAAATGATATTTAGGGGCAGCAGATTGTTCGATTTGACGATTCGATACACATATTTTTACACTTCAATATTGTTAGGTATTTTTTCACACATAATGCAACAATTTTGTTAAATAATGGGCAATTTATTCAGCTACTAAATCCATTGAGACATGTTCTAAATAATAATAAATAATTTTAAACATTAATACAACTTTCAGATACAAATCGTTGTTTAAATAGATAACTAGAATGATTCCAGTTGTAGTATATTTACAATAAATTTATGTAAATTATGTATAGTATTGCCGTTCAATTATAGTGTTTTCAGAGCTTTTACAAATTGTAATCACAATTTAATAAACAATTAACTACTGATTCGTGGTTTCCTGCAAATGTTTTATAATTAATATTTGCATTAATGTGCCATTTGTACGAATTCGGCTAAAAAGATATATATCAAAAATTGTAGAGCGTACAGTGCATCTCAAGGAAATGGATCATACTTCAAATCAACATAGCTTTGGAAGTTTTAAAGAAAGAAAGATGAGACAAAGGCTGACCTCCAAGGTTGTTTTCCAAGTTGTCTTTCGCATATAAAAATAGTGCTGCAAATTGAATCATAACTTACACATAGCTGTGATAGTTTATTCTCTTCAGAAAGACATTATCATGGAATTAATTTAGGACCGATGACTTAACCACAAAGAGAATATTTGTATTCCTGTACCCATAAACTTTTGAAACGTTATATTACTCGAGTTTTATTGAAAAAATATCAATTTTCACCAAATCACCCCATATGCATCCCCTACCCCCGGAAGCTATCTTACCCAAAAACAATTCGAAGCGTCCCTTTGTCGCGTGCTGACTGGATACCAAATTTGAAGATGATATCTCAATTTGTTCGAAAGTTCTTGCACCTATTACATAGACGTATATGCCGACAGACCTACCGACAGACAAAAAAAAGTTCGTTCCAGAATCATGTTCTCTATATGTTTTGAAACTTTTTACGCCACCTCAGCAAAAAAACTAATTTCGAAATTTTTGTCAACAATACTCCACCCCCACACATTCAACCTGTAATTTATTTTCAGCACAGAATATCAGTTCATTGATTGTTGTTGCCCTTACTTGGTGAAACTGGTCCATACTACATACAGACTTGGAGACTACTTCTCTGGCTTCACTGTTGGGTTTCATTTCTGTAGGTGAAGGGCGTAGTCAGCGCGTAAGCTAACTGGAGCAAGAGGCCCTTATGAATTCTAGATGTTCTCGAATGTTCTTCAAGGTTTCTGTGACTAGTTTTACTGCATGACAGCATTCTCAGACAGATAAAAATTGAATCAGTACGAAATCATGACAACTACAAATAAAGATCTGTTGCTATGTTATGATGTTTTGATCAAAAAAATGCATCAAATTGAAAATAAAATGAAACACAGATGACGGATGAGGCTTTCAAAATGTCTACGTGATGTATGTCAATATTTAATATAAAAATAGAACTAGCCTATAATAACTATAATAACGGTCACACCAATAAAATAACTAAACAATAACAGTAATAAAGCAGACTCTACACAACGAAAGTATCGACATACATCAACTCATTCTCTTATTACACCTTTTTTGAAAGAATAGTTAAATTGATTTTCATTGACTTATTAAATTAGGAAGAAGAATATCCAAGAAAGAGGACTTCGTTAAATCAGCTTGCTCATATAAAACAAGCCCGCTATTGTCGTGTGTGTGATTTTTGATTTCTAAAGCTTCAAAAAAGTCTAGTTTACGTTTGTGATTACAAAAATGTAGTGGTTGTATGCAGTTATTTACTGTAGGTCTATGTTCGGTATCAATAATATGTTTTTCATATGTAGATTTGGCAGCTTGGTTATTTCTAAATGCAGAAATATGTTATTCGTATCGGGTGTTAAAATTTTTAGAAGTTTGACCTATGTAGATTGCGTTACAATGTGTACAGGGTAATTTATAAACTCCAGATTTTGTCAAGAAACAAGATTTTTCTTTCGCGTTAAATAGCAAATCACGCGTCGTGTTGTAAGATTTAAAAGCTACCTTTGTATTTGTACAGGTATTTAAAATTTATGACATGTTTTCTGAAATGGTTCCAAAATAAGTTATCGAAAGATACCTGTTGTCTTTTTTTTTGTCTCTAATATTTGGATAAATTAAATTAATCGCTAATTTGTATTCTTTTCTCTCGATCATTTTATCCATTATTTTAACACAGTAAACATTACTAAATGCTATTTGCTTCATTATTGGAATTTCTTTTTCAAAATTGTTTTGTGACATAGGTATCGAAAATCCACGATGTATCATAGAATTGTAGGCTGACAGCTTTTGTCAAAAAGGGTGACATGAATCGTATGGTATGGTTGTGTCAGTGTAAGTTGGTTTCCCATATATTGAAAAGTCAAATGAATTATTTTTTAACTTTCTAATCGTTAAGTCTAATATATATATATATATATATATATATATATATATATATATATATATATATATATATATATATATATTGTAATATCCCCAAAGCTTAATAAATTTTTACAAACAAAACAACAAAACAAAAGACAACGATGCAACTAAAATGGCAACATAGCATGTTATTGTGTAATACCTAATTTAAACATGTTTTATTTTAAAGAAAATGCATCTTAGTCTGTCTTGCATTGTTGATCAATATGTAATTGAATACCTGACTTCATTAAATTACTACGGGTGACCTGAAATGTATTCACTTACCTTACTTTAAAGGCCTCTACATTTGCTTACTAAGAATGAATAATTTTCTGGGCTGCCAGGGTGGCTACCAGGATGGATTAAGGCGTGAAAATCTAGGGTTAGGACCAGGTTGTGTTTGTTCAGACTATGGGTTGGAACATTGTGAGAGAAACGCTATAATTCGCAAACACTTAATTTATTTAACAAAGTTTCCCATTTGACCAATACAGTGAAACGGACATGAAAGCACAGTCATCTAGGCGCCCTATTGTTACGAGAGATCACATGGCTGGGCCTAATATTACACATATGGGGAATGCACTAGCATAAAAAATTTGGATCGCTTGAAGGGGTGATGACCTGGTGTGGATCAAGGTCTCCGATGTCACTCTCAGTTCCCACAGTGGTGTAGAATTAAAGATTGATATTTTTATTTCATTATTCATTATTTAGATTTTATTGGTTTCATCGTTCAAATTTCAGTTTTGGTTTGTCTTTGCTTTATTACCGTGGGACTGATTGAGCAACACCGCAGAACAGGACACCACACCCGGGCATATACTTGAGGCTAACCGACTCCTCCCTCTACGTCTCTCATGTGGCCATTGGTCACTAGGAAATGACGCATTGCGCATCTAGGTTGCCTTTTCCACTTCCATGGTGCCACAGTTAAGATTTTTCGCGAGCCCTTTCTTGGGCTATAGCCTCACTGGAGGTCTTAGATTTTCGGAGGTTTGGCAGGTCAAGAAGTAGAAAGTTCACCCAAATACCGCTTGAAAAGTATTTTGTTTTGGACCTGTAGGCTCTAGGAGGCGCAAGGGGAAGGTAGTGTTGTAATTCAGGCCAGATCACTGTTGACTGACTAAGCGCAGACGGTAACAAACCTACTACTACCTCGCCCAATATTTTGACGTGTATCGCAAGCCTTTCAACTAATTACTGACCTTCAGGTTGCCCTCTCGTTTCAGTCATGCAAAATTGTGATAAATCGCGAAGTCCTTCCTAGACTATGCCTCACTGGAGGTCTTAAATGTTCGGATAGTGGCACTTCGTGAAACAAGGCTTCACCTGAATGTCATTCTAGACACAAGGATAATAATTACACAACTTTGTCAAAACATAGGGGGAAGTACTTCATTTATTCTATATCCCTTTGCTTTATTTTCCGAACCGGCCAGTGCACACCACATATTCTCAATTTCAAGTTTTAGTTTAATACAAAAGGGGGAGCCAAGATGTATGTTTCAGGTATAAAACAATTTCATCAGGTAACATATAAAATAATGAGATTCCTAACTTCAGGTTTTAGTTTCAAAGTGCATTAAAAGTGTGCCTCATATTTTTGACTTCAAGTTTCAGTTTCAATATTACACAGAGATGGAATTACATACCTTCAGTTGTAAGTTTCGGGTTTAAGATTACCTCATGTAGAGCTAGATATTGCTGGTTTCCCGATTCAGGTTCAAAATTGTATTATGTAAGACTAGATACTGTTGATTTCAAATTTCAGATTCAAATTATCTTATATAGAGCTACGGACCTCTCGTTTTCAAGTTTCAGATTCAAAATTATATTCTAAAGAGCTGCATACTTCTGGTTTCCAGATTCAGACTTAATTCACATTATAATAAGATACATACTTCTGATTTCATAATTCAGATTTAAATCATATCATAAAGAGCTACAGAATTCTGGTTTCAAGATTCAGATTTAAATTATGTTATAAAGAGCAACGTACTTCTGGTTTCACAATTCAGATTTATATTATATTATAAAGAGCTACATACTTCTGGTTTCACGATTCAGATTTAAATTATATTATAAAAAGCTACATACTTCTGGTTTCACGATTCAGATTTAAATTATATTATCAAGAGCAACGTACTTCTGGTTTCACGATTCAGATTTAAATTATACTATAAAGAGCTACATGATTCTGGTTTCACGATTCAGATTTAAATTATATTATAAAGAGCTACATACTTCTGGTTTCACGATTCAGATTTAAATTACATTATAAAGAGCTACATACTTCTGGTTTCACGATTCAGATTTAAATTATATTATCAAGAGCAACGTACTTCTGGTTTCACAATTCAGATTTAAATTATATTATAAAGAGCTACATACTTCTGGTTTCACGATTCAGATTTAAATTATATTATAAAGAGCTCAAATTCTGGTTTCAGGATTCAGATTTAAATTATATTATAAAGAGCTACAGAATTCTGGTTTCACGATTCAGATTTAAATTATATTATAAAGAGCTACATAATTCTGGTTTCACGATTCAGATTTAAATTATATTATAAAGAGCTACATAATTCTGGTTTCACGATTCAGATTTAAATTATATTATAAAGAGCTACAGAATTCTGGTTTCACGATTCAGATTTAAATTATATTATAAAGAGCTACATAATTCTGGTTTCACGATTCAGATTTGAATTATATTATAAAGAGCTACATAATTCTGGTTTCGCGATTCAGATTTGAATTATATTATAAAGAGCTCAAATTCTGGTTTCAGGATTCAGATTTAAATTATATTATAAAGAGCTACAAAATTCTGGTTTCACGATTCAGATTTAAATTATATTATAAAGAGCTACATAATTCTGGTTTCACGATTCAGATTTAAATTATATTATAAAGAGCTACAGAATTCTGGTTTCACGATTCAGATTTAAATTATATTATAAA
Source organism: Tillus elongatus (assembly GCA_964006375.1). Classification (NCBI taxonomy): domain Eukaryota; kingdom Metazoa; phylum Arthropoda; class Insecta; order Coleoptera; family Cleridae; genus Tillus; species Tillus elongatus. The sequence continues at coordinate 305,826,175 of OZ023262.1, read as the reverse complement.
GAGCTACAGAATTCTGGTTTCACGATTCAGATTTAAATTATATTATAAAGAGCTACCTAATTCTTGTTTCACGATTCAGATTTAAATTCCATTAGGTGTGAACAAGATATTTGTTTTCAAATGCAAAGTAATTTCATTAAATACGGCATGAGCTAGTAACGTTTCTGATTTTAAGTTTCAGTTTACCTATCAGGAAATTTGGCAACTCTTCAGATGCGGAAGTAATTTATCTGAATGACATACAAACAAAGTAAATTGCAGGCTTCAAGTTTCAGTTTGAATGTATCAGATTTTGTGACATTTACCGGCACAAATAATTTCTCGACATAATGTAAACAAATAAGTTTCCAAATTTCAAGTTTAGTTTAAATATATTAAATTTGGCAACGTCTCAATGCTCGAGTAATTCCTCTATGCTATACGCAAACAAATCAAAATTCCAGACTTTAAGTTTTAGTCTGAATACGTTAGATTTGGCAACATCTGGACGCGCAAATAATTTTTCTACATACTGTACAAGCAGATAACAGTCCAGATTTCAAGTTTCAGTTTAATTTATACAATTTAAATGCACAAATATTTTCTACATATAATATACAACCAACAAAAATAGTAGGTTTCAAGTTTAGTTTAAATATATTAAATTTGGCAACATTTCAATGCTCGAGTAATTCCTCTATGCTATACGCAAACAAATCAAAATTCCAGACTTTAAGTTTTAGTCTGAATACGTTAGATTTGGCAACATCTGGACGCGCAAATAATTTTTCTACATACTGTACAAGCAGATAACAGTCCAGATTTCAAGTTTCAGTTTAATTTATACAATTTAAATGCACAAATAATTTCTACATATAATATACAACCAACAAAAATAGTAGGTTTCAAGTTTAGTTTAAATATATTAAATTTGGCAACGTCTTTAGATGTAGAGATAATTTCTTTACCTAACAAGCAGATAAAATTCCAGATCTCAAGTCATAGTTTAAACATATTAAATTTGGAAATATTTAAATGCACAACTAACTTTATAAACAACGTATGAGCAAATAAAATCCCCTGGTTTCATGTCTGGTGATATTTTTAAGTGCACAATTAGTTTCATGAACTAATATACCAACAAGTAGAATTTCAGGCTTTAAGTTTAATTTAAAGATATCAAATTTGGCAACTCTGAACACACAAATAATTTTTCTACATAATACTCAAACTAATCAAATTCCCTATTTTCAGTTTAGTTTAAATCTACTAAATTGGGCAACATTCAAATGCACGAATAATTTCGCTTTGATAGTATACAAATCAACAAAATCCCATCTCTCAAGTTTTAGTTTAAATATATCGAACTTGGCAACTTTTAATGCACATATAATTTATCTACACGATACACAAATAACTAAAATATTAGGGGTCAAGTTTAGTCTTAATACGCCGATTTCGGTAACATTTAGATGCAAAAAATAATAATATCTGTACATTATATGTTCACAATTAAAACGCTAGGTTTCAAGCTTAGTTTACATATGGCATATTTGGCAACATTTAGATGCAAAAAAATACTTTCTATACATGATATGTAAGTAAATAAAATGCTAGGTTTCAAGTTTAGATTAAATATAACAAACTGGGCAACATTTAATACACAAATAAATTTATTTAAATAATATGCAGGCAAATTAACTTACAGGATTCAAGTTTCCGTTTAAATATATTAAGCAAACAATTTAGGGACACCGATAGCATATGTCATTTTAAAGGTACACTCACCGTTTGCTGTTACATCTGGTCCCAACAGGCTGCGACAGGGACTCCAAGCGGGGACGGCGGCTCGACTCCTGGGTCTCGTCTATGTGCGGGGGTGTAGTGCGATTCGCGTTAACAATACCAGCAGAGGTCCCCTACTTCGACACTCTCGCTCGAATTTTATTCATGGCGCTAGTGTTTACCACAGGCTTTCTCCGCAAGTACGCTATGGAAAAGACCTATAGAATTCCCGCACTATGATCAGCTGACTTCAGACGCGGTTATAGGAAACCCACAGTGTTCAACACAGCATAAATCTGCCAGAATCATCATTGCGATAATATACTGTGCCTAATGACCACATAATTTTCCAGCAGACCGTCTACAAGTCTGCTTAAAGAACATTAAGTTCGAAGACAGCTTTGCAGAAGAGCTAACTCTAAGATATCAATGAAAATCTTCCACTATGTCCCAATCGTACGTGGTTTTATATGAATCCACCACCCCTTCAGCGTGAGAACCAATAATTCCAGGCCTAGTCACTAGGGTTTAAAATATACCGGCTATGTACATAATTATCGACTTTATTAGTGCCTACGTGATCTGCAGCATGTCACTCTAGTCTTTTATAAAAAACTATCTGACTACATTTTAGTATACCCTCTTTTAAGTAAAATCTAATACGTTCCCACACATGAAACTAGACACACTTATAATTACTTACTAACGACAAAAACCTTTTAAAAATGCTTCAACTGAGCTCTTCATTCCCTTTCAAGGACTATAATTTGTTACAAGTGATCTCAATGTGCGACCTATATCTCGACCTTTGGCTGCACAGCGTGTGAAAATCTTTTAACGTGGTTCGTTCTTATTGGCTTAAATGAGAAACCTTCCTTATGCATCGTTTTTACTGTTACCTAATATTAATTGTATACAGGGCATAACAAACACAAAAATACAATCCTTATCTGGCATTTCACTTGTCGTATGAGAGTTATTTAATAAACATTAAAAGGCCAATAAAATGACTAATTGCTGACGGGTCCGAAAGAAAATAATATGCTAATATACCAGGATATTTCAATATATATATATATATATATATATATATATATATATATATATATATATATATATATATATATATATATATATATATATAACTGTTAGCTTCTAAAGTAATGCAAAGGTATACTGGGCACTAATTTTGGTTTAATGATTTCTTTACAATGGCAAGAAATTAAAGAACTCAGAAAATTATAAAAAAACAACAGCCTGAACTTAAAAACAAAAGGCGATCGACCGTTGGTGTATAGGCATTATTTTTATTACTTTTTGGTCCTCTATCGCGTGGTTATACGCATTGCAGTTTGTTCTATGGCACACTATATATATATATATATATATATATATATATATATATATATATATATATATATATATTTGAAGGGAGGAGTAACAGTCGTTAGACGTTAGCGTGCTAATATATGTATATTTTAAGGGCAGCTACGACTAAAAAACTTGAGGGCTATACTTTAAAGAAAGTCACTCTGTACTAAATACTCTATATATTTCGCCTGTATTCTAGGCATCCTCAGGAGCACTCAAATAATGAATAAAAGTTAACATAACACCTAAATTATGCAACAAGGAAGTGCTGTGAGTGTTCCTTGTTGCATAATTTAGCTGTTATGTTAAGTTTTATTCATTATTTCAGTGCTCCTGAGGATGCCTGGAATACAGGCGAAATATATAGAGTATTTAGTACAGAGTGACTTTTTTTAAAGTATAGCCCTCAACTTTTTTGGTCGTAGCTGCCTTTAAAAGTATACATATACATAAATACATATATATATATATATATATATATATATATATATATATATATATATATATATATATATATAAACTATACAAGGAGAAAGGTTAAGGGCAAGGCCGTAAGGAGACAACCGTATACACGTGTTTCAAGCTTATTAGCTATCATCAGTACGGTATAGCTAACAAAGCCACTTAATTATTGATGGTAAGATCAATCCGTCTGCAACTCAGTGGAAAAAGAAAACAAGCTCACTCAAGTAACGGAAAATTAAAGAGGAAGGATTTACAACTATTTACCACTAATCAAATATAACACAGGGTTTTCTAATGTTTGATAATCACATGCTGCTTTTACACAAATGTTTGGTCCAGCGACTCCATAAACTACCCGATACTTTGTAATAAAATTTAAATACAAAATAAAACATGACATTTATTTGATAATCTAGTTTGCTACACACTTCTTTTTATCCTTCTTTTAGGAAGAAAAAGTTCGAGACGCAGCAAGTGCGTTATGGTGGTGAATTTTTATTAAATCCTTCAAATTTGAATAACTCAATTTTATATAAACTTAGACAGTTGAATTTTGGTATGTGGTAAGGTATTTCTCAAGGAAACATATCCACCAAATTTCATTAAAATAGCTTTGTAGTTTTTGGAGAATTTTTTTTTCTCGTAAGAAACCTCAAATGTTAAATAATTCAATTTTCTATTAATATAGAGAGTTAAGTTTTGGTATGGAGTAAGGTCTTCTCCGAAACTATATATGAACCAAATTTCATTAAAATAAATCTGTAATTATCGGAGAAAAAAATTTTTTTCGAACGAAAACTGAAAATTTTCCCGGAAAACCATGTTCAATTTTCTTGGCTAACAAACTCGTCCAAGCCATTAATAAAAGAAAGGCACTTGCCAAGTTTCATCGAAATCGGTTAGTTATTTTTTGAGGTAGCGGTTGGATACATACATACATACATACATACATATATATATATATATATATATATATATATATATATATATATATATATATATATAAACATATAAAAATTGAAACTGATCCCGGATATGGGTTCTAGGGGTCCTAGTTCGCGCTCATTTGAAAAAATTTTTGCAGTCTCACCATCGATACCTATTAGTGAATTTTTTAAAATAAAAATTCACTAAAATTCTAAAAAAATAATAGTAGTAGTTTTTGACATTTGATACATATTACCTAGAGCAACATATAGGAAACAAAAACGTTGTAATGTTATGAGAAGAGGTCTTGAGATAGAACAATAACAGGAGACGTCTGTTACTTTACTCCAGAAATCATAAGTGATTTATACGGAAAAATAACAACGCCGACAGCTGGGTTTTCTTTCCGTGAAGAGCAGTCCATTTAATCCGCAAACAAAAGAAAGAAAAACGAATAACTCCAACACTGAAATTTTCATTATATATCTATCACACATAAATCAATAGCAGTGATATCCTGCTTGAAGGTTTTATTTTTCTTGCAGCAGGGTGGAGGTCGTTCGAGCACATTATTACCTTAATAATGTCCTAGTGCTTTCATAACCTTTGAAACAATGGAGGCGATAGAGTATTAATATCAGATATGGTGGCGGCACTATCGAGAAAGTGTTAGCTGGCAACGCCTATTTATATAGAAATAATTTTCACAGACCAAGGTGACCCCAATAAATTTTCAGGGCCGCTTAAACCTAAGATCATTTTACTATACTCACAGAGTGTTTCATTTAATAAATAGGACCAAAAATTTTTCTTTGCGTTTTATCCGATTTAGGCCAAATCAATTTTAAATTATAGGATACAGTATGGTTTGATTACGACCGAAAAGTCGGCCGCTCTTTTCAAAGGTTGTAGAATAAATCGAAAAAGAAAAGAAAAACATATCAGGCATTATTTATGAAAAATTGTACCTAAAAATGTTGTTTAGAATTGTCCTAAAAGCTTAAATCCTAAGTTTAAAATAAAAAGGTCGAAAAGCAGCAAGGGCGTTGTCGCAACTAATCTTCATAAATGTTTAAAAATTTAAAAACTCCATTTGCCACTATTCTGGAATTTAATTTTGGAAGTTCAGCAAGGCTTTACCAGGTCAATACACATATCAAATTGTATTAAAAGAGCTTTGTTATTTTCGGAGTCACAAAAATGCAAAACGAAAATTGATTTTTGTGTTAAAAAACTGGTCCGATTTGGGTGGCTAACGAACGAAATCGTTCAGGCTATTAACAAAAACGATATACTTGCCAAGTTTGATTTTTTTGCTAGTTTGCTAGTTGTCGGAAATAAACACAAACACACACACACACACACACGAAACGTTCCTAGATGTACTAGTTATTAAAAATAAAAATAAAGGCTCGCTTGAATTTGATGTCTATAGGAAGGAAACTATTAATTATATTCCTAATGACTCACATCATACGTTTGCACAAAAAACGGCTAGTTTCAATTTCTTAGTAAATAGATTGATAAATTTTCCGTTGAGTAAAAATAGATTTAATACAGAATTAAAATACATAAAACATGTGGCGAGATATAACGGTTACTCGGATGGTTTAATAGACAAATTAGTTAACAAACACAGAACAAAGAAGTTGATATCTGAATGTATGACATTTAAGAATGATAAAATCGAGAAAAAATTTGTATGTTTACCTTATGAACCACAAATCACAAAGGGTTTGGAAAGTATTTTTAAGAAAGCCGATTTACATTTGACGTTTTCGACGAAAAGTAATTTAAAAAATTTGTTGGGTAATACGAAAGACAAAGACAAAGTCACTGAAATGTCCGGAATTTATGAGATTAGTTGCAAAGATTGTGATCTTAAATACGTGGGACAAAATAGGAGAAACATAGCCACCAGATTTCGTGAACATCTCGCACAGTTACGATATGGTACGGTAGACAAATCTTGTGTGGCACAACATATATGGGATAATAACCACCACATTGACAAAGAAAATTTGAAACTTGTCAAAAATGTCAGACATCAAACTATGCTTGATTCATTAGAAAGTATTTTTATATTAAGGTCTATTAAGAACAAAACTTCATTAAATCGTGCGGCACCTGTAATCTCTAGCCCATTGTTTGCTCTTTGCATTTGAACGCTTAAATACTCATAATTAGTCTGGTAGAATAATAAATTATTGTCAATAACTCGACCGGTTTATACATATACTAATCACTATGTTTGTTTTCATTTAAATACCTGTTCGGTTTTTATATCTTTGTAGTCAACATAAATATTTTCACGTAGAATTAAAATCAATATATAGTTTTTGTGTAGTATTTTAGTTGAACTATTTTTACTTTGTTAAAGGTAGCACGTTGAGACAGACATCTGGGTTTTAGTTTTCTATTTTTAAAAGAGATGATTTGAGTTTATGTTGTTTATCTCACCAGATGTCTTTTATCGGCATAAACCAATATCCACATAGTAAATTTCTAGATCGAAGGGAAACGTGGTGTTTCTTCAAAGAACGCCGGTCCTTTTTAAACCTATATTAGATAAGGGTCATAAATTTGTCGACCAAAAGATTAAAGCAGGTCTCCGACCTGTTTCACTGCGCAATAAACAAACGATCGTTCTTGGACGACAATTTTCCTTCGGACTAGTTCGTTTTCTTTTACGCGATATAAATATACGGGATATAGTTTTTTATGTTAGAATTTTTCTTCCTCTGAAGATGTTGACTTGGTCAACGAAACGATCGTAAGGTCTCTGAAATATGTGTTGTGGTGATTTGGGTGTTCTCCAAGTGTACTTATTATTGACTAGCTTTATAGTTTTGACATATATTGTGGAATATTTTGTCTTTTATATAGTTAAGTTGATATTATATTGCATGCTGGATACTGTGCTTATTTTGAATATTATATGTTTGTAACTTTTGCTAGGTTTGCCACATGCCATGTCAGTAAGGAGACCTGTTTGGCAGTGTATTGATACACAAATATATAAGTATATGTATGTGAGCTCCCCCGCACAAGCTTAAGACTCCTGGTTACAGAGTTTGTCTACTGTGGTGTTATTATTATTATATATGAGATATACTTGGTTCTCGGATTGAACCGCGTCCAGACTATTTGAAAGCTAGACTTTTCGGCTCCTTATTTGTAGCCCTTTTCAAGAGGTAAAGGAAATGAAGTCTAAGGCCTCAATCTGCGTACTACTTAGAGCGGTGGGTGAGGGTAGGTTGAGTTGTGGTAGCTTGATTACGGGGCGTCAATCTGCCTAGTCTGAAAATCTCGTGGGAGATCGTCTCTCAAGGCTCAGTGTGTCAAACCCTAGACCTGAAATAGATCTGGCCGTTCGTCGTAAGTCTTGTATTATGTACAACGTTTTGCCTACTTGCCTCGTTATCAGTGTCTTGCAGCTAAATGTGGTTTAATTGTTGTTTTCTTTGCAGGCTTTTGTGGAAGTATCAAGTTGACACGAAATATATAAAGCATGGTATAACCAAGAAGCTTGTTTTTGCTTTCTGTGTCCAATGCCTTGAAATGAGATTATACAGTGTGTCCCAAACTAGATGGGAATGTATTGCTGTCTCTGTTATTTTATTGGCTAACGAACTTATCCAAGCCACTTTCAAAAGGGAGGTACTCATTAAATTTGATCACAACGACCGATTATTGTTTGAGTTATCGGTGTGATACATATACATATATATATATATATATATATATATATATATATATATATATATATATATATATATATATATATATATATATATATATGTGTGTGTGTGTGTATACATACATATATATATATATATATATATATATATATATATATATATATATATATATATATATATATATATATATATATATATATATATATATATATATATATGGGTGACGCATTGAAAACGAAACAGACCGATTTGCTTCCAGAGAATTTTTTTTTACAGAAACGCTGAAACACGTCAATTTTAATATTGAGTGGGACATGTTTTGACATAAAACTCAACTTTGTCACATCAACCCCTTAAGGGTGGTGAAAACAACCCTTATATTTTAAATAGGGAACATGGGTCGAATGTTATATCATTTGAAAGCTCTCCCTTTTGTGAATTCAGCACACTAATTTTTTTGGAAGTTTTATTAACTCGTTTAAAAATTATTCACAGTTAGAGTTGCAAGAACGTATTTCATTCATTGTGATAATAAATACACTAATTGGTCAATTTTTCGTTAAAAAAACTAAAAACAAAACCAAAGGTTCAAAAATGCTTATTCAGTTAAGTAAGTTTTCAAATTGTTGACCACCGGCTTCCATACAAAAGTACAAATTTTGTTCAAAACGAGCTCTGATATTCTGGAGCATTTGTGGAGTTATTAGACGGCATTCTTCAACAATGCGTCGTCTTAATTCTTCCAGAGACTCCGGTTCTGTTGTGAAAGTTCTACTCTTTAAATGTCCCTATAGAAAGAAGTTTAAAGGCGTTAAATCCGGTGATCTAGGGGCCCACTCAATAGCACCTCTACGTCCAACCCATTGCTCTGGAAACTCTCTGTTCAAAAACTCCCTAACACGTTGTGAAAAATGCGGAAGAGCTCCCTCTTGTTCAAACACTAATTGATTTTCTTGATAGCGATCATCATTTTCAACAATGTCAATTAGTAGAGGGTAAACGATATCTTCTAGTAACTTCAAATACGTTTCGCCACTCAAATTGCCATCAACACAAATTGGTCCGATTAAACGGTCTCCAAAAATGCCAGTCCAGACATTCAATTTCCGTGGAGTTTGAGTGTGGACTTTGTGAAAATTTCTTGGATTATTATCTGACCAATAACGACAATTATGACGATTGACTGTAGAGTTTCCTAAAAACGTACACTCGTCTGAAAAAAAGATATTGAACAGAAAGTTCCAGTTATCAGCTATTCGTGCAGTCATAACTTCACAAAACTCCAGCCGCCGATCCAAATCATCTTCATTCAGTTGTTGTACAAGATGAATTTTATACGGGTGAAATTTATGATGCTTCAATATTCGCTGAATAGTTCTTCTTTTGATGTTTGAAACAGTGGCCAATTTTCTCGTGCTCAAAGTTTGGTCTGCAGCAATTTGTCTAAATCTTCAATCTCAGTAGTCTCATTTCTAACCGGAAATTCACGTTCAGGGTCCCGTTTTTTGTTGGCTACTGACACACTTTGTTGAAACTTTGCAACTAACTCAAAAATGTATTTTCTGTTAACATGTCTGTTCGGATTTTGTTCATTAAACAAATTTGCGGTACGGTTGGCACAGTCATCGTTTTTGAAAAAAAGAGTAATTATTTCAATTCTTTCTTTTACAGAATACACGATTGTGAAATTAATTTTCGGTAGTACTATCAAGTATCCAACCGACCGATAAACTGAAATAATAAACCGCATTTCTCTTATTCCGATAAGAAATGTTCTGATAATCAATTTTTTGTTTACAAACCAACAAAACATTGACTATCAGCACATTTCTTATCGGAATGAGTGAAATGCGTTTTTGCATTTTTAACTGTGAATAATTTTTAAACGAGTTGATAAAACTTCCAAAAAAATTAGTGTGCTGAATTCAGAAAAGAAAGAGCTCTCAAACGATGTAACACTCGACTCATGTTCCCTATTTAAAATATAAGGGTTGTTATCACCACCCTTAAGGGGTTGACGTGATAAAGTTGAATTTTATGTCAAAACACATCCCCCTCAATATTAAGATTGACCTGTCTTAGCGTTTCTAAAAAAAATCCTCTGGACGCAAATCGGTCTGTTTCATTTTCAATGCACCACACTATATATATATATATATATATATATATATATATATATATATATATATATATATATATATATATATATATAACAATTAAAACTGACCCCGGATGTGGGTTCTAGGGGCCCTAGTTTGCGTGAAGACACTTTTTCAAAATCCAAAAGTTGGGATCTCCTCATTAGTGGATTTTTTAAAAAGAAAATTCACTAAAAATCGCTAAATACCTAGTCACGTAATCTTATCGGTTATTAGATATAAACTAGTGGACCTGTGCGGTGATATATTATAGGTCAGTTCAGAACTGGCACGGACCGGGAAATTCGACTTACTTATTAAAACACAGCATCCTTAAACTATTTGAGCTAATCAGATTTTTCTGGCTACCGAATTTATCCAAGCCACCTGAGAAAGAAAGGTGCTCATCAAATTTGATCAGAATCATCGCATTATTTTTTGAGCATGTACCGTCCTTTTGTAAGTGGCTTGGATAAGTTTGTTACCGAGGAAAATCTGATATATATATATATATATATATATATATATATATATATATATATATATATATATATATATATATATATATATATATCAAACCGATAACTCAAAAAATAATACACCGATTTCGATAAAATTTAGCATGTACCGTCCTTTTGTAAGTGGCTTGGATAAGTTCGTTAGCCAGGAAAATCTAATCCCGGATATGAGTTCTAGGGGGTTTAATTAGCGCACATTTGAAGAATTGGTTTCAAAATTCAAAAGTCGGGATCTCCTCATTAGTGAATTTTTTTAAAGAAAATTTACTAAAAGGCATATTTTTGATTAAAACAGTTTTATGAAAATTTGCTCCAATAACGCACTTGTGGCGTCCAGACATTTTTATTTCATTAAAATAATCTACTTTTGAGCTTGTTTCATAACTGAAAGTACGAGTATATTACGTTTTCTTAAATTAACTCTAACAAACGTTAAAATTAAATATTCTTTTATTCTGTGTGTTGTTTGTTTCCAGTTTTCAGCAGAATCAAGTTAATTTTCATGATTTTTATACGAGTGTAGCCGGCGGTTGCACCTTGAGATTATACTCCGTTACTAAGGTAAATTAAATATTGCTACAATTGCAATTAGCAAAAGCTTTTTATGGCAATTATTTACAGGCAGGCGGGTAGGCTCTAACAAAATGCTTTACCACCGGAACTAAACTCATAAACCTTGAAAATTACGAATTATTATTAGATTCTGCAAAGGTAGGAAAATATATAATTTGCTGAGTGTACTAAAAGTTTTGTTTCCAAGCCGTAAAACCACATGAGATTAAATCTTTATGTACACACACCCGATACAGCGTATGAGTACCCGAATTTAGTTACTCAGATGGTTTACTCTCGGGGGAGTAGTGAATGAGAAATCAGTCCTCAGTGAATTCCTGAGATAAAAATCGTAATTTGAAATATTGTTTTAGTGAATTCTCATTAAGAAAATTCACTAATAGAGAGGTATCGATGGTAAATTTTCGAGAAATTTCTCCAAATGAGCGCGAATTAGGGCCCTTAGAACCCAAATCCAAGGTCAGTTGAAAACTTTATATATATATATATATATATATATATATATATATATATATATATATATATATATATATATATATATATATACAGTGTGTCCTAAACTGGATGGGAATGTATTGCTATCCCCGTTATTATTAGAGATAAGGAGACGGTTGAATTTGCAATGTTTTGTAGAATTTCATGCTCGTTCAAGTATGGCTTGTATTTTGCCCTGCCTCTTTCGTTTTCGAGTTATTTTGAAAAAAAAACAAAATTTGTCGATTTCTTTTTTCTTCAATATCTAATTTTCTTTATTTTCAACAAAGAACGGACAAACAATGAAGTTACCTTAATTTTTTTTAAGTTAACTGTCTAATCTACCAATAAAAATAACAGTTTTTTACCTAATAAGCCGCACCAAACATTAATACCAAATCTGTCTTGCAATCGTCTTTTTTCCTTTAGATGGGAATTTTCATTTGCCCAATAATGCCTATTATGACGATTATACACACCACAATTTGGTTTCTTGGTGAATCTTATTAATAGCAAATTGAGCTATTTAAATTTGAAGCATTTAATGAAAATTCGCTACCACCACGCACTTGCTGCATCTCGAGTTTCTTTTCTTACAAACATGCATTATATTTCGATAAAAAATGCAAAAATTCAATTCGATTAAAAAAAGAAAATTTGTATCACCAAACGACTTATGGGCCAGCCTGTGGTTGTAGATATAATTTTAAGATATAGCTCAAGACACCTTATAATTGAAGACCTTCGTGCAAAAACCGGCCAAGTCCACTTTTGGGTTAAATTACGTTTTTTTCACTGGGAATATAATTTAAAGCATCCCTGATCGATTGGTGCAAAAATCAGACAAGTCCGAAATATATTAATGATTTGAAATGACCAAAGGACTTAGCTGACAGTACCCTTTGGGGCAAAAACCAGTCATGTCCAGGACTTGTTCGATTTTTGCACCAACGTTAATACTAGTGGAGTGGGAGGACATGACCATGAACGATTGCGCGCTAAGCTTATTAGACGCGTTCCGGCAAGATTCAGTCTTCTTGTTGCTTTTTATGTTTGCGTGCACGTGGCACATGGTCTGTTGTTTATCGTGTGTATTTTTACGCATAATAGTAGTGTGATAATATCAAACATGATGGCATCTGATGAAGAAGAACCTTTTATGTCATCTGGTAGTGAATATTTGCCATCTGATAGCGATCAGCCTAGTACTAGCTTAGTTATAAACAAAAAAAATAAAAAACGAACGACAAATCGCAGGAAAATTGAAAATATTCCTTTAAATAATCCGAGTCTGATGCCAGTTGTAAACAAGGATATTTTACCAGCCAATGTAAATACTTCTTCTACAAAAAAAAGGAAAAAAGAGAATACGAAATGAGGCATTATGGCAACGAAATATTAGAAAAGCAAAAATGGCAAAAGGTGAAGAGTACACTACGGCAAAAAGTGGAAAATTAATACCAGAGCGAAAAGTGGGTAACGATTGTGCTTGTCGTCTTAAATGTTTTTCGAAGATCAATGCGGAAGAAAGAAATCAAGTCTTGCAGGAATTTAATGGCTTAGCTAGTAAAGAAAAGCAAGATCTATACTTGGGTGGCCTAATCCGGGTAGACAAGGTAGCAAGAAAAAGATTGAGAACAGGAACCGGCAAAGCAAAGACTGTTACTTTCCATTACAAGGTAAGTTAAGATAATGATTAAAGTTTAGTTAGTTTCTATATAATAAATATTGGTGTAATGCCATCTAATGGCAAAACACCAACATCAAAAATTGCCAAAATATGTGGGCATTGTCACCGGATAGTTTCTATATGTTTGTGGCGGATTCACATTGTTTACTTACGGTATTTTATATTACGCCACAAAAAAATCAAAATGGCGGACACTAGACACCATTTTGGTTTTTCTTTTTTCCCTTCTATAGCCTAAACGGCTTAACCGAATTTGTTAAGTGAGGTGTCGCTGGATACATTATAAAAAAATAAAATGGCGGACGTTAGACATAATTTTCCTTTACTAAATTTACTGAACTTTGTTTTTAACTTTTTAATAATTAGATTTTTCGTTTAAAAATGGGTTCGGCTTTTATATTTTTCAAAATGATTTTCATTATTTTTGTACCTACTATTCAAAAACATTAAATCTTAAATATGCTTATATTTCAGATTCGTGTTAAAGGTACTGAATATATGGTCTGCAGACAGGCATTTTGTTTAATCCATGGAATTACCAAACACCGGGCAAATCGTATAGGGCTCACTTTAAAAGAAAAAATCGCCGCGCCACTGGACATGAGGGGTAAACATAATAATCGCCCTAACAAAATTCCTAGGAATATTATAGCTGCTTTAGATAACCATATACTAAGCTTTCCCAAGCGCTCATCACATTATAGTCGAGAGAAAAACGAACGTCGGACCTATTTATCGTCTGATCTGAACGTTTCCAAAATGTATAGGTTATACTTGAAAAAATATGAACCAGATGTCTCTGAAAAACTTAAACGTGAAGAAAAATGTCAAGCAAAGGTTTCGTATGACTTCTACTTTCGTCATTTTCGCGAAAACTACAATATAAGCTTTGGTTCTCCTCGTTCGGATACATGTCAGACATGCGATAGGTTGGAAAATTTAACAGCAGCAGAGCAAGATCCTGAGACCAAACATGTACTAGAGAGAGAAAAAACATTACATATTAGAAAAGCGGAAGTATTCTATACATCGATGAAAGAGAAAACCCTGCTTGCCAAGACCGATGAAACAGTAGAAGTTTTGTGTTTTGACTACCAACAAAATCTTCCTCTCCCGCATGTTCCGGCTGGAGACGTTTTTTATAAGCGACAGCTGTGGCAATACAACTTTTGTATTTTTTCTGGAAAAACCGGGTTATCAACATTTTACATGTACGACGAGGCCACATCAAAAAAAAGTAGCAACGAAGTCATTAGTTTTATCCACCATTATATTACTACGCTTCTTTCCGAATCTATAACAACATTGTACCTGTTTTCTGACAACTCAGAACAAAAATCATACTATCACCAAATATTTGTTAACCTTGGTTAATCAGCGTATTAAAAATATTACTCAAGTTATTCATCAATATCCTGAGCCTGGTCATAGTTTTTTACCCTGTGACCGCTCCTTTGGCTTAATAGAAAAAGAGAAAAGAAGAAGAGAACGAGTTTACGTACCTGCCGAATGGAAATAACTAGTAAGAAAAACTAGCAAAATGTTTCGGGTCGTAGATGTAACTCAGGACATAATAATGGACTTCACCGGGCATTTTAAACCCATTTTTAAAGCAACGTTTACCAGCCAAAAAAATAAAACAAAATTTTCTATCTCAACATTCCGATTATTTAAATATCAAAGCGGTTCTAACTTCATTGAATGTAGCACTAACGTTTCATTTCCAATTTTCGATAAATTTTCCGCTACTAAGCTTGGCACTAATTTATCGCTACCTACGACAAAGATGACCCAGGCCTATCCTTTGCCAATAAATGAAAAAAGGTGGAAGATGTGAAGCTATTAGTTAAGAAATATGTACCAGAAGCATACCACGGTTACTACAATAGAATATTCGCGGAAGTTGGAGAAGAACCAGAACCACAAGTGGAGGCGGTAGAACCTCGAGAGGAACCTTTAGAAGACGCAGCCTATGAATCAGACTCTTCGTTTATGTAGTTCTGTACTTGAATAATATTTTATTTATGAAATATTGGTTTAATAAATTTTGTGTTTTTTTTTTATATTTTGGTGCAAAAGTCGGACAAGTCCAAATTTTCAAAAATCACTTTTGGTGTGATTTTTACAAAATTTCAATTTTATATTGGGCCATATAACAAATAACAATAATATCTATATTTAAACCAAAATTTGGGACAGTTGCAAATTTATTTCCAAATTTAGAAAGTTTTTTTTGATTTCTCACAAATTTTAATTTTAGGACTTGGCCGGTTTTTGCACCAAGGTCGTCAATTATTTATACAATTTTTTTTAGTATATTATATAATAATGGATATATTGAGATTTATTGATTTTTTACCAAAATTCGACAAAAATTATATACCATTATACGATAAACTCTATAGCTAAGACTACTGCCAAGGCATCAGAGAAAGGGCCTATTTGAAATGTTCCATGAACACACCGCTTAATAAAAGAGTTGGTTTTCCGCTGCCCCGCCGTCCCCGCTGCCGCCTTAGGCGACGGCATTGCATTCTACTCACCGAGGCGAGTCACATGATACCAAACACTATACCTTTACATTTACTAATAACAAAGCTGGGTTTGCGCATGCGCAAACCGCCACCTTTGCGTACGTCACACCACCAAAAATCAAAATGGCGGGTCCTCTTAATTTGACAGGTGGTGCCACCTTAAAAATTTAAATCCCCCGCGTTTTTCACTTCCGGTCAGCCATCTTAGCCGCCATCTTAGCCGCCATCTTAGATTACGTCGCCCAAGTTAGAGACGGCTCTCCGTCCAGTGACGTCACAATTACGTCACAATGACGTCACTCCGGCGCAGTGGCCGAGTAGAGGAAGTGGAGGGCCCAGAACCCCTCATCTATACCTACTCATAAAGGCTGATTAACGAATTCGACCACGGTTTTTCCCAAACAAGAGTTTTGCCAAGTTTGATTGAAATCAGTTTAGTATTTTTTGTGTTTTCTCCCGGATACATATATATATATATATATATATATATATATATATATATATATATATATATATATATATATATATATATATATATATATATATATATATATACATATATATATATATATATATATACATTTTAACGGACATTGGTTTTGGATTCTAAAGACGAAAATTCGCGCTCATCTGAAGAAAAGAAAGAAAAGCTTTTCACCGTGACCTTTCCATTAGCGAATTTTTCTAAATGAAAATTCGCTAAAAAGTTACGAGTCCCGATTCTACGTAACTACCAAAAAATTTTTAAAGAGGAGGCTCCATTTTTAAAGAGGTGGAGCCACTACCAAGTTTCTGCCGCTGTTCGAAAAAATCGTAGATCCGGTGCTGCTGTGTTCTCTCGCTTATCAGCTTGCGGAGGTCTGGAAATTTTGATTGAGAACGTCTACTGTTAGTAATAACAATTGTAGTAGTAGCAGTAGTAGTATTCTATGAGAAGTTGCCAGTTTGTACCGCAAAAGTAAAGCGTGATAAAATAAAGTAGTGATAAAGTAACAAATTAAAGAGAATCTAAAGAGTAGTGCGTTGTAGGTAATCTCTTCTTATAATTGTAGGAAAGCACCAATCATGTACATTGTGACGATCCAATGTTATTAGTTTTACCTTCAACTAGAATGTTTAGCTATTGCTTCTGTAAGCTTACGCGTCTTAGCCAAAGCATACTTTTGTTACGTAATCTAGATCCTGATCACCAGCCTAAGACGTTCATTTCAAAGACATCATCTACAGACAAACAGATGATATAATAAGACTTTATCATATTGTTCCACTCCAGAGCTCTTCCCCCATTATAACATTACTGCAGTGTTCCTGGCGATCCCATTACGGCCAGGCGATGTCTCATATACCAGAGAGTGGCCCAGGCTAGTAATTCGTAGTTATGCCACATGAGAATTGAGATATTAACCATAAACAGAATCAACAAACTGGAAAGCATAAGTACATACTTGGCGTCATATACGTATATATTTCATAGTAAATCCGCAGACATTCATTGTTCCATCTGTCCACTAATTAATATAGTTTATTATCGTATATATAGCTGGATTCGAGTGTTTCCTGTTGCCAACTAGGAAATCGGCTTTTAATGGAGGACCTATAAAAGCCCCGGAGATTAGTTGATGTTCTCTGGATACTGACAGGTTTTTTCTTGAAGGGAGAGCTTTTTCTTTGTTCCGTTATCAGAAATAAATATACTGAGGATATTGGATTATTTTTCTACATCAGCTTCTAATAGCCACAGAAAATGTTATACAAGATAAGATGGGCATGTATTTCTAAGTCCCTATTAGGTTTCTGGAAGTATATAAATATAGAAAGGCGTAGAACAGCTACAATGTAAAGAGATCTATAGTTATTTTGATTTGAAATTACGAAAATAGGCGCAATTTCGTATTTAAATTCACAATTGTTTATAACTTTTTAATTAAACCTAAAGCTATATTTAGTTTACCTAAAATTATGAGTAGATAGGGAGTCACCTGGGCTCATCCCCTCCACTTTTTACTGCGCATGCGCGTGACGTCATGCGCATGCGCTGACCTGCGCAGACCTGTGACAGTTGACAGCTGACCTGTCAGATTTGACAGGTGTCAAATGTCACTGACCTGACAGCTGTCAACGTCAGCTGTCACCTGACCTGACATGTGTCAACGTCAAATGTCACCTGACCTGTCAGATGACGTCACAAGCATTCCAAGATGGCTGACCTGTCATAGACAATCGCAACCCGGGTTCTCTCTATGGAACTAACCTGAGATGACGTCACAAGCGTTCCAAGATGTCTGACCTGTGTGTCCATAGATATCTACAAGTCAGGTTAGCTCTCCATGTGTGTTTGTCCGATTGTTTATTAAGGTTATGTATTTGTTTATTAAGGTTATGTTCGCTCACGTGTCATCTGTTTGTTTATTAAGGTTATGTTTGTATTTGTTTATTAAGGTTATGTCATGTGTGTTGATTACCATGCATCTGTTTGTTTATTAAGGTTATGTATTTTGTTTATTAAGGTTAGGTGTTCGTAAACACAGCTGTTTGGTTTGTTTATTGTGTTGTTGTTGTTAAGGTGTATTGAAGTTTGTTAGGGTATTTCGTTTTTGGCGGGAAATTTGAATTTGTTTGAAAATTTCTGTCTGTTGTGTCCAGAGATATGACTCATCGAGCTAGAGAATATTCTATTTGTAAAGTTGTAGAGTGTAGAGAATATTCTCTAGCTCGATGGGAGACATCTGTTGGACACAGTCATTCGGTTTAGTCACACACACATACATATATGAGGAAGATATATTGAGCGGGTAATTTGAAATTTTGAATTTAATTTGAAATATGATTTTTGAAAGAAAAGCATTCGCCAGAAATTAGATTTGAACCCCCAACCATACAACTTACTAAGATATGCAAACGTCGCTAAACCGATTATGCTATTCAGACATACGATGAAAGTTTGTTATCAGTGGGTATATATAAAACAAAAACCTGTTACATAAAACGAGTTTATGAGGCTGCTGAGTTTGTGTGTGTAGGCAGGGGGTGTATCTCTATTACATTCCAATTGAATAATAGGAACTGTAATGTTAAAAACAATTGTTTATTTATAGTAAAAAGAAATTTAAAACACGTACCAATTTACCTATCTAATATCATTTAATAACAAAAAAACGTTTGAAGTAAACTATATCAATAAGAAAAACGTATTTACATCTAGATATGTTAATGAGTTTATTTTAATAGCCTAATAAAACTCGGGGACTTGGTTTTATTGCCGGCGTGTTTGTTTATGTTAGTGTTTGTATTTTGAATGAATGAATCTAAATTTATATAGGGAGTGATCAAAAACACACAAGTAACAAAACTCGATTTAAAACAACTAAATTAAACTTTGATATACGAGGATTGTTTGATAAGTATTGTTTGTATGTAAACATAAATAATATAATAGTATACTTACATACAGCAAGAGACGTCATACTTGTTTCACGGCTTAGTACACACTAACGTATGTTGAGGTCTTGAATGGGGCCCGTTATAGAAATAACACAGTTGTTTAATGACATCCACTTGAACCAAACAAAACATATAGACGCTGTTGTTGATTGTTAACACACACACACACGTCATGACAGCTCGAAGTCTTTACTTAGACTGACAGAGCTGTGTAATAAAAGACAGACAATTGATTGCCCAACAAGTATCTTAGATAATCTTGTTTGAGCTTGTACAGCTGTTTAACACACACGTCATGACAGCTCGAAGTCTTTGCTTAGACTGACAGACAGAAAGGGGTTAATAAAAATGCAACAAAATAAAAATAAAACAACTGTTTTACATACAATAAAAATTTATTAGGATTAATTAAGTTGTACATATTGATACATAAATGACATACAATTATTACATAATGGCTCTAACGATGCCCGTTAGAGGTTTATATTCCATTACACTGTCATGAATAACCAGACAATAAACACGAGTATTTTTTGGGAAGTTGGCGTGACTCATAAACTCCACCTTAATGTCCACCGTTGAAGACTTGATTGACTCGTTCTGGTGCTGACAGTCAATCACAAATAGAGCTCTGTCTTTAAACTCGTCATAATTCAAGATAGGCTCCGACATGTTTTTATAACAGAAGCTTTTTTGAAAATCTGTATACATGTTATAGGCTTCTGCATATTTCGATTTCTCAAAATCCATATTCATAGATTCATAAGGGTAGCATTCTGAATTTAGAAACACTCGAAGGTCCATCATACCAATGTTATCGAAATAGTCTGACCTCTTCTTCACGTTATCCTTACGATCTGTTTGAAATGCTATAATCACATATCGAGGTCTTTCCAAGTTGGTTGCAGTTTTAACAGCCCACACATCTCTGTTGATATCTCTGAGTGCTGGTAACTCGTATATGTCCCATTTGCGGTATGCGAGAAATATAGAGGTGTCTTTGGCTATTTTATCCATCAGTTCCAATTTCATTTTATCATTGGGAAATACATGTTTTACCTTTAAAAACATATTGGTTACGGTAATTTTTGCTCGTGCCGTACCTGTGCTGTAATAGCCATTGGAATCGTTTCGACTTCTTGTAAAGCGGAAAGTATGTTTGCCACAGAGAACTCCTTTGAAATGATGAAAGAAACTGAAGAGGAACCAGACAGGTATGAGCATGTGAAACTTGTTATCATTTAAGGTGATGTGCTCCGACGACACATTCAGACCGGCGTTGCTAAGAGATTGGGCTTCATTCTTACTGAACGATAGCAGACTTTTGATGATGGTTGTGGTGTATGGGTCTCGCACTCGTTCCACTTCCTTGTTATTTAACTCATAGGTCATTGATTCAAACAGAGCTGCTCCTCCATTATTTGACAGATAACAAGCACCAGTGGCATTTTGGATTGCTACAGGTTCCAGAGCACCTTCGATTATTAGAGCTGACTCGGCCAGACATACGAACGCATCTTGTTGGTTGATGGCTATTTCAATTTCATCGCTGTTACCAAACGATTTAGTTGGTGAATAGTAAGAGCGCAGCTCTTCTCGATCGATGCCATCATCAAACACGGGTTCTTTGAATATTTCTAGTTTTGACGACATGATAACCCAGGCTTTGCAGGAACTCAATATTATCGGGACGAAGCGTACCCTTTGACGTGTCTGACTCAACTGAATTTGATGTGGTAGATGCACTTGCTTTTATATCCTTAAAGACCAACATACTAAGCAACTTTTATAAGTTTCAAGCGAACAGACACCTCTTCACCTTGAAAGTTGACAGGAACTGAATCTTGGTCGACGATGTCGATGCTTATATTGGAAATCTCTTGCTTGTTCACCGGCAAGTAAATTAAATTTTTAGGTTCTATGTCGATTGCGTAGCCAGGATCAACCATCGGAGCAAACTCATACAGCGTATGTGAGGGTTGTCCGTTATAATAGGAACCAGACACAATATTGGTTTCGATGCGAATCTGTCTAACATCCACTATATCAACAGGTAAATCAGATTCATAAAAGGTGTCCGGCTGAAGAACTTGTTTTGAAAAGCCCAACATTCGCCCAATCGAACCATCAAATTCAAAACTGACATTTGTATAACACTTTAGTCTACATTTGATGGTGTTCGGATTAGGTCTCAGAATCAGAGCCTGTTGCTTTTGTTCGTGTGTTGCTGTAGCACCAACAAGTTCATTTTGAAGTAACTCTTCCAAGTGTGTTATTTCATAAGCACCGGTGGGTATCGTGATGGTTCGCCAACCGGTTCCTTCTTTTACATGAAATTTGTTTTTACCTTCATAGATGTTGGGTATGTTGTTGTAGGTGTGAAAGCCTATCAAGGCAACAGCATAATTACCATCCAAAACAATTGGTGGATGGTAGTCTGACGACAGATGGGAGCTGCGGTCTTTCAACACAAAGGTGTGCGCCATGACTGATACACACAGGCTACTGTTTCAGTCTTTTATTGCATTGGTTTTTGCAGATACAACCCATAACCGTAGCGCTGTTTCTTGAGATACATGCCTTTGCCCAGTCTCTTGCATTTTGGCTTAAATTTCAAGCCACTCCCTCTCCTACCCATCGCGATGGCTTCCATTGTTTTGTTGTGTCGTTCTTCCTCCTCTAGTTTCTGTTTCGCAGACTTGGCATCGTTCACGGCTTTGGCAATACCTGCAGCACCGCCACCCAGAGCTCCTAGTGCTGACAGCCCACCAAATATAAGAGGCAACAACGGAAGGAAGCCTCCACTTTTAGGTATTGGAATAACTCGAGGTTTCTGCACATTCTTACGTCCACCAATGTTTCTAACGATTGTATGAGCTATATCAAACACGGCGTTCGCTGTTGGAATAAGGTTTCTATCTTTTATAACTTCCTCAATCAGACTTAGTATGTTTTTAAAGGGGACCTTCTTCTTTGGCTTCGAGTTGATTACATAAAACCCCTCATCAAGTTTTCTGTTAACTTTCATGGTGTTTGTAACGCTAGCAACGTTTCAGCAAAACCTGTATCTGTCTTTGTTAATAACAACCCTCACTCTGTGACACCAACATGCATACTGACTGGGTGTCTCACTTGCATTCATATATATATATATACACACCCAAAAAATATAGTTTAGTTTAAGTTAAGATGCGTACCAGCAAACACGCTTCTGCCTTACCCATTACAAATATAGACGATGTTGTTACGGACACAGCTCAACAACAACTGAGGCATGGTCCTCTCTTTCCAAACACCGTTCGCTGTATCATATGTGGTCCGAGTGGTTGTGGTAAAACTAATGTCATGCTGAGTTTATTGTTTGAAGCAAACGGTTTAAAATTTGATAACGTGTATGTGTATTCAAAGTCTCTGTATCAACCGAAATACAAGATGTTAAAGGAGGTGATGAATGCAACAAAAGGTGTTGGTTACTATCCTTATAGAGAAAACGATGAAATATTAGATCCGGCAGATGCCAAGGACAACTCTGTGTTTATATTTGATGATGTAGCTTGTGACAAACAAGATAAAATAAGAGCATACTTCAGTATGGGCAGACATAAGAATATTGATTCATTCTATCTCTGTCAAACATATACACGAATACCCAAGCATCTGGTACGTGACAACACCAATGTTATTGTGTTATTCAAGCAAGATGAAACCAATTTAAAACATGTGTACGACGATCATGTAACCACCGATATGGACTTTAAACAATTTAAAACTATCTGCCACCAATGCTGGAAAGATAATAAGTATGGTGTGTTGGTGATTGTGAAGGAAAACGATGTACACAAAGGTCGATATAGAAAAGGATTCGATAGATATATATTATTCTAACAATGGTAGACAGGACAGACAGCTGTCTAACACAGCTGTCATACAGGTGTCTAACACAGGTGTCTAACACAGCTGTCTAACACAGCTGTCTAACAGACAGCTGTCTAACAGACAGCTGTCTAACACACAGCTGTCTAACACACAGCTGTCTAACAGACAGCTGTCTAACACACAGCTGTCTAACAGACAGCTGTCTAACAGACAGCTGTCTAACACACAGCTGTCTAACACACAGCTGTCTAACAGACAGCTGTCTAACAGACAGCTGTCTAACAGACAGCTGTCTAACACACAGCTGTCTAACAGACAGCTGTCTAACACACAGCTGTCTAACACACAGCTGTCTAACAGACAGCTGTCTAACACAGCTGTCTAACAAGACAGCCGGACATCGTGATAAATAAGAAGGCATGTACCGTGACTGAGTCAGTATATGTTAAACCACCACACAACCTGTATCGCTCAAACAAATGATTAGACCGACTGGTAACACCAAAAACAGTTGTAGCACAATGGAAGTGTTGGGTAAGGAAGAGCGAAAAGTTAAGAAAAGGATTTTACAACTTGCTGACAATATTCGAAAAAAACATTTAATGCTTAAACTTAACAGAGCTGAGAATGATGATGCTCTGCAACGTTTATATAAACCACTTGTTGAGCCCCTAAGTGAAATATCTAAAAACACAGCAGCACTGCAGCAGCAACAGCCATCGCAACCACCAAAGGTTGAACAAATCAAAGACGAAGTCGATATACCAGAAACGAAACCCCAAGTACAGTTCCTTAAAGACCATGAAGTTTTTGAAGCTGAACCAAGGGAAGAGGCTGAGGCGACAAGTTCCGATGAGGACATCCCAACATTTGAAGAGCTTGAGGCAGACCTACAAACTGTCACAACCAACCCTGCATATCAAGAATTTTTGGAGCAATATCCTGACCGAGTTCGATATTATGTAGACAAGTATTTTACTGAACCACCGAGGCTTGCTACTATTGATCAAACGTATGGTGCTCGCTACGCTAAAGATACTGGTAGCTGGAGTCTTGGCAACAAACACTTGGACTTTACTGATGCTGAGATTCAACTGGGCCAAAGGAGATACCCGCAAACACAAGGTTTGCTAGAATTGATATTTATGAAAACACCTAGAGGGTATACCTATGATGATCTTCAACACTATAGAGATATTCTAGAAGCAACTAGTGTTCATAAAATGAACTATGATCCTAACGCACGAACCAAGGGTTGTTCCTCTGAAAAGTATCTGACTCTAATAAAACCAGTGATAAATCCACGAGGTCGTAGATCCTCAACACCTCAAGGTTTTGGTTACACCTACGAGGAAGACGATGACGACAGCACCGACAGACATCTTAACAAAAAACAAAAGACTGAACTTAAAACTCAGAGTGATAAGAGCAGCGATAGCAACGGCATGAGCCCAAACAACATCAGCACCAACAACTATATGATACAAAATAACAAACAAATAGCCTATGTGTATTGGAATGACATAAACGAGTTGGTTGACAGACTTAGACTTTTAGTGGCTTCCCAAGTTGCAGGTAATACTGCTCATAACAACGAAATTCAGTCAATCTTGGAAGAACTAAAAGAAGCTAGTGTTATCACCTAGTAAGCCCACAGCCATGAAGAGACACCGACGACAACAACAACAACAGCACCAACGCAACACTGAACCATCTAATGTTAATAATTCTATAAATGTATTCCAACAAAGAGTTTACATACTTGTACTTAGAATCAAATAAAAGTCTTTGTTAAAATTAATGTGTTTTTATTTTGTAATACAATTAAAAAGTATGTCTTAAAGCAATAATATCCTGAACAAACTTATCTTGTGGTACATCTGCTAAAATACATGGATGATGTCATACTTCTAACGACTGTATTCTAGACAAGCTCAAACACGAATAATGTGGGGTTATTGAACAGATATAACACAAGGTCATCAACTGACACGTTGTTTACCTTTAAGAGGACCTCTCTCTTGTGTATATTAAACAGATACACAGACAAGCTCAAACAGGATCAAGGTTAACAACTGTAAAACGTTGTTTATCCTTCAAGAGACAGAGACACTTGTTCAGTATGTGTTAAGTCGTGAAACAAGGATGACGTCTCTTGCTGTATGTAAGTACACTCTTATTATTATGTCTGTTTGCATTCAAATAACAAATACAAACATAACCTTACTAAACAATCAGATGATTGGTAATCAACATGTATACAAACACCTAACCTCATATGTCAACAACAACTGGCTTTGTTTTATATATACAACAGCGAACAAACTTTTAACGTGTGTGTCTGTGGAGCTATTGGTTTAGGGACAGTGTATATATGTAAAGCAAACAACGGCTGATTCGAGGTTCGTGGGTTCAAATCTAAGTTCAGGCGAATGCTTTTCTTTCAAATACACATGCATCTGTCAGTCTAAGCAAAGACTTTGAACTGTCATGACGTGTTTGTTAAACAGCATGTACAAGCTTCAACAATGGCAATCAGTTGTCTGTCTGTATCCTCAACACAGAAGACACCTGTTCAGTAGTGTGTGTATTAAGCTGTGAAAGAAGGCTGACGTCTCTTGTTGTATGTAAGTACACTCTTGTATTATCTCTGTTTGCATTCAAATAACAAATACATAACCTTAACAAACAATCATATGACTGGTAATCAACACGTGTGTGAACATAACCTTAATAAACAAATACAGACAGTAGTGTGTGTGTGTGTGTGTGTGTGTGTGTGTGTGTGCGAACATAACCTTAATCAACAAATACAAACATAACCTTAATAAACAATCAAAATGGCTTGGTAATCAGTCTGTATACGAACACCTAACCTTAATAAACAAATACATACATAACCTTAATAAACAATCAGACAGACAGATGGTATTCTTCAAATACACACATGGAGACCTGACTTGTAGATATCTATGGACACACTGGTCAGACGGAACATCTTACGTCATCACAAGACAGTTAATACCTAACCTGACTTGTGGCTATCTATGGACACAGGTCAGACATCTTGGAATGCTTGTGACGTCATCTCAGGTTAGTTCCATAGAGAGAACCCGGCTTGCGACTGTCTATGACAGGTCAGCCATCTTGGAATGCTTGTGACGTCATCTCAGGTTAGTTCCATAGAGAGAACCCGGCTTGCGACTGTCTATGACAGGTCAGCCATCTTGGAATGCTTGTGACGTCATCTGACAGGTCAGGTGACATTTGACGTTGACACATGTCAGGTCAGGTGACAGCTGACGTTGACAGCTGTCAGGTCAGTGACATTTGACACCTGTCAAATCTGACAGGTCAGCTGTCAACTGTCACAGGTCTGCGCAGGTCAGCGCATGCGCATGACGTCACGCGCATGCGCAGTAAAAAGTGGAGGGGATGAGCCCAGGTGACTCCCTATCTACTATTATGTTTAACCTCGACTTTAAACATGATATTATATACAATTTTAATTTGAAATGTACAATATTACAATGAATTTACAGGACGAAATTGCGTTATTTTCTATTAACCCTCTGTTGGGCACAATTAATGTAATAGATTTTTTTTTGAAAAATGAAATGAATAATATAAACGAAAATGTCTGTAAAGAATACTTAACTTTAACTAACCTTTGTATTAAACAAAATATTTTTCAACTCAATAATGAATTTTTTGAACAAACCCAAGGCAATTCGCCATCGTCATTTATTGCAGACCGTTTCATGAGTAAATTTGAAACAAATCTTGAAAGTGAAAGTGAGTATTTACCTAGAGTGTGTTTTCGTTACGTGGATGATATTTTCGCAATGTTTAACACAGCCATTTGCAGAATAGAAGGATTTATTGCCAAATTAAACAAATTGATTCCATAAAATTTACCCACAAATTAGAAAATAATAATATATTACCCTTCTTAGATGTACTAGTTATCAAGAATAAAGAATGTAGAATTAGATGACCATAGAAAAGAAACCACCACTTTAAACTACATTACGATTGAGTCACATCATATGTACGCAACAAAAAATGGCCAGTCCGAATTTTTACTAAACAGGTCAATTAATTTTCCTTTAAGTAAAAGAAGATATACCAAGGAACTAAATTATATTAAGAACATGGCCGGATATAACGGATACGCTGCTTGTCTAGTGGAGAAATTACTTAACAAACAGAAAACAAAGAAAATATTAGCAGAATCAACTACGTTTATAAGAGAGAAAGTATAGAACCTCGGTGGTTTAGGGGTAAGAACGTGTGCCTCTGAACCGAAGGGTAGTGGGTTCGATCACAGGGTACTCCTTTCACTTTTTCAGTACAAACTGTAACATTAACATCAACCGAGGTTCTGGTATTGTATTTGAGCAAGTTGAATGTCTGCACGTTCCTCCCTTCGGAGGGGGCGTAAAGCCGTCGGTCCCGTGTCCATGCGATGTTGGGCACGTTAAAGATCCCTACCATCCTTACAGAAAGGCAAAATTTCCAGGAGAGTGAGGTGAAACTGCTCCCTGGCGTAGGTGATTGGCCATAGTCGCGGAAATAGGCCAACGTTAAAGAAACAAAACACACACATGAGAGAGAAAGCGGAAAAAACCTTTGTTTGCTTACCTTACCTGGCATTTTTAAAAAAGCCAACTTGCAATTAACATTTTCGACAAAAAATATTTTTAAAACCCTGCTAGGTAACTCAAAAGACAAAGATAGTAAGGCCAAAATGTCGGGAATTTATTTAATAAGTTGTAAAGATTGTGATCTTAAATACGTCTGACAAATAGGTAGATCTCTTGCAATTAGATTCAAAGAACACAATTAAAATACGGGACTATAGGTAGATGTTTTGTCGCCCAAAATATTTACTATATAATCATATTTACTATATAATCACCACGTTAATGAAGAGAATCTAAAATTAACTAAAAATGTAACCGGGACAGTTGAAAGCCTTCGAAAGTATATATATATATATATATATATATATATATATATATATATATATATATATATATATATATATATTGCTAACTATAGTAGTAATAAAGATAGTATGAACCCCTCAGCACCTCCCATGAGCAATCACTTGAAAGATAGTTTTAGAAAATATATAAATACCGACGAAAGCGCGCCCGAGAGATAATGAAACAATACAGATATTTCCAACAAACGAAAATATCAACAAGTGATCACTAGGCTGTCAGCTGGGGCAATAAAAAGATGTTCAATAACCTCTTTCGTCCATTGAGGATACAATACACAAAGGATGCGCCTGCGTCTTAAAGATTCCACTCTCGGTTGCGGCGTTTAGCTGAAAGTCAATATAAATAGATGTAGAAGTAGAAATCAGTTAGAATATATCATCCCCTGATGAAGCTAGCTTTGTTAGCGAAACGATCCTCACATCTTTTAAAATGTGTTGTGGTGATTTGGCTTTTCCAAGTGTACTTACAAGTGCTCATCACAGGTTGCAATCTTCACTTGTAACATATCTATTACGCGAAGCACTGTTATTGGGTCTTGAACCAATAAGAAACAAGCATATTTCTAAATCCATATAATAAAAAATCTTCAACATAGAGTAAAAATCTGGACGCAGCAAGTACGTTATGTTTGTGATTTTTCATATAAATGACACACTGTTTATATATATATATATATATATATATATATATATATATATATATATATATATATATATATATATATATATATATATATAAAGTCCCACTATGGGCTATCGACCTGCAAATCTATATGGGCATCTAAACGCTAAAAGTTCTAAAAGTTCTTTGCTAAAACGTGCTCTATATTTCGCGTCACGTTGAAAAAATACTGCGTAAGGCAGTTATGACCAGCCGTCACTAGGCGTACATATGGAAAAACGTGGGGACTAAGACCTAGTATGGCCCACTGGCTGTACACAAGGGTGGTCAGACCAGTGTTAACATACGCGGTGGCCTAAGGTGACACAATCCAGTGCCAAACAAAAACTAGGGAAGATCCAGAGGATGGCTTGCCTGGGCATCACAGGGACCATGACTTCAACCCCAACAGCCGCCATGGAGGCGTGGCTGGATCACCCCCCCCCCCCCCTTCTCTACATTTAGTTATCATGGGGGAGGCCAGGCTAGGATTATACAGGCTAGACTGCAATGATAGACTGAAGATCAAAGGTTGCAGGGGCCACTGCAACATTCAGGAGGTCGTGAAGGAGCCCATGCTTGAAATGAAGTCAGACTTCCCTAGCCCGCGCATCTGCAGGGAAAACAAGTTTACAGTGGAAATCCCCGATCGCGAGGTTTGGTGGGGGGAGACACCTGGCCTACCACTTGACTGGCTCGTCTGGTTCACGGACAGATCCGGCGGGGAGCGTGAGACGGGGGCAGGAGTTTATTCGGAAGGACCGAGGGTAAGCCACAGCCTTTCATACGGAGCTCATGCAACAGTCCTTCAGGCCAAAATGTACGCCATCTTGCACTGCGTGCGAGAGAACAAGAGGGGGTACACCAACAAGCGGATCCTCATAGCCAGAGACAGCCAGGCAGCCCTTAAGGCCATAAGTAGTCCACGGGTAAATTCCATGCTGGTAAGTGAATGCCGAGACGAGACGAGCGACCTGGCTGGGCAGAGTGAGGTCACCTGGGTGGGTCACTCGGGGGTCAAAGGCAATGAAAAAGCTGACAGTCTCGCGAAGAGATTGTCAGCAGAACCAGTTATGGGACAAGAACCGGTCCTGGGCGTGACGAAGGGTACTGCCAGAGGATTCATTAAGTCCTGGGTCAAAAATAAACATAAGGTGTACTGGGCAGACTATATAGAGCTCGGACTGGGAAGTCAGTAATTGAGGAACCCAGTTCAAAGAGAGCTGTGGAGCTCCTAAATATTAGCAGAGGACAGCTCAGGAACATAACAAGACTCTTGACTGGACACATGGCTGTTAAGAAACACCTGCATAAAATTGGGCGGTTCTAAGGGGACCTGGCATGCAGACTCTGTGGCGATGGGGAGGAATCAGACCAGTACATTGTGCGAGTGTAAAGTTCTGGACCGCAAAAGACAACTGATCTACGGACAGCCTAGACCGGGCACAGAGCAATATAAAACTTCACCCTACCAATTGCTGTGCAGACGAGTTCAAGGCACAGTGATTTTGGAATGGGTGGAGTAGAAAAGACAAAGGGCATGCACAATAAGCAAAAGGCTGCGGTGATATCGGGGCGGCAAAGAGGCGGACGAGCGTTAAGGGAAAAAAAACGGAACGAAATCTCGATGAAAAAGAAGAACGACTGAAGTGTGGCAGATTAGTTGTTATATCGGACTACATGACGGTAGTCAGATGCATTTAAAACAATGTGAGAAAGCACTATTTCATGCTGAGCTCAGGGCCAGACAGACATCCTGGAAGGGCCTGGGACAGAGTCATCATGTTAACGTGCAACGAAAAACAAGGAAACTGAGAAATTTGAGAAGCTGGTGTCACCCTGAGGAGTACTTTCATATGGGTTTGTATCTTGACACAGAGACATCAAGGTCCAGCGGACAACGGAACGAAAAACGAGCGGGATAGGAATAATTAAAGGGGCAGATTTCTTGTTATATCTACTTACCTGCCAGTGGGTAGATGCGTTAAAATCGCAGCTAGGTGTTGCCAGTAATCATCATTTAATGACTCATAAGGGCCTGAAGTGCCAGATAAACGATCCAGAGCATCCTTGTTAGAGAAGGAGTGAAAGCGAAAGTGCAGAGTGACGAAAGACTGTTAACATAAGGAGATACAACATGACATAGGCCCAATTTGGAGTCACCGAGGACCAACACACATCCCTAGATTACGTTATTTTTATCTAAACTATAGACATTGCTAAGGTTGCGAGTGTCAGATCTGGAATTTAGTGTCTCAAGTTATTGACTGCAACACATCTCTAGGAAAGCTCTTTTATCGAATCTTCTTTCTCCGTGTAATATTATAGTGTTATCGCAGTCCATCTTGTGGCCGGTATTATTTACGTGCTGGGATAACGCGTACCTGTCACTATGGTACTTGCAGTCACTTTTATACAGAGATATTCTACTTGCTAAGGTTTGTGAGGTTTGTGTCACGTATTTGAGGGGGCAGTTATTACATTCAATGCAGTAAACAACGTCTCTACATTTCGATATGGGCACTAGGTCCTTTCTATTCTTGAAAATAGGCTTGTTAGTGCTTGTTTGTGAGTACATTGTATTTGACCACCTTTACGGACATCGAATTCTAAAGTGTCTTTATTTTTGATAACTAATATATCTAGAAAGGGTTTATAGTTAATTTCTAATTCGTGGGTCAATTTTATGGAATCAAATTTATTGCTAATTTGGCAATAGAATCTTCTATTCTGTAAATGTTTGTGTTAAACACTGCGAAAATATCATCCACGTAACAAACGCATACTCTAGAAAAATACTTACTTTAACTTTCAAGATAGAACCTCGGTGGTTCAGGGGTAAGAACGTGTGCCTGTGAACCGAAGGGTACTG
The DNA here is from genome assembly GCA_964006375.1 of Tillus elongatus. Lineage (NCBI taxonomy): Eukaryota > Metazoa > Arthropoda > Insecta > Coleoptera > Cleridae > Tillus > Tillus elongatus. Next base: position 305,794,159 of record OZ023262.1, on the reverse strand, counting down.
GGTTCGATCCCAGGGTAGTCCTTTAACTTTTTGAGTACAAACTGTAACATTAACATCAACCGAGGTTCTGGCATTGTATTTGAGCAAGTTGAATGTCTGCCCGTTCCGCTCTTCGGAGGGGGCCTAAAGCCGTCGGTCCCGTGTCCATGCGATGTTGGGCACGTTAAAGATCCCCACCCTCCTTACAGAAAGGCAGGGGTTCGGCAAAATTTCCGGGATAGTGAGGTGAAACTGCTCCCTGGCGTCGGTGATTGGCCATAGTCGCGGAAATGGGCCGACGTTTAAGAAACAAAACACACACACAACTTTCAAGATCTGTTTCAAATCTACTCATTCAAAAAACTCTTTGTTGAATTGAAAAATATTTTGTTTAATACAAAGGTTTGTTAAAGTTAAATATTCTTTGCAGGCGTTTTCATTTATGTTATTTGTTTTTAACTCTTCTAATTACGTTAATGTTTGCTTCGTGGGAACTCTAAGTAACGATAAGGTTACATCAAATGAAATTAAAACTTCGCCTTCAATCAATTTAACCTCTTTAATTTTATTAGTAAATTCAAGTGAATTTCTTACTGAAAAACTTTTTGTTTGACGGGCAAGCTTTTAAACTCATTTGTCAACCACTTTGCAGAATTGTATGTCGGGGAATCTATAGCCGAAACAATAGGTGATTTTGCCGGTTTATTAATTTTTAGGTACTTTTTGATGACTTTAGGATTTGCAACTTGTAACTTTCTCTCTAAGTATCTTGATATGAGGTTCTGGCAGCTCTTTAGACTATTTTTAACGTCCGAAATCTTTTTTTTTTTTTAGAAAAATAGAGAAAATAGAAAAATAAAGACATACTTTAGAATTTGACGTCCATAGAGAGGAAACCACCACTCTAGCTACATTTCGAATGACTCACATCATACGCACGCAAACAAAATGACTAGTCTCATTTTTTTAGTAAACAGGTTAATTAATTTTACTTTAAGTAAAAGTAGATACACCTAGTATATAAAGAAGGTGGAATATAACAGATACACTGTTTGCCTAGTGGAGAACTAAATTAACAAACAGAAAACAAAGAATATGTTAGCGGAATCAAGTACTCTTAGAATAGAGAAAGCCGAAAAAAAATTGTGTGCTTACCATTTCAACCCCGCATCACGAGGGGTGTAGATAGCACTTTAAAAAAAGTCAATATGCACCTAATATTTTCGACAAAAAATGTTAGGTAACCCAAATGGCAAGGATATTGCGGACAAAATGTCGGGAATTTATAAAATAAATTGTAAAGATTGTGATCTTAAATACGTCGGACAAACAAAAATATCTATTGGAATTAGATTCAAAGAACATTCAGCACAATCAAGATACGATATAATAGGTAGATCTTCCGTCGCCCGACATATTTGGGATAATAATCACCACGTTGATGAGGAGAATCTAAAATTAATAAAAAATGTTAGACAACCAGGACAGCTAAACGCCTTCGAAGGTATATATATATATATATATATATATATATATATATATATATATATATATATATATATATATATATATATATATATATGTATTGATATGGTTACTAAAGGGGGCCACATATACATATATACACATACATAAACACATTTTTACCACAAATTATACTAAACACAAACAACAACTTACCTTTGGTGTATGCAATGTTTTTGCACTGTAAGGCAGGGAGAAACTAAATTTTACAGATATATATGTGTTAAAAGGAGGCAAGGCAAGTGTAAATGTGTTGAACATTAGGAATGTATGACAAGTTTAATTAGATAGTTTAAGGTATTATTGTTTGCTAGCTGTTATGTAATTTAAGATGTTATTGTTTGTTAGAATTAAGGATATTGTTTGCTAAAAGTAAGAATGTCATGTAATCTAGATATAAGATACAAAGACTATAAAGCAATAGAATGTAAATAATGGACAATACAAACTGTATAAGTAGTTTTTAGGTAGGTTAAGCTGTTCATGTTGAGTCAATGACTTATAATACGTCGTTGTGTTGAGTAGAATTAGGAAATTTATCGTGTTATTGTTGTTAGCTTTAAGAATAGTAAGATGTCAAAATTTGAGTGATAAATTCAGGAATGTCATGTCATAACCTAGATGTAAGTCAGCTGGTTTTTTTATATATGTTTAGGACAGACGTCAAACTGACACTAAAATTATAGTTAGGTTAATTATTCTGTCATTGACTAACAACAATGAGAAGTATGTATCCGAGGAGATGATGGATAAGGATTATTGTGTTAAAATTTGTTGGGATATTTTATTTGAAGCAGGCATAAAGCAGTTTTTTGATTAGTTACGCTGGTTACAAAGAAAAATGATAAAGAGAGGGAAAAATTTTTGATAAAATCATCACATTGAAAATTGTTATTAAAAATTGAGGGATGAGAAAATTTTGATTAAAATATAAGACGGGGAAATTTTGCTTAAAAGTTTTGATTGATTGAATTTTTGGTATTAGAAAGAGATTAAAAACAAAAAAAAAAAATTTGGAAAGAAGTTAAAAAACAGTAGGATTATCTCTAGGTTGAAGTAAACAATCGACTGGAGTCACGACACGGAAGTGCAGAAACAGGCCAGGAAATAAACTGTGAGTAAAGTTAATAAAACACTTACACTTATAGTGAGATACGTCCACAGTTTTGAAAGGGGTGATAAACAATTTACAAAAAACTTTCGTGAATCAGGAGAAAATACAGCGGGTTCAGCGAGAAGGCAATCATTTTAGCTAGTAATTAAAATATCTAGACGTTTACAGGAACATCTCTTGGGCTCTAACCAACAGTAAGCAGCTTGTGAAGGTCTCGTATATTGACTGTACGCCATAATACAGTGTAGTAGAAATAACACTTATGCCAATAGGTGTCGTCTTGATCTAGGAAGTGCATGAAATTAAAGTATAAATACATATACAAGTCTTCGCTAATTTAAATAAATAGTATTGTTCAGTTTTTTTTCTTGTGGGGGGGTTTCCTATTGTTTCAAAGAAGATATAAAAAAAACAAAGCACTAAATTAAATAGTAAAAACCATATTATAAGTGGTAAATAAGGATTAGGTTTTGTTAATTTCAATATTTCAATAAATATTCAATTTCTGTGAGCATATAAGGACTTTTGCTTTGTTTTCTTTAATACATACATATATATCTATAAGTATTTTAAGCAAAGATCCTAGGGTAATATATTTCAAAATTAAAAAAAAAAATAAACAAAGATATTTCGGACTTGAACCCACCAGCTTAACAAGCTCCCTGATTTGAGAGTAAGATCATCACCAAGGTGTAAGTCAAATATCAAATACACATATATTTAAAACACACATTTTCACAATAAAATTTCAGAGAGTATTTTACAGATAAGACCTAATCAAAAACTAAGATATTTAATAATCATTATATAAAACCCAAAAATGATTTTTTCTTATTTTAACAATTGCAACCCTATCGTGGGACCTAAAAACCTCAGCAAAAACCACATAACTATAACAATATATATATATATATATATATATATATATATATATATATATATATATATATATATATATATATATATATATATATATATATATATATATATAGATATATTGCTAAATATAGTCATAATAAAAAATGTATTAATCTCGCTTCGTCGCATATGGGCAGTCTCCTGATAGATTGCTTTATAAAATAAATAACGGCATAAGCACGTCCGATAAAAAATACAAGAATACAGATATTTCCGCCAAACGAAGTATGTTAATTTTGGTGCCATTGAACCTCTCTAAATCGTTAGTGACCGACTACCTGCAGAAGAATATAAATTGAGTTGTGGATGTAAGTTATTTAGAATTATTAATCCTCTGATGATGCTAACTTAGTTAGTGAAACGATCGTCAGTTTTTTAAAATCTGTTGTGGTGATTTTGGTTCTCCAAGTGTGATTATCAGTGCTCATCGCAAGTTCCAATCTTCACTTGGTATACATAAACATCTTGATGCTTTCCATAATAGTTATTTCTTTGACGAAAATCTGCTGAAATTGTGCCATTATTTTAGTAAAGCTTACAAGTGTATCAAATTGAAAAAGTTTAGAATTGTATAAGATGAGATAGTAAACTTTTCTTTATTTATGCACACTTAATACAGGCAACCCAACAAACACATTTATATATAATTGTGAGTATGGCTTAGGCAATAATTTCTTGTAATGTAACTGTTATTTCATATAACAGATGGAGTGTTTCTAACAATGAAAATAGGAACTAGAAGAATTTGCGGGAAAAATTTCCGGCTTTAAAAATGTCTAATTAATTTGAAATAGTCAAATAAGGAGCTTTCTCTGGTTTCCAAATACAGAATTGTTGACGTTAAACGTTGATTTAAATAATAACTAAGTGAAATTAAAAATTTCAAATAATACAGGGTGTGGCGCCAAGACTTTTAGTTAGCCGTTTCTCAATAACTACTCCGATTTGAAATTTGAAAATTTACACACATACGATCGAGACGAATTCCAGTTCAGTGAAAATAATTTACTTTAGGTCAAACTTCCGGTTTAACCGGAGGTGACCATCAACTTGCTTATTTTAAATACAACATGGCAATTTTCATTATATTTTATCATTTTATCATTAAACTTTAGATAAATTATTACTAATACATCATCGGTTGCAGTGCTATCGGGGCGCCAAGGCCGCGGACGAGCCTAAAGGGAACAAAAAAAACTATCGTTTTCGAAATTATTCGATTTTTTTTTAAATTTCTCGTGAAGACCAAGGTGAACGTTGCACGCTCTCTCTCTCTCTCTCTCTCTCTCTCTCTCTCTGTGGAGATACAACTGAGAAGACTCAGTTTTTGTACAGATTACATCGCATTTCGATTGTGATGATGATGATGGTTATCGAGCAACAAAAACAAATCATCACACAACAACAAACTTACGTTCATCTCATAGTTATTTATTTATAAGGGACTCTGTAGTTCAGTCGTAAGAACGTGTGCCTCTGAACCGAAGGGTACTTGGTTCGATCCCAGGGTTCTCCTTTCACTTTTTCAGTACATACTGTAACATTAACATCAACCGAAGTTGTGGCATTATATTTGAGCAAGTTGAATGTCTGCACGTTCCGCCCTTCGGAGGGGGCGTAAAGCCATCGGTCCCCTGTCCGATGAGATGTTGGGCATATTCCTACTATCCTTGCGGAATGGCAGGGTTCGGCAAAATTTCCAGGATAGCGAGGTGAAACTGCTCCCTGGTGTCGGTGATTGGCCATAGTCGCGGAAATTGACCGACGTTAAAGATACAAAAACACAAACATATTTATTTATAAACTTCTAAGGCTGACTTGACTTTAATTCAGCTAAAGTTTCCATGGTATAATGCCGATTCAAGCAATAATATATTTCTATATTTATACGACGACTTATTTACGTACATAATTAGTAAAATCATAATATATGCACTAAGTGAGTAGCGAACGTGTCGCCACCTAGTTCGGAACCAAGTACTATGTTGTCACGCCCGCTCCAAATAACACAGAGTATTAAAAATAGAGACGGTATACAACTAACTAACAATTTAAAAAATTGTTAGCCCTGGCCCATTTCTACCCCAATATAGGGACAAAGTATGTAAGACTAGATGCATTCTCGCAACAATTAGAACCGTAGACCGGTTTCACTCTCATTAGAGCTCTTCAGTACGGCATACTAATTGCAGCAAAAATGCACCAAAAATAACACGGCTATCGTATAGCCAGTCTCAAAACACTAAGTGAGTAGCGAACGTGTCGCCACCTAGTTCGGAACCAAGTACTATGTTGTCACGCCCGCTCCAAATAACACAGAGTATTAAAAATAGAGACGGTATACAACTAACTAACAATTTAAAAAATTGTTAGCCCTGGCCCATTTCTACCCCAATATAGGGACAAAGTATGTAAGACTAGATGCATTCTCGCAACAATTAGAACCGTAGACCGGTTTCACTCTCATTAGAGCTCTTCAGTACGGCATACTAATTGCAGCAAAAATGCACCAAAAATAACACGGCTATCGTATAGCCAGTCTCAAAACCGTCTCTATTTTTAATACTCTGTATTATTTGGAGAGGGCGTGACAACATAGTACTTGGTTCCGAACTAGGTGGCGACACCTTCGCTACTCACTTAGTGTTTTGAGACTGGCTATACGATAGCCGTGTTATTTTTGATGCATTTTTGCTGCAATTAGTATGCCGTACTGAAGAGCTCTAATGAGAGTGAAACCGGTCTACGGTTCTAATTGTTGCGAGAATGCATCTAGTCTTACATAATATATGCACCTATGCACTATGCATTATTCTAGTAACGCAACGAGAACAATAGTCAATGAACCAATTTTCTTTCTTTTTAGTTTATAAACCATCAACTAACTGTAAACCCGGCACAGGCAGAGCTACCTGCCTAATTACATATCAATAGTCAATAGGTAAACGTTTTGCAAGTGGACGCTGTCATATAGAGCTCTCGAATAATTATGACTTTTTATCTCAGAATTCTGAGATAAAAAAGTCAGAATTCCGACTTTTTATGTCAGAATTCTGACTTTTTTATCTTAGAATTTTGACTTTTTATCTCAGAATTATGAGTTTTTATGTCAGAATTCTGACATAAAAGTCAGAATTCTGACTTTTTTATGTCAAAATTCTGACTTTTTATGTCAGAGTTCTGAGTTTTTATCACAGAATTCTGACTTTTTATCTCAGAATTCTGAGTTTTTATGTTACAATTCTGACATGAAAGTCAGAATTCTGACTTTTTTATGTCAAAATTCTGACTTTTTATGTCAGAGTTCTGAGTTTTTATCACAGAATTCTGACTTTTTTATCTCAGAATTATTAGAAAATAACCCCAGAACGTCATCGTAGTATTGTGTTTTATTTTAAAGCAAATTGTTTGAGAGGACACGTTCTTACCACTTGACCACCGATGCTCTTAATTATTATTATTTCAAAGCAAAATGAACATATACTTAAACTATGAAAAACGTTATGCAACTTCGCTTTATTAACGCACTTGCTGGGGTCCAACGTTTAATTTTATTAAAAAATGTTAATAAACTTAAAGAGTTATTTACCAGAAACATCTTTCTTATATTTGAAACGAGTAAAATTTAATTATGTGTTTTATATTTAATAAAATTGGTCGAAAATTGTATAACTTTTAACACAATTAAAATTTAAACGAAAACTTTATGCACTTGGTCTCTGATTGTTGTCGATACAACCGGAACCAGTTTGGCTTCAGTTTGTGGAAAAACTTTTGTAACCGCGTACTGAGAGGTACGGGATATATCGAATATCTGGTTATCAAAATTAATGGAGAAAAGTAATTTTCGCAAATTTAATAAAACAGCAGAATTCAAGTGGATTGTAAGTTGAAACTGAGAACAAAATGGTGGCTTTATATACAGAAGCAGCAGCGGTATCGTCTACAGAAACATGGATCTTGAGTGGAAACTTGATAACTTGATAATAACCCTGTCAGCATGAATAAGCTCCCAACTTAATTTCCCTCTTACTTAAAGTGCCTCAAGAAATATAACAAAGAATCGAATAAATTGTAATCTCCGTGGTATAAATAAGTAAATATGTCGATATGTACTCTAAACTTAGTTAAGCTAAACATGACATTGCAATTTATACTTTCCAGTATGTGGCCATTTTTTTTAGTCTTGTTTTAATTCACAAGAAAAATTGGATTATAACGCATTGCCAAGGAAAAATTATTTTACATTTATATTTTCTTATATTCAGTATCTTTGGCCCATAGTTATACATACAGTGTGCTGTATAATATATTATAAAAAATTTCTGGACGCAACAAGTGTAATATAATAGCGAATTTTCATAAGATTTGTACACAACTATTATACGGCATATTAGTAAAGTTAATACTATAAACTTACACACACCTTAAAGATTGATTTTAGAGGTCCTAGTACGCGCACTTTTGAAGAAGTGTTACCATCGATAACTCTATATTATCAAAATGGTCGCGAAATGGTCTGGTTCTTAACACGCGGAAGACTCAAATGCTTCTTTTCTCCGGTTGGTGTGCGTCCGAATCTGAGCCTATATGTGAGATCTGATAACGGTTCAATAAGACAGGGCACGTCTGTAAAGTTTTTGGGAATCCATCTGGATTCTAACTTATCATGGGACGTCCATGTTGGCAATGTGGTGGCGTCTCTTGCATCTAGGAATTACGCGTTGCTGCAGCTGAGGGATTCCTGGAGTACTCAGTCGTTGTTGACATGCTACTATGGTAGTGTCAACAGTTTCATGGCATATGGTTTGCTGTGTTGGGGCGGCTGTGTGCATCTGGGGAGGGTTCTGTTGATGCAGAAGAGAACTGTCCACACCATGTTTTGTCGGCCGTCTTCCTCATATTGTAGACCATTATTTATACGGTATGGCATTTTAACAGTAACGTGTCTATATATGCTTCATGCACTTTGTTATGTCAGAGAAAATATTGCAATTTTTAGTACCTGCGGTAATATTACAGCGTATGAAACAAGACAGGCTAAAGATCTGTATGTTCCCCCTTATCGGATCGAACGGATTAATCGGGCACCTCGCAACACTGCAATAGGCTTATATAGTCATTTACCTGAGAGCGTCAAAAATTTGAGCAGCCTCAGGCAATATAAGCTTGCTTTGAAATCGTTTTTAAGATATAATTCTTTTTATTCTGTGGACGAATATTTTAATTTTAAATTTTATCGTTGATAAGCTGCTTTTAGTGAATTTTCTTGGAAAAAATTCACTAATGAGGAGATCTCGACTTTTGAATTTTGAAAAAATTGCTTCAAATGAGCGCGATCTAGGACCCCTAGAACCCATATCCGGGGTCAGTTTCAATTTTTATATGTTTATATATATATATATATATATATATATATATATATATATATATATATATATATATATATATATATATCACACCGATAACTCAAAAAATAATGGGCCGATTTTGATAAAATTTGGCATGTACCTTTCTTTTGTAAATGGCTTAGATAAGTTCGTTATTCAGGAAAATCGGACGAGGTTTTCCGGGAAAATTTTGAGTTTTCATTCGAAAAAATTCTCATCTCAAAAAGTAATAAGCCGATTTTAATAAAATTTGGCATGTACCTATCTTTTGTAAATCGCTTTGACAAGTTTGTTAGTCAGGAAAATCGGACGAGGTTTTCCGGGAAAATTTTGGGTTTTCATTCGAAAATAATTTTTATCTCAAAGAATAATAGGCTGATTTTGATAAAATTTGCTATGTACCTTCCTTTTATAAATGACTTTGACAAGTTCGTTAATCAAAAAAATAGGACGAGGTTTTCCGAGAAAATTTTAAATTTTCATTTGAAAAAAAAATTTATCTTAAAAAATAAAAAATCTATGATAACCAAATTTGGTAGGTAGGTTTACGATATAAAAAGTAAACTATACACCAAAATTTAGATTTCTATGTTACAAGGAAAAAAAGTTATAATAAAATATTTTGTGACAGATCATTTCTATGAAAATTCACTACCATAACGCACTTGCTGCGTCCAGGCTTTTTGTGTTTTGACTATTTCCGATATCTTGTAGATATCTATGGAGCAGTTCTAATACATAAATAAATAAACTCCTTTTGAGAGAAATGCCCAAAACTCAATTTTTTATAAAGCTAAAGTACTAAATTTTGCTATATCTGTAGATAGTGTAAGTCTCTTTAAAAAAAAACTTGTATTACAAATTTGATTAAAGTTATACAGAAGATTTTCGGAAGGAAACTTAATTCATATTTAGAAAAGTAAAGTATCTGCCAAATTATAAACGTAGCAGTTATTTTTCCTTATTAATCGCCAGCGTGATTTAGTTTTAGTCAACCTAATCAAACCGGTTTTTTCAATATCAACATCATAACAAAATGTCTACTGAAAATTATAATTTCAGACTCAAAGGTGACAAACTTATTTAGGCGTTTTAAACAAAAATGAGATCTTGATCAAAACGTATGAACTCTGTGCACTATTGTTTCTCCAAATGTCAAAATAGAACATAAAAACAACATACATTTATCCAACTGGATTCGATCGCGTAACCTTCTGCTTATGAGGCAAGCGCCTCTCAGCCATCTAGACATACGTCAAATAACGTTTTGTTTACGTTATACAAGAGATCGGCTTAATGCCCGGGATATTATATTCAAAGTATACGTAACAAATAATTACAGAATTAGTAAAATTACCATTGAAACACATCCCACTACTGTTTCGGTCTTATATGACGTCTTATGTTTAAGTTTAAATATAAAAGAAACTATTTTATAATCATTTTTATAGAGACTTGGCTTGATTTTGTTTAAATTTTTACTATATTTTGCGACAGCATAATATAACTATGCTGCGCTGAAACTGTATTTGAGGCCGTTCATAAAGCTACAAATATAGTGTCTTTTGATAATTAACTGAATCCCCCAGTTAAATAACAATTACTTGGAAAATTTTAAATTTCATGTCGTCTGTCATTTTCCATAATTGGGGCCGATATTTCACGATTGTTGGTTCGGGTATTATGTTTTATGCCTGGTATATATTTAGTTTGGTTACAGTTGATGTATGGTTTACACCTGTTATCTGAATCAATATTAATTAATCTACATGTGGCAGTTAACTAATCTGTCTGCCAGGCATTGGACTTTAACCACTAAGTCGTCTCAACGCATGTCTTTGAGATTTTATTTTTAATTTGGGAAAAACTCTAAATATTGTGTACCAAATTACTTAAAATTCACAACATAGGTTTATGTGCACCATTTTTAGGCACATATAAAGTTTCATTCCAGTTACTCCGATACTTACAAAAATATAGCGTTTTGAAACAGTTTTCCCCGATTTTCCACCGGAAAAACTTGAGCATAAAGCCTGGTTAACGAATTCGACCTCGGTTTTCGTCAAAACAAGAGATATTGTTCAAGACATATTAAGGTATATCTGGACTTATGTTGTTCTGCCTGAAGTCTTAGATTTATGAGATCTCCAAGTTAGAACAGTGTTACGAGTATTAAAAGAAATCTAGATAGTAGCTATTAATAGTTTTAGTCTGTGCTGCCGAAAGAGACTTGTTAAGTTTTGAGGATCGATTATTGTTTAATGAAACAGCTGTTAAAAAAATACATATACCTAAATTTATTGATAAAGGTTATTAAGCAAATAAATCAGATAATACTTCTGGTGATTTAGGATAAAAACACACTTCACAAAATAAGAAAAAAAAGATTCAATATCACCAGAAGGAAATTAAATATTACACATGACAAGAGTAATCGATGTTGTGACAAGACATAAGGAAATTTTCTTTTTTTTTTACATGAAAGATATTGTTGCGTTTTCTCCGGGTTCTGGATAAGTGAGACTTTTAATTTTAACAAAATAACTTTATTTACTCTCTAAATATGGATACAATAAAAGTTCTAGAATGTCTCTCTCACAAAACACTCAATTTACTGTCTAAATATAGATACAATAAAGGTCTAGAATGTCTCTCTCACAAAACACTTAATTTACTGTCTAAATATGGATACAATAAAGGTCTAGAATGTCTCTCTCACAAAACACTTAGTTTATCTGGCCTTACAATCACTAATTTGTACAAAAGTCACTAATGCACTGAAACTACAGTCGCCACTCTATAACACTTCACACTAGTTACTGCTCCTTCGAGTCACTTCAACATTCTCTAACTGAACTATCTGGCTGGCTTGCTTTCGCGTTTATATACTCGCCGTACCTTCCGTCAGGTTTCTGGAGCGTTCCATTCCAGAATGTTCCAGGACCTTCTTTTGCTAAAAGGTTCTGTGAATACAGATCGGTCCCGTGTGTATACAGGGGGATGTATATACAGGATGACTCAAATGTGGTCATCACTCCTATGTTACACAAGAGGTGTTTCTCGTAATATAAGATCTCTCTGCGTATACAGGGTGTAAGGATTCTCTGCGCATACAGGGTGTATATACAGGGTGTTCGGAATGTGCAGACCTCAGTTATCCGTTCCGACGGGGTACAAGTTGGTAACTTCGGTATTTCTGGTCCTAGAGGGTTGAGACTTCGCCTGTGGGGGGTCACCTCAGACACCCCCGAGGGGTGGGGAGGCGGTGTTGCCAGATTGTGCAAAAATTCCCAGATGTTGAGGAAGTTCTGGAGATGTGGCAACACCGCACCTACATCTATTAAAGTGCTTTGTAACAATATCAAATATTATTTGCTATGAATATAAAAAATAAAGTTGACTTATTAAAAATACGAAAAAGAAATATTATCTATTGATAGTATGGTTTTTCTATCAAAAACTACTGCATACAAAAATTCCAACATGTTTAAGTGATTTATAGATATTTACCTGATCAGGGTAGTTTTTACTGTTTATTTGAAATTGCTCAAGAGAAGCTCGACCAATTTTTTTGGAGTTAAATTCTGTTTACTGATTATACATTAAAAAAAAGTTAAAACATTTTAATCTAAAATAATTTATTGACAAGACATTGACTGATGTTGAATAACACAGTAAAAAGTTCTGATCTGCATTACTGCTAAGAAGTTAAAGAAAAGACACAGGATATAATTATGTTTAAAAAAGGCAGTCTCACTGCTAGTAAAAAGTCTAATTTGGTTATGCTGAATTAAACTTTGAAGTGTAAATTAATTAAAAGATTCTGGTTGTCACATGAAAGTTTGAATGGTCACACACAAATTGAATTTTAAGACGACTCACCAAGGCGGCTTCTATCTGGGAGTTAGGAATCCCAGACACCTGTTGGTTATTTACTGATGTCATACAGGTAGATGTTGAGCATGAGAGCCCCACACAGACTCTTAGTTTCCTCCAGAGAAATGTCAGAAAAATGTCAGAAAATCTCAGTGGGTGAGGAGCAGAGAATGTTACATACCATTGTAATGTGGACGAAGTGTGGCTAGCTCCTACTTTAAAACGACATCACCTGGTATGACGTCATCTACAGGATGATTTCAAACTACGACTTACACTGTCAATCTGTATCGAAAACTATGCAAAATTTATCAGCGTTGAAGGTCAATTAACTAATGAGACAGAAAACTTTGAAATGTACTTGAAATTGCGTGATAAACTTCACCGTGTCAAGAATAAGGAAAGCGTCACTGCTTAGGTTACACTTTCTCAAAAACAGATCATTAAATTCTGCTAAAAACTAGATCAAAGACTTGTTTGCACCCACGACTACTACATAAAACGATATTTTTGGTAAAAGATAGATATTTTCACCCCTTTTTGGAGTAAAAAAAGGTAACAGCGTATTGTTTGAGATGTTCACTGCCTGCCCGCCGATCACCGAATCCCTGCTGGCAATTCAATCTTCCTCGTGCCAGTGTGCACGCAAAACTTTTTCCGCGACCTGTTAGTGGCTGTGCCTGAGCTCTTTCTAGCTTCCTCTCTTGGAATGAGATAAAACGTGACCTATAATCGGTAACTTCTATACTTATATACACACATCAAAACAATAATGACTCGTCCACCTTGTTGTAACCGTCTTTCTAGATCTCAACATAACTACGTCAGCCGCGGTGATTTAGTTAGTATTCCAGGACAATAGAGATTCATTCATTTTCCCCAACAACTATGTATATTAAATTATGTTAATATTCACCACAAGTCTTAGACTTATTGAATAAACATGTTGTATGATTTTAAGCAATAAAGGTAATAATAATAATAATAATAATAATAATAATAATAATATTAATAATAATAATAATAATAATAATAATAATAATAATAATAATAATAATAATAATAATAATAATAATAATATGTAACGTCTTTCAATACTTGGATTTCGACGCATATTATAGAGAATTCACCACGTGTGTTACGATATAAAATTTCTTAGCGAATTTTCAATGAAAAATTTTGAAACTAACATTTGCATTGCTTTACAGAGAGAAAGTCAGATGGTATCATTTAAGTTTCTTAGGGGTTTCTTTAGGTACTTAACGTAGTAACGATTATGGATAAAAACGTAATCGTTACAAATTATAATGCATGTTTGTAAGAAAATAAATTCGGGGCGCAGCAAGTGCGTTATGGTAGCGAATTTGATTGAAATCTGCTTAGTCCAAATAGATTAAACAATGCTTTGTTGTAATTAGATAGTCGGATTCCTCCGGTCCATGCCAGTTCTGAGCTGATCTTTAAGCTTTCGAATTTCGACCAGGTAATTATAATGCATGTTTATAAGAAAATAAATTTGGGACTCAGCAAGTGCGTTATAGTAGTGATTTTTTATTAAACGCCTCAAATTTAAATAGCTCAATTTGCTATTAACCTATAAGGTTCGCTGGCCAGGAAACTAGTTTTTCGGGAATATTTTAAGTTCATTTTCGAAACATTTTGGTACATTTTTAAACAATAGAGTTATTTTGATGATATATGGTACATTGTTTATATTATATAAGTCATACTGGTAACCAAATTTGATGCCTGTTTTCTTAAAAAACACACATATTTGCTATTCAAAACATTTTAATGAAAATTCGCTACCATAACGCAGTTGCTGCGTCCAGACTTATGATTATTGTTATCAATCTGTTTAACGCTTTACAAATGCATTGTAAGATATTACGCTAATGGCTGAATCACATTACCACATTATAATGATTTATTATCTCGATTTTTATGGCAGAACCAATGTGCACATGAATGCTCTCCAGCCAGAGTGGCCAATCGATAAAATGACATGGATAGAGAACTGTTTAATCATAACTAATGAAAATACATTGCTCATGTCGCTTAGAATCTACATATGGTTTTAATTAATTAGTAAAACGATAGCTATCAGCTTTTCCAGCCTATTGAGAACCAGCAGGTTTATTGGCGGTGTTACTACCAAACTAATTTAACAAATTGATAAAACAATCGATTCGTTGGAATTGTGAATTATTGCATAAATTAATTTTATCTTATCTAATTTAGGTACAGTCAGAGCCAAAATGATTTATTCATTTTTAAAAGACGACAAAAAAGGAAATTCGAAGGATGCGGATTTTTAGGTATTAGGGGATTTTCTTTTAAAAAACACTAATGAGGAGATCTGGACTTTTGAATTTTGAAAGAAATTTCTTGAAATGAGCGCGAACTAGGTCCCCTAGGACACATATCCAGGGTCAGTTTCTATATATATATATATATATATATATATATATATATATATATATATATATATATATATATATATATATATATATATATATATATATATATATATATATATATATATATATAAATATATATGCGTGTGTGTCTGTGTGTGTGTATCACACCGATAATTCAAAAAGTAATGGGCCTATTTTAATAAAATTTAGTGAGTAAATTATTTTTGCAAGTGGCTTGGATAGGTTTGTTAGCCAGGAAAATCCGACCACTTTTTCCAGGAAAATTTTAGGTTCTCTTTTTTGAAAAAGCTATGGCAACTAAATTTGGCAAGCTGGTTTATATTATAAAAACCGACCAAAATTTAGGACTATAAGTTGAAAGAAGTAAAAGTTATAGGCACTTAATAAAGCAAAATGCTGGTGCTGCTAGAAGTCAGAGAAGACACAATACCAAAATATTGTGTGTATCAAACAAAATCTTTTAAATATATATTTTTTTATTTTTTTGTTCCCTTAGGGCTCGTCCGCAGCCTTACCGCCCCGATAGCACCGCAACCCTTGGTTGATTGTGCATACCCTTAGTCTTACTCCACCCATTACAAAATCACTGTGCCTTGAACTAGTCTGCACAGCGATTGGTAGGGTGAAGTTTTATATTGCTCTGTCTCCAGTCTAGACTGACCGCAGATCAGTTGTCTTTTGCGGTCCAGAGCTATACACTCACACAAGATGTGCTGTGCTGATTCCTCCCCCTCGCCGCAGAGTCTGCATGCGAGGTCCCCTTCGATCCGCTACATTTTATGCAGGTGTTTCTTGACAGCCATGTGTCCCGTCAAGAGACCTGTTGTGTTTCTGAGCTATCCTCTGCTAAGATTTAGCAGCTCCACAGCTCTCTTTGAACTAGGTCCGTCAATTATTGACTTCCCATGTCTGAGCCCTGGACAGTCCGCCCAGGACACCTTGTGTTGGTTTCTGACCGAGGACTTAATGGCTCCCCTGGCAGTGCTCTTTGACACGCCCAGAGCCGATTCTGGACTCATAAATGGTTCTGCTGACCCTCTCTTCGCGAGATTGTCAGCTTCTTCATTGCCTTTGACCCCCGAGTGATCCGGCACCCAGATGAGGGTCACCTCATTCTGCCCAACCAGGTCGCTCGTCTCGTTTCGGGACTCACTCACCAGCCAGGAATTTACCTGTGGGCTACTTAGTGCCTTAAGGGCTGCCTGGCTGTCTGTGGCTATGAGGATCCGCTTGTTGGTGTAGCCCCTCCTCTTGTTCTCCCACACATAGTGCAGGATGGCGTACATCTCGGCCTGAAACACCGTTGCATGGGCTCCGAGGGAAATACTATGAAACAGACGACGTTTATCTTTTCATGGCGCAAAAAGTTCAAGAAGTACCAGAAAGATTACTTCCTGTAAATGTCAAAGTAGATATTTGAAACCTGACAATTAGCATAAGTATTGTGGTTTATAAATGATAAATATTGCATAAAAATTATATTAGAATCTTTTAGATTTATGCTACAGTCCTCATTTGTTAAAATAGTTGCAAAATCTTCCTCTAAAGACCTTACATATTACAAATAAATAACTTAGGACCATTATGGGTTTTCTACTTTTCATTTCAGTGTGTGGTTAAAGGCGTATAGTGGTGTAATTGTTAGATCATGGCTGATGTGCGAGGGACGCCGGTTCAAATCTCACGCTGACTGAATTTCTCTTTCAGCTTTATTTACTTTTTTTTCGTCTTTGATTTAATTTTAACGTTATCTGATCAGATTGTGTAATTCCAATATTTTTAGCGACTTATTGTTGAAAAGCACAGATAAGCACTTTTAAGGTTTTTAATTCCATTTTAATAGGAGCTGTTGTTGCCGCTAGTTGGTAAATCCGTTCCACAGTTAACATAGACGTAGAGATTTGTGACGTCAGAAGAGGTTGTTTCCTTCTCTACAACCGGATTCCATTTTTACAGCATCCACACGCAAAATAATTTTTTCTGTGAAGCCACAGAAAAGGTATCTAGTTCTGTATTTAGATCAGATTTTGAAAATTTTTTAATTTATTTAATTTAATTTTATTAGCTAATTCTCCTGTACAAAATGTTCTTTTGATCGATAATTTTTTTTAGAAAAAAATTAATGAATTTTCTTTGAAGAAACATTTGTTGCGAATTTTTGTCTGAAAAATTTTTCAATTGATGGAATATTTTTTAAACGAAATTCGTCGAAAATATGGTTTTAATAGATTTTCGTGCAAACAAATTATTTTGTTGGTTGGTAAATCCGTTCCACAGTTAACATAGACGTAGAGATTTGTGACGTCAGAAGAGGTTGCTTCCTTCTCTACAACCGGATTCCATTTTTACAGCATCCATACGCAAAAGATTTTCTCTGTGAAGCCACAGAAATGGAATCTAGTTCTGTATTTAGATCAGATTTTGAATATCTTTTAATTTATTTAATTTATTTTTATTAGCTAATTCTCTTGAACAAAATGTTCTTTTGATCGATAATTTTTTTTTATAAATGAATTTAATGAACTTACTTTGAAGAAACATTTGTTGCGAATTTTTGTATAAACAATTTTTCAATTGATGGAATATTTCTTAAACGAAATTCGTCGAAAATAAGATTTTAATGGATTTTCGTGCAAACAAATTATTTTATTTTCAATTTTAATTACAGATAAGGTATATAATTTGAATTCTATGTATTCTTTTAGCAAAATTTTGTGTAAATGATATTTAGTTAGTTTTCGCAGATTTTTTTTTGTGCTTTGTAGAAATCATTTTTTGTGAGAAGTTTTTTGTGAAATTTTGGTAACTAATAGATTTTTACTGATTTTATTAAAAAAAAACTGTTTGCAAATTTCTATGAAATTATTGTTGTGTCGTCGAAAAAGTTTTTGTGGAAAATTATATTTTGGTAGCTGGGTAAATAACTTGAAATGGTTCTTTGGCCAGGAAAATCGGATCAGTTTTTTTAATCACTTAATTTATTTTTATCAGCGAATTTTCTTGTACAAAATATTCTTTGAATAGCGAATTTTCTTATAAGTGAATTTAATGAATTTTCTCTGAAGAATCATTTGTTGAGAATTATTGTATCAAAAATTATTCAATTGATGTAACATTTTTAAACGAAATTTGTCGAAAATATGGCTTTAATGGATTTTCGTGCAAACAAATTCAATCAATTACAGATTGGGTATATAATTTCAATTTTATGTTTTCTTTTAGCAAAATTTTGCGTACAAAATATTTAGCCAAATTTGATGCCGGCTTTCATTAAAAAAAGACATATTTGCCATTATTTTGATAGTTGTGTAATAGTAGTCAGAATAGAGCACTCGAATATAGGAACAACACATATTTTATATTCAAAATTGATTGAATTTCAGATACAATTATTGCAAGATGTCAACATGTATCTGTTTCTTACCAGGGTTGCCAGATCTTCAGAAATTTCGTGTAGTCAAACCTTTCATGTATAAACATCTCAAATTTTCACAGCTTCTGAAAATAAAGATAACATTTTATAAAACTTAATTTTATTAGTTAGTTAAACAATATTGTAATTCATAGCTGTATTTAATCTCTGCAAATTTCGATAACCCATTTCTGATGATTTTTAATTTATACCTCCAATCCTAATTTACTGTATCTGGCAACGTTTTCATACTGCGTCCTTGCTGGAGCTCCTATGTCAGTTGTCATTCTGCGGTAATGTCATTTATTGTGAATTGTCAATATCAAATTGGAAATGTAGCCTCAAATTTAGGTTTTTGATATCATACAATTACTACAGAGATATGGTAATGCAGCTACATATTTTTTTCACTGTTACACGCGTGCCACATGGGTGAGTATAGTCGTAACATAATAATATGCTGCAGTACAGTGAGTTTGACTTTTCACCACATCTCATAACCTTTTACCAAATTAGAAACTGTTGTTTTTTATAAGATTTGCTAAATATATTTTACTAATTTTTGTGTTTCACACAGTTAGAGGTATTGTTTTATGATCAGAATACTACTGTGACATGATGATGAAATCAAGTTTATAACTGTTAACGCAGTCTAAATAACTTCTCTACTTTTCAAGTTTGTGTTGCTACAATGTTAATTAAGACCACCCTCCATTCTTAATTATACTTATCTTGAGCTTACATATGTTATAAAAAAATAAAAAATAAATTCATGTGTCATTGAACCTATTTAATTTAGTGCTGTATTCTATATTATCTGAAAGATATTTTTGGCGAGGTAAAATAACAGTTTATTGCACAGAGGGTTTTTAGATTTTTTTTTCAGAAACATGCTTAGAACCCCGCTTATGATGCACAAGCCACAAGAAAATTTTTTTGTAAACAACCCCCAAGAACGTTAAGGGACCAAGAACGAATAGGGGTGCTGGGTGGGGTGTAAATATGAGCGGAAAATGCTAAAAAAACAACTTAGTCGGACATTAAAAAGAATGGTTTTTCACATTTTGCAGCAAAAGCTCCCTTAAACCCTGTCTACCCCGCAGAACTACCCTATTAGCCCCAGGTGCTGTAACTTTCTTGGGGTTGCTCCCAAGAAATTTCTTATGTGCTTTATTCTTTGAAGATGGTTATATGCAACACAAGGGAAGGAGAACCCCCCGTGTTTTGGGTAAGGAGGCAGAAACCCTTTACGCCTGGTGGTTCTTCTTCCCCTTCGGCATGCATACAATCACCCGCAATGCATGAATCACAGGAATTACTTCCACATCGTCAATACGTATGTAAGTATGACATCGACAACAAAAATTTCCAAACACTTTTCTTCGTTTAAACGCCAAAACGCGTCAAAACATATAGAAAACTTGATTTAGAAATGAATTTTGTTTCTATTGGTCTATGGGTCTGTCCGTCTGTATGTATGTCTGTTTGTAATCACGATAACCTTAGAACGAATTGAGATATCGTCTTCAAATTTCGTATACAGTTACCACTCGACAAATTATTTAATTGATTGTTTTTTGGTAAAATCGCCCCAGCGGGTAGGCTGTGAGAGGGGGGGGGGGAGTGGGTGAAAATTGACATTTTAGTGAGTTTTCTTTAAAAATATCACTAAGGAGGAGATCCCGACTTTTGAATTTTGAAAAAATGTCTTCAAATGAGTGCTAATTAGGAACACATCCGGGGTTAGTTTCAATTTTTATATGTATATATCACACCGATAACTTAAAAAATAATAGGTCGATTGTGATTAAATTTTGTAAGTACGTTCCTGTTGCAAGTGGCTTGGCTAACTTAGTTAACCAGAACAATCGGCGCAGATTTTCCTGGAAATTTTCGTGTTTTATTTCCGAAAAAATTTATATCTCAATAAAAAAATATGTTAGCAGAATGCTCTGTAGGTGTAAAAATTAGGTTGAAGGGTTACATTGCTATGTTGTTCTAAAGCGAATGACATGTGATGGTTCACAAACTTGAAAGCTACCCTCAAGACAATTTGTCTGACTGGCTACATGAAGAGTGTGCTGGTTTACAAAAAATTAAATTTGCACATCAAGACATTCAGTTTGAGTTGTTAGGTAAACTAGCTCGAAATATGAATGTCTTAAAACAAATAATTGTTATTTTCTTAGTGTTGTACTTTATATAGCTTTTGATATTTTTTTTTTATTATTAAATTAATGTTACCTTAATATAATTAAGTTACAATAAAATAATATGTTAGCAGAATGAACTGTAAGTATAAAAATTAGGTTGAATGGTTACATGGATATGTTATTCTAAAACGATTGACATGTGATGGCTTACAAACTTGAAAACTACCGCTCAACACAATTAGTTTGGCTGACGTGACTAAGATTACTCTGAAATGATGCAGAGTGTGCTGGTTTGCAAAAAATTAAAATCTGCACTTCATGGGGCTCCGCTATCTATTGGTAAAAACGCCGTATCACAATTTTTGATATGCGTGTGCAATGTGGCAAAAACGTGAAAAGTTGCAAAACAATTGAAATAACAAAAACGATGAAGGGTATCACATTTTTGTTCCTACAACCATGCATTATATTTCAATGGAAAATGCAAAAATGCAATAACATAATTTTCTATTAAGAAAAAAAAAAGAAAGTGTGTATCACCAATGACTCATGGGCCAGCCTGTGATTATAAAAATAATTTTACAAAGTTCAGCTCAAAACACCCTATAATTAACATATATAATGTTTTTCCCGTATGTTGTACATAAACGAAAACATTGAGTTTTATCGAAGTAATGCTTGACTCTGTGTTAAGACATCCCCATAAATATAAATCAATAGATGTAAGATCTGGTGATCTAGCGGGCCATTCTACGAAACCTCTTCGTCCAATCCATCTTTGTGGAAAGACTTCGTGTAAGTACTCTCGTATTTGAAGAGCAGAGTGAAGCGGTGCACCGTCTTGTTGAAACCATATCTTTCCATGAAGCATATTAGGTTCCATTAAATTTGGATACAATTCTGCTAACATTGGGACAACCTGCTTTCTTAGCATTTCTAAATATCTTGGGCAGTTTAGATTTTCTATAAAAACAGGTCTAACTACGTGATCACCAGCCCAAACGTTTAACTTCGGAGGACCCTGAGTGTGTGTTTGTCAAATCCAGTGGCAGTTTTCGGCAGCCCAGTATCTGAAATTTTGCTTTTTACATCGCCATTCAAACGAAATGTTGCTTCATCGGAAAATAGAAAGTCAGCAGAAGAAATAACATTTCTATGTAACAGGTCCAGCAGTTGTTCACAAAATTGCAGTCTTCTGTCAGTCAACTCTTGAACGTTTGTAGTTTATAGTGATGAAGTTTTTCGTTTTTGAGACACCT
Source organism: Tillus elongatus (assembly GCA_964006375.1). Lineage (NCBI taxonomy): Eukaryota > Metazoa > Arthropoda > Insecta > Coleoptera > Cleridae > Tillus > Tillus elongatus. The sequence continues at coordinate 305,772,093 of OZ023262.1, read as the reverse complement.
TAAAACTGCTGATTGAGTAACATAATTTTCACGGGCAACTTAACGCGTAGAAGGTGTTGGTTCTTCTTGAAAAGCCAATAAAATATTGAGTTTTACATCGTCTTCAACTAACCTTGGTCTTCTAGGCAGTGGTTTAACGTGTCCATAATCACGAAAATGTGAATGTATCTTAGACACAGTTCCCTGGGTTAGTAGGGGCAAATCTGGATGTTTCTGTTAAATAGGTTAACAACTTGTGCATGTGTTCTACACATATCACCATACCTAATCATTATTAATATTTCTGCTCGCAGAGTTTCAGTTAAGTATCGCATTATTAGACTAAAAATTAATTGAAATTATCGGAACAAAATTACGACTAATTTATTAGGAGACCGTGCATTCAACACAATACACCACAAAATAAAACAGAACTGTTAAATTTCACCCTTCACACTGCAAAAATTGGTAGTTAATAAGAAACTATTAATTATTACAAGTACGTTTTAGATAAAAGACAAGATAAGAAATTTAAGATAAGAGTCAGTGAAGAATTTCAGAGCAGATTATTTCGTTGTGTGCAAGTGAATGAAGAACATCTTGAACATTTATTATAAGAAAGGGACGTTTTTATTAAGTATATTTTCGAAATTTGAATTTCAGGGTAAACTGTTTAGTTTTACTATTCCGGTATTAAATCTCCAGCCTGTATTGAAAACTGTAATATAATATTAGACCATACATATGGGTTATCTACGCATTCATAAAAATGTGATTCATCGAATTGTGATGAAAAAATATAAGGTTGCTCTTTAAAAAAAAAAGGTGAAGGAAAAATGGTGTGTGATTAAGTGTTTTAACTGTGATAAGATAATGTTCGACAAATTAAACTTCATGTTTCTCAGCGCTTTTCCCAAAAACTATTTTTTTGCTGATTAATATATTTTATTCCATAAGTGTATTTTACACTATATATATATATATATATATATATATATATATATATATATATATATATATATATATATATATATATATATATATAAATGCAGATCTCCTTGTTAGCGAATTGTTCGTTTTACGAAAACATCGCTAAAAGGCTGTTAAAAAAATTTATTTTGAAAATTCTCTAACATAACGCACTTGCTACGCCCAGACCTTTATAGTTTACATTTGTAAATTAAATTTTAAGAGAAAATTTTGAAATTCCGCAGCTGTCTCTAAAACTTATCGCCAATGTCTGACTTTGACTTCAGACCATTTAATTATCTGCAACCGCAAAAAGCACTATTACCGGTTAGTGCGCTTCCCTTGTTCTACTTTAAATTAGATTTCCTCACAAACAATAAAAATGGGAACCCAACTTCAGTAAGTGTACAAACAAATATATCGCTCCTTCGGGCCTCAGCACCGAACTACAGTTAATATTGATACAGGCAATAAATATTCGTTCGAATGTTTAATTATGGAGTTCCATCTTAATTTAAGTAATCTCTAAATGTCGGCCGCTGAAAGCTCGAAGATAGAAAAAGCACAAAAGTGAACCACTCCGACTGATATATGGGCAGTCGTTAGTGAAATCTGCAATTACTACCACGCGGCATGTGATACATTTAAACGTTCCAGCAACAGCACTTTCCAACAACTATGTTAGAAAGCTGATATTGGTAGCGGTGTTATTCAACTGAAATGGCTTGATTCTGCGATAAGTATCTCAACAAGTTTATTAGCTGTGATTGAGACAGAGCGTCCGATATAGATCATTCTGAAAATAACACCTAATTTTGTTCTATAACCCAAATCTTTTTTCTCTGCTTTCTCATTTAAAACAACACTATTTCTCCACGAAGGCTAGGCAAAGACACACATCGGAAAAGTCTAGGGATATTTTTAAACAATACAAAAAAGGAAACAAATTGATTTTGGAATCGGTAAAATTGCACTCACGGTGTACGTATTTAATCGATTACTCAATATAACACCACCTGTTGTTAAAAAAAAGCTAAAATGATAGCAAAATTGATAAACCCGATATATGATAAAAGTAGAATTTTCATATGTACCGTTGAATTTAGTTTCGAATTCAGTTTTCTCAGTTGTTGTTCAGCAGCTGCATTTAAAATATTGTGTTTTACCATGGAACGGAGACATTTGGCTTTACACGAAATGAATCGAGCGGTAGGCCTTCTTCAAGCGGACATGCGACAGAATTAAGTAGCTGAGCGGATAGGTGTTTCCCAAAGTGTGATAAGTCGTTGATGAAGCCGTTTTAGGGACACTGGCAGTCCGGCCGAGCAACATCCAGGACGAGGACGCTCTATGACGGCAGGTGGGGCTAGATTTTTTTGTTTAACTGCCAGAAGGCAGCCTACAATTACGGCACCTGACTTGGTTACGACTCTGTAAAGGGCGCATAATGTAACCATTAGGCGAGATATTGTAATAAATCGTCTTCACGAAGCAAATCTCTCTAGTAGGCGACCACCCAGATGTCCACCTATTTCCAGAGGCAGTCGCGCTGCAAGATTGGACTGGTGTCAAAATTATATGAATTGGACTGCAGATAACTGGGATACAGTTTTATTCACAGACGAATCTAGGTTTGGTTTCCATCCGGATTCTCGTCGAATAGGGGTTTGGAGACGATCTGGAAATGCGGAACGCTTAAGACATATTCAGGAAGTGTACACATACAGAGGTGGTACAATAATGGCATGGGACGGAATAATTACTGGCGGCAGAACTGAACTCGTTTTTCAAAATCGCTTCCTAACAGCTCAGCTATATCCGGATACCATTCTTCAACCCATCGTGCATACACTTCCAGGCTCTGTTGGTCAAAACTTCCGCGTAATGCATGATAATGCCCGTCCACATACCGCACGCATCCTAACCAACTGCTCGGATAACGCAGGAATCGATGTTTTACCATGGCCAGCACCATCCCCGGAAGTGAATCCGATAGAGCATGTCTGGGATATGCTTCAACGAAGAATTACTCCACATATGGGCAGCATCAACAATGCGTTTACATTCCAGGAGCTTCTGACAGCAGAGTGGGCACGTTTACCACAAGGAGACCTTGACAATCTCATTTTGTCTATGAGCAATAGATGTAGAGCTGTAATTACTCAACGTGGAGGTCATACTTTGTATTAAACTTTTTTCTGACATGATCGGAAGTTTTTGAAAAATTGTTAAAATAGTGCGTTTCAGGATATATATATATATATATATATATATATATATATATATATATATATATATATATATATATATATATATATATATATATATATATATATATATATATATATATATCTTTAGGAATATTGCACTACACTGTAATCACTTTTAAATATACACTTTATTTGTTTGCTGTACGTTTGTGATTTCTTATTGGTTTGCGTGGACTGCATATATATATATATATATATATATATATATATATATATATATATATATATATATATATATATATATATATATATATATATATATATATTGATAATCTTTTTGAATAAAACATTTGATTTTATGTAATACTAAACACTTACATATACCGTACATTTTTTGTTTTCTTCTTAAATCATATCAAGAAAAAAAAAAGCTCGGGACGCAGCAAGTGCGTTATGGTAGTGAATTTTCATAGAAATGATCTGGCACAAAATATTTTATTATAACTTTTTTTTCTTGTAACATAGAAATCTAAATTTTGGTGTATAGTTTACTTTTTATATCGTAAACCTACCTACCAAATTTGGTTATCATAGATTTTATATTTTTTAAGATAAAAAAATTTTTCAAATGAAAACTCAAAATTTTTCCGGAAAACCTCGTCCAATTTTTCTAAAAAACGAACTTGTCAAAGCCATTTACAAAAGGAAGGTACATGCCAAATTTTATTAAAATCGGCTTATTACTTTTTGAGATATGAATTTTTTTCAAATGAAAACTCAAAATTTACCGGAAAACCTCGTCCGATTTTCTTGACTAACAAAGATGTCAAAGCCATTTACAAAAGTAAGGTATGTGCCAAATTTTATTGAAATCGGCTTATTACTTTTTGAAATATGAATTTTTTTCGAATGAAAACTTAAAATTTTCCCGGAAAACCTCGTCCGATTTTCTTGACTAACAAACATGTCAAAGCCATTTACAAAAGGAGGGTATGTGTCAAATTTTATTAAAATCGGCTTATTACTTTTTGAGATATGAATTTTTTTCGAATGAAAACTCAAAATTTTCCCGGAAAACTTCGTCCGATTTTCCTGACTAACGAACTTATCCAAGCTATTAACAAAAGAAAGGTACATGTTAAATTTTATCAAAATCGGCCCATTATTTTTTGAGTTATCGGTGTGATATATATATATATATATATATATATATATATATATATATATATATATATATATATATATATATATATATATATATATATATATATATATATATATATGTATATATATATATATATATATATATAATATATATATATATATATATATATATATATATATATATATATATATATATATATATATATATATATATATATAAACATATAAAAATTGAAACTGACCCCGGATATGGGTTCTAGGGGTCCTAGTTCGCGCTCATTTGCAAAAAATTTTTCAAAATTCAAAAGTCGGGATCTCCCCATTAGTGAATTTTTTCTACGAAAATTCACTAATACGTGCATTTTTAAAAATATCCCTAGACTTTTCCGATGTGTGTATGTAAGATGCAGGATATAGAGTGCTTTTAGTAAAGATTAGAATCTGTAATGAGCACTGATATGTACAGGGTGAGCGAAACTCGATGTGTCGGCTCTATTGTAAGAAAAGGGAAAGCCATAGAAACAATCTGAAAAGTGGTCCTGAAATGGGATTGAGTAAGGTCCATTTTAAGCCAAATTTGCATATTTTTGGATATTTGTAAACTGAAGTCATCGAATTTTTTCAGAAACATACCTTGATTTTGGCATATATAACAATAACTATTTTTTCTAGACAAATTATGTAAAGAAAAAAATTGCTATCTTTTTCTGTTAAAAAGGTATAACCACATTTGTAGAAAACATTATAACAAAAAATTCGCGCAACCATTACGATATAAACAGGAAGCCTTTGGAAACAAATAGCAAAGTTTTATCTGTCGTAGCAATGTTTTATCTATCAAAATTAAACTAATGGTTTACCAACATCGTTTTGTTGTCATTTGAGTTTGAAAAATGTTTACGCACAACGAAAAAGTCGATATGTTATTAGTTTATGGTGAATCCTAGAAGAACAGTTCAGTTCTACGCCCAGAGATACCTTGAACGTATTATTCCTAGCTTAGAACGCAATTTACGTGTAAATAACGAGGCATTTTCTTCTCCAAAGGGAAGAAAAATTGATAGAAGGGTCAATTCTGACAATACTTTTGCACCTGTTTTGCAGTATTTTAAAGACCATTCAAGGAACTAGATTCAGCAAGCCTGTCGTGAGTTGAATTTAAGTTATAGTTCGGTACGAATTTTTTTTTAAAGAAAATGCTTCTCGAGATTATAAACTTCATAACTTAGAACCGTTGTCAGATCAACATCAACAACGAAGAATGAATTATATTGCCCAAGTGATGGTAAACTTGATCAATGACAATCGTTTTTTTCAGCATGTGTTGTGGACGGACGAAAGTCGTTTTGTTAGTAACGGTTAGCCCAATAAAAAAAGTTCGAGACGCAGCAAGTGCGTTATGGTAGCGAATTTTCATAAAAATGTTTTTAATAGCAAATGCGAGCAGCCATCAATCTGATTACCGGTATAGCCTATGTAGTAGAAACAATCTACTATATTTTACATTACTTTTTGTTTGAAAATGTACGAACATTTTCCGAAAATAAACTTAAATGTTGGTTTCCTAGCCAACAAACCTTACGTTCTTAGCAAATTAAGTTATTGAAATTTGAAGGATTTAATAAAAATTCGCTACCAAAACGCACTTACTGCGTCCAGATTTGTTTCTTACAAACATACATCTTATTTTGATATAAATGCAAAATTGCATTAACGAATTTGTTCTACGAAAATTAGTTAAAAATTACTGACCGTTAAACCATAAACTTAACTAAACCTACAGCGAAAGCACAACTTAACTAAACCGACAGCTAAAGCATCAGAGAAAGGGTCTATTTGAAATGAATTTTCTGTAAATAGTTTAGTAAAATGAAGGGAAATGGCGGTTGAATCTGAAACTTAAGGGTTCGCAGAACAATCTTTTCTTTTCACAATCCGTATTTGTTTCACGTTCTTTGCCTAAACATTGCCAATTTTGACGTTTCAAATTGCGAGTTTGACGTTTTAAAGAAAACTCTAAAATTTGCTTCTTTAACTGGCCATAACTTCTTTGTCTTTAAAGATAGAGACCTAAATTTTGGTACACGGTTTATTCTTTATAATGCAAACACGCGTACCCGTTGCCCTTGCTGTGTTATTTCCGGAGATATAAATTTTTTTAGAAAGAAAACACAACATTTTCCGGGAAAATCTGATCCGATTTTCCTGGCTAACAAACTTATCCAAGACACTTGCAAAAGGAAAGTCTTTACCATATTTGATCAAGATCGGTCCATTAGCGAATTTTTTTAAAAAATTCTCTAAAATGAGCTTATGTGGGCTACTGAAAATCCACAATTTGTGAATCCGATTGAAAATCAAGGACACCTCGGAATTAACGTTTAGTGTGGTACTATTAACGGGCATTTGATTGGTTCATATTTCTACGAAGGAATTTTACATAGTGAGCGATATTTGCAATTTCTCCAAGAACAACTTCCTGTGCTGCTTGAAAATGTGCCATTACAGCTGCGACCAATTATGAGTTTCCGACATGACGGAGCTCCACCGCATAAGGCAAGAATTGTCTAACAATATTTAAATGAAACTTACGGAGAAAAATGGATAGGTATAAATACACCGATACAGTGGCCGCCTAAATCACTGGACTTGACCCAACTAGACTTCTTCTTGTGGGGAGATTTGAAAAATAAAGTTTACAGAACACCATCTGTTAACTTGGATCATTTAAAAGAAAAAATGTTTCATAAGGCTTCAGTGCGAGAAGTAGGGTGGAGATTGGATAAGTGTTTAGAAGTAGGAGGTAGTCCATTGAAAAGTTGGGCAATGATTGCCTACATACTTTGTTTATTGCTGTGGTGAAAGTAGTAACATATAATGTGTTTTATAATGCTTAATTATTAAATAACTTCCTAACGGAAAAAGGTACCAATATTTTTCTTTACATAATTTCTCCTGAGAAAATAGTTCTTTTTAGATATACCAAAATATATGTATATTTTTCGGAAAAAAAATTCGATGACGTCGTTACTTCAGTTTCCAAATATCCAACAATATGCAAATTCGGCTTAAAATGAAGCTTACACAATCGCATTTAAAAACCTCTTTTCAGATTTTTTTTCTATCGCTTTTCCTTTTCTTACAATAGAGCCGGGACATAGAGTTTCGCTCACCCTAACTAATGTGGCTTATGAATGGTAAATATTGAAGAACAATATGTTTTAGAAATTTATAGATTTATGTTTTAACTGTGACTCTTCTCATTTGATTAAAACATTTCCTAAATGCATCTAAAATAGACCTCCAATTATTACAAATAAATAACTGAAGACCATCATGGGATATCTACCCTTTATTATACTTCACTTTGAATGCTAGCGTAGTCTCCCTGTGGAGAGACTTGCACATAAGCGAAAAGATGTGGATTCAAATCTCAGCGGTGACCGATTTAAAAAAAAATGTTTTTAGTTTTTTTGTCTTCAGTTAAATTTTTACGTTATCTGATCAAATTATATATTGCATATTTGCGAGGAAGAAAAATTGGTATCGGTCGTCGTTTTAGAGTTATTTAAAAAAGTCAGATGTCACACACAGAGCGCTCTCAAACAGTAACTGGATTTGAAATAATCCAAATTGCCGTAACTCACTTTTTTTCAAATAAAACAGCCTGTATATTATTACAATTTTAATTACAGATTATGTAATGTACATTTTATGTAGGTTTTTAAAAAACCTTTTGTGTAAAATACATTAGTCAGTTTTCGCAGGAACCACTTTTTTTGTTAAATTTTTGTGAAATCTTAGTGATTAATAGGTAATGTTTAATATCTACTATTGTAACACATCAATATTATATATATATATATATATATATATATATATATATATATATATATATATATATATATATATATATATATCAATATATATCAAAACACCAGCACCAGAGTTTGCAGGCATGTTTCAAAAAGGTGTATAAAGTGCATTGAACAAAACGGTGGCCATATTGAACAATTTTCTATTTAGTGTATTTTTAAGTTTCTATTTTATTATTTGATGGGTTTACTTTCTAATTGTGTTGTTTTGTGGAGTTTAGGTTTGTATTTGTTATTGCCGGGTTTCGTTATTAAACTGTTTCGCATAATATTACCTAGCATTATTACCTAATTAAGTATTGTAAATTAAATCACAATATTTTTTTATTGTGAATCATTACGGAAAATTATGTTAAAAGTAGAAGTCTATTTTTAGACTCCATGGCCTACTGCTTTTTGAACACTCTCTTTTGGCATTTGTTTTCTGGTATTGGATCTCATAGCCTACTACCCTCAAAACGGTCTTTCTCAAAATTGTCAGTGCAATTACAAGATTTCTCAAGCATGTTTTACATTATTGGAAAGCTCTTTTCACAGGCTATCACATGAGCAAAAAATCCAATATGGCTGCCATAATAAAAAAAATTTGATACATGTAGCTCAAAAACAAATGACAATCCAAAGTTGAGAATAGCACAAAAAGATTACTCTGTAAAAAGTGTCCTGATAATGTGCAAGTCTTAGGCAGGTCAAATAAACGCCTACTTAGATAATGAAGAAAAACGAAATCGACAAATTTTGTTTTTTTCAAAAAAACTCGAATACGAAAAGAGGCAGGGAAAAATACAAGTCATATTTGGAATGAGTATGAAATTCTACAAAACATTGCTAATTGAACCGTCTCCTTATCTCTAATAATAACGGAGATAGCAATACATTTCCTTCCAGTTTGGGACACACTATATATATATATATATATATATATATATATATATATATATATATATATATATATATATATATATATATATATATATATATATATATTATTTTCGTAAAAAGTGCGAATCATTTCTATCCAAATTTGCTACCATAACCCATAACCGTTGCTGCATCCAGATTTTTTTCTAGTCTACAGAAGCGATAAACCTATATCTCTAATTTTCTCCGGCCTCTTTCTCCCATGGTTTAAAATGCTAGTACTGATTCTCTTGATCCTCGTTCACGTTTAAATTCGAACTGGTCTTCATCCAAGCATGTCGCGATTTTCTGTGACTATTAAATAGCCAAACTTTTTTTAAAGATCTAATTCAATTTCCGTTGGTTGCAGTTAAAACTCTTCTATGCGGTCAGAAAGGCTTTAAATATAACTGTTTATACTCACAGACTGACGCAGAAGTCTGGGCAATCTGGTTATTTATTTGCTTTTCTCAACGAGTTCCTTTTACTAGTGTTGAAGGGAAAATGCAGCAGAAACTAGAGCTGGCCAATTAGATAAATTTAAAATTACTGGAAATGTGCAGTAGATAGTTTCAACATTTAAGGAAAATTTAATTTGTTGGCATCAAAGAAGCTGCTGCCATTCATGAAGTATCTCATAATGTTTGTGTATTTGTGGTATGGACGCTTATGAATTTTCCGTCTGCTAAAGTTTTTAGCTCAGATCGTCAACTGTCAAGACTTTAGTAAAAACATTTTACACTAAACTATTCATAACCGACCCAGCTAGTATTACCCATTACTAAGATGCTTTAAATACTATTAAAGCAAAAAGTGCTGATTTTTATTAAAAAAAATTCTGGACGTAACAAATTTGTGGTGGTTGCGTATTTGCATAGAAATATTTTTTAATAGGGAGTTGCTAGATAAAAAAAATTTGTGAGGAGTAAGAAGTAGACAACAATTTATATCTAGCTACATTAGCAAAACTGTACTGATCAAAAAGTGGAAGGCCCGAACGCAGCAAGTGCGTTATGGTAGTATATTTTTATTAAAATATATTTTTAATATATTTAAGCAAGTATAGCCTATATAGTAGAAACAATGTATCATATTTAATCAAAATAACTTTATTGTGTGACAAAGTACAAAAATTATAAACAAACTTACAACGTTCCCGAAAAAACTGGTCCGTCTCTCCTATCCAACGAACCTCTTCAAGTAATTTACACACCTGCTGAGATACAGGGTGGCGCATTGAAAACGAAACAGGCCGATTTGCGCCCAGAGAAATTTTTTGTAATAAACGCTGAAACACGTGAATTTTAATATTGAGGGGGACATGTTTTACCATAAAACTCAACTTTATCACATCAATCCCTTATATTTTAAATAGAGAAGATGGGGCGAGTGTTACATCATTTGAAAGCTCTTTCTTTTCTGAATTCAGCGCACTAATTTTTTTGGAAGTTTTATTAACTCGTTTAAAAATTATTCACAGTTGAAGATGCAAAAACGCATTTCACTCATTCCGATAAGAAATGTGCTGATAGTCAATGTTTTGTTGGTTTGTAAACAAAAATTGACTATTAGAACATTTCTTATCGGAATGAGAGAAATGCGGTTTATTATTTCAGTTTATCGGTCGGTTTGATACTTGATAGTGCTACCGAAAATTAATTTCACAATGGTGTATTCTGTAGAAGAAAGAGTTGAAATAATTACTCTTTTTTTCAAAAACGATGACTGCGCTAACCGTACCGCAAATTTGTTTAATGAACGACATCCGAACAGACATGTTAACAGAAAATACATTTTGGAGTTAGTTGCAAAGTTTCGACAAAGTGGTTCAGTAGCCAATAAAAAACGGGATCCTCAACGTGAATTTCCGGTTCGAAATGAGACTACTGAGGTTGAAGTTTTAGGACACTGTTTCAAACATCAAAAGAAGAACTATTCAGCGAATATTGAAGCATCATAAATTTCACCTGTATAAAATTCATCTTGTACAACAACTGAATGACGATGATTTTGATCGTCGGCTGGAGTTTTGTGAAGTTATGACTGCACGAATAGCTGATAACGGGAACTTTCTGTTCAATATCTGTTTTTCAGACGACTGGCATTTTTGGAGACCGTTTAATCGGACCAATTTTTCTTGATGGCAATTTGAGTGGCGAAACGTATTTGGGGTTACTAGAAGATATCGTTTACCCTCTACTAATTGACATTGTTGAAAATGATGATCTCCATCAAGAAAATCAATTAGTGTTTCAACAAGATGGAACTCCGCATTTTCCACAACGTTTTAGGAAGTTTTTGAACAGAGAGTTTCCAGAGCAATGGATTGGGCGTAGAGGTGCTATTGAGTGGCCCCCTAGATCACCGGATTTAACTCCTTTAGACTTCCTTCTATGGGGCCATTTAAATAGTAGAATTTTAGCAACAGAATCGGAGTCTCTGGAATAATTACCACAACGCGTTGTTGAAGAATGCCGTCTAATAACTCCACAAATGCTCCAGAATGTCAGAGTTTGTTATGAACAAAATTTGTACTTTTGTTAGGAAGCTGGTGGTCAACAATTTGAACACTTACTTAACTGAATAAACATTTTTGAAGTTTGGTTTTGTTTTTTAGTTTTTTTAACGAAAAATTTATAATTAGTGCATTTCTTATCACAATGAATGAAATACGTTCTTGCAACTCCAACTGTGAATAATTTTTAAACGAGTTGTTAAAACTTCCAAAAAGATTAGTGTGCTGAATTCAGAAAAGAAAGAGCTTTCAAATGAGGTAACACTCGATCCATTTTCCCTATTTAAAATATAAGGGTTGTTATCACCACCCTTAAGGGGTTGATGTGACAAAGTTGAGTTTTATGTCAAAACATGTCCCCCTCAATATTTAAATTGTCGTGTTTCAGCGTTTCTTAACATCCGCGCGCAGGCTTTCGAGGTGAACGGTCATAGCGAGTGATATTCCTGTTCTTAGTGAGTGAATAAGCTTAATAATAAGTGAAAAAAATATGAATAAAGAATATAAAAGAGTCCCGCCGGACAAGGGAGGCACCCTTGACTGGATCATGGAGTTGGATAACGAAGAGGTAACGGAAAAACAAAAAAATACACAGCAGGTAAACACAAATCTTAATATAGGCGAAAGTTCAGCCTCAATCTTAAAAAATACAGTTACAAACACCTTACAAATGACGAGCAAGGAAGAATTGGTAAGTAATAAAACTAATAATTCTAATTTAAATTTACAAACAAATAATAATCAAAAACATTTTAACGCAGGTGAAAATGTATACGGGTCATTATCTCTTGAACAGACGATTGATAAATCACATACAGGAAAAACAATCGAGAACCGAGAAATAAACAAAACGAAATATCTTTATTCTGACAGAGATACTGGCCCGTATATAATATATATACAAAGTAAAACAGGTAATATTGGAAGAATGAATAGAATTGGTGTAGCTAGGATGATCAAAAGTTGCGTGCAGGACTTAGGTGACTCGATTAGCTATATAACTAGCGTAGGCGTAAATAGGTTAAAAATTGAATTACGCACAGTTAAAAGCGCAAATAAATTAATTTTATCGGAATTATTAGCTAACAAAAATTATGAAGTATATATTCCTCAATTTCTCGTGAGGAGACAAGGAATAATAAGAGGGATAGACTTAGATATAACTGAAAAAGAATTAGAATCTCTTATACAAACTATAAATTCCATACCCATACTAAACGTTCGCCGTATGAACCGTAAAATAATAAAAGATGGAATTCCAGAATATGTACCTACATCTACTATATTAGTATCATTTAAAACTAAATATTTACCATCGCACGTTTTTATTGAAAAGCTGCGTTTTGAAGTTGAGCCTTACATACAAAGGGTAATTCAATGTAATAAATGCTTTAAGTACGGTCATATAAGAGCTCAATGTAAAGGAAGAGATCGATGCAAAAAATGCGGGGGCGATCATCCGGTCTTGGAATGCATATCGCAGGAACCACCTCGGTGTATTTCTTGTGGTGGTGATCATGAGGCGACAGACAGAAAACAATGTCCAGAATTTAATAAACAAAAAAATATTAAAATTATTATGGGCACAGAAAATATTTCATACAAAGACGCTGCAAACAAATTTCAAAATAGCTACGCCAATGCAACAAAAAATAATCAAAATAGTGAACCAAGGTATAACCAGAGCAGTTCTAGAAACAGTAGTTACATAACTGTCAGCACTACTAAACGGAAACGACCTGATAACACTGTAGTTGGAGATAATCCAACATTGTTAGCTCATAATCAAATTTTATCAACTCCAAACATCTTATCGCGTCCTGTAGTAAATCCATACCCTCCCCTATATCATTACAATTTCCGGGAAGGTAATCATACAAAAAAAATTTGCAATTCTTTATTAGAATTAATTAAAAACCTAATAAGTGGGGCAGTAAAAATTACGGGGGACGAATTAAAAGACAAAGTATCGTTAATTCTTAAACAACAAAATTCGAGTTTAATGTGATGCAGTGGAATGCTAGATCAATTTATTCAAATAAAGGGGAATTTGAAAAATTTATATTTGATCATAAGATAAATATAGCATTAATAAGTGAAACATGGTTAAGATCCACTTATAATTTTACAGTAAATGGTTATAATACGATCCGCGGCGACAGGAATGATGGCCGTGGTGGTGTTGCAATAATATTAAAACATAATATACTTTTCTCAGAAATACCAGTCGACCATCAGCCGACTGACGTGATGTGTGTGGGTGTCAAGGTTATTATAAACAGACAAAAATGTATATATCTTTATTCTATTTATGTTAAACCATCCACAAGAGTATCGATTATTGCCTGGGTACAATTTTTTAGCAATCTTAAAAGACCGTTTGTTATTGGCGGCGACTATAACAGTCACTCTATGGCCTGGGGTTGTGGATGGAACGATACTGCAGGTAAAAATTTGTTACTTGCTTTAGAAGAATGCCGTTTAGTTATACTTAATACGGGATGCGAAACTTTGATTCGCAAACCAGGCTCCATCAATGGTTCAGCGGTTGATCTGACAATCTGCACAGCAGATTTAGCTTCACTTTTTACATGGCAAACCCATGATGATGCTCTCGGATCAGATCACTATGCTATAACCTTTACATGTTTAAATGACCCAACAGACGGTAATAATGAAACGTATGTAGATAGTAGAATTAGGTGGAAATTAAATGAGGCAAATTGGCAACTCTTTACTTCTCTGGTTGACGATTACTGTCTAAATAATCAGCAAAATTTTGATTATGAGAAATTTTTAAATAATATATTGTTGGCGAGTTATGAGTCGATACCAGAGAAGGCAAGAGTGAAAGTAAATAAATTCAGGAAATTATGGTGGAATCAAGAATGTAAGTTAGCTATTCAAGAAAAGAAAGAAGCATTTCAAAGATATAAACGAAACCCTTCAGCGCAAAATTTCATAGAATTTAAAAAACGTTCTGCAGTTGTAAAACGAATAGTCTTAGTTAGTAAAAGAAGAAGTTGGAGAGAGTTTTGTGAAAAATTGAACAGAAGTACAAAAATATCGGACATCTGGACCCAAATAAAGAAAATTAACAGTGTACCAGTTTGTCGTACGCTTCCCAATGATCCGGAATGGGCAGAAGAAATGTTAGACAAGCTAGCACCACCATTTGTCTTAAACCACACGAACAAAAATAGTTTTATTTCTAATGTACCGCACCCTCTGAGCAAGGCCTTTAGTATTGGGGAACTCAATTATAGTCTGAAAAGCAGTAATAACTCTGCACCAGGGCTTGATAATGTACATTATGCTATGTTAGCTAATCTTTCACAAAGTGCTAAAGATAAGTTGCTAGAAATCTTCAACTATATATATACTAGTAATTATATACCACGATCATGGAAAATATATTTAGTAATTAATTTCCTCAAAAATGGAAAACCACCAGACAGCGTAAACTCATATAGAGGAATTTCATTAGCATCATGCGTTCTAAAAACATTTGAACGTATGATTAAATTTCGCTTGGAAAAATGGCTGGAAAGCAATCAAATTTTGTCAGAAACACAGTTTGGGTTCAGAAAGGGTTACTCAACAACAGAGAGCATCGCTCATTTGGTCACTGATATTGAACTGTCCTTTACTAATGGAAATATGGTAGTCGCTGCCTTTCTTGACATCGAGAGTGCATACGATAATGTTATTTTGGATATTCTGTACGCAAAATTGTGCGATATAGGGGTTCCCAAGTCAATAGCGGCCAAAATCGTATCATTGTATGAAGACAGGGAGATATATCTTAGTGTCAATAATGAACTTAAGGGGCCACGAACTACAAGTAGGGGGTTGCCACAAGGTAGTATATTAAGCCCAATTCTGTATCTCATATACACCCACGATCTTCACAAAACAATAGATCTGCAAACAAGGATATTACAATTCGCTGATGACTTATGTTTATATGTCGACAATTGCAAAGAAGAACAGGGATTAAAATCGCTAGAAAAATCTTTAGCAAATGTCAATCGATATTTGACTGCAGTTGGGTTAAATATTTCAACTTCAAAAAGCCATATATGTGTCTTTAATAGGAAGCACCAAAGCCCAAAGTCACCAGTAATATTGAACGAGGTCCAATACAATATCGAATCTACAGTGACCTTTCTGGGTATTAAGTTGGACAGAAAACTGTTGTGGAGATACCATATCAATAAAATAATTAGTAGATGTGAAAAGGGTATAAACATCTTAAGAGCAACAACACATGTTTCGTGGGGAGCCGATACGCATATATCACTTATGATTTATAAATCGATTATAAGATCTACAATGGATTATGGGTGTACTTTTTATGATCATGCTGCTAAAACTCACTTGAACAGATTAAGTGTCCTGCAAAACAGGTGCCTACGTTTATGTACAGGTGCACTGAAAAGCACTCCGATATCAAAACTTTTATGTGAATGCGTCGAAGTTCCCATTGAAATTAGACGAAAAATTTTAACATCTCGATTTCTATTAAAACTACAGTCCAAAAATAGTTTGCTTCTTTCCAAAATACATATACTATTGATATGTGATTTAACAAGCCCTTATTGGGTCAATAAAAAAAGTCGTCTGTCAGTGGAATGTTATACAGAACAGGTTATACCCATAAGGGACGAAATTCAAATGAATTACATCAACCCGATATACCAAATAAACTTAGATCAAGAAAAAATAAATACAAGATATCTTCCAGACTATTCTAATTTTCCCCTTAAAATTAGAAACAGTATATTTGAATGTGACATGAAAGACCATTTTCCAAATGCCTACCAGTTGTATACAGACGGTTCCAAATCAGAACACAATACAGCAATGGCAATTTTTGACCCACAAATCGATGTTGCAGTAAAAGGCAAATTAAAGCCATATTTTAGTATTGCGTCAGCTGAAATAATTGCAATATATGAAGCATTAGATCTAATTAAAAACATTAACCATAATAAATTCGTTATACTCTCGGATAGTAGAAGTACAGTTGCCAAGATTGCCAACTTTAACCACAAAACAAAAACAAATCACCTTTTTGTTAAACTTTTAGAAATTTTAAAAGAACTTTGTAATCAGGGTAAAACAGTAACAGTTGCTTGGATAAAAGCCCACTGTGGAATAGTGGGAAATGAGCGGGTGGACGAGTTGGCGAAGGATGCTCTGGTACATGGTGAAGTGCTAGATTATAAATATCCCTATGAGGATTTATATCCGTTTATAAATAGATCCTACAAACACAAATGGTTAGCACAATATAAAAGTGATCCTAAGGGAATCTTCTATAAGACAATACAACCTAATATCCCTGTTAAACCTTGGTTTACGAAGCTAACAGTAGATAAAACTTTTGTTAAGCTAATTTGTAGATTGCGATTTGACCACTCCTTGGTACCGGAGCATCTTTTCCGGCTGAATCTCCGCAGCAGTCCTTTGTGTGATTGTGGCGAGTTGGGCGACAGCCAACATATACTTCTAAATTGCGAACTGCAAAAAGAAAAGGTTGCTCTTTTCACAGAAAAAATTTGTAGATTGAATATAACTCTTCCCTTTAATTTACCACAACTATTACAATCCCAAAACCATAAGATATACCAAGCAATTGTGGACCATGTTAAATCTCTGAACATTAGATTATAATGCGAATGTTGACAAATATATGTGTATATATGTAAACAATATCTATCATTGGTATTGCCATTTAGTTATTTAAGTAATTTAAACTATTTTATAGGTTGTAATTTATTGCTGTATTAGAATTAGGAATTACCTACTGTCTTTCCTTGTGTATAATACCATTCCGTTAGTGGCCCTCTTGTGTGTAGTCAAGTTGTCTTGATAGGCCCCAAGACATGAAGATATGTGTCCCCGTACCTTCCCAATAAATTAAAATAATAATAATAGTAATAATCATAAAAAGGAAAAAAAAAAAATTATGGGTGTATATATGTTTATATTAAATGAATAAGGTATTATGTTTACTTATAAATTAGAAACCATTATGTAAGTGTAGTGATCTGACGAACTAACTAATGAATCATCATTTGAACATAGATGGAGATTAAAAAAAAATATTAGAAAATGAGCGGATGGCCAGAGTAGCCGCAGCCAAGACATGACCGCACACACACACACACAGCGTTTCTTAAAAAAATGCGCCACCCTGTATATATACATATACATATATATATATATATATATATATATATATATATATATATATATATATATATATATATATATATATATATATATATATATATATACTATATAAGGAGAAAGGTTAAGGGCAAGGCCGTAAGGAGACCACCGTATACACGTGTTTCAAGCTTATCAGCTATCATCAGTATGGTATAGCTAACAAAGCCACTTAATTATTGATGGTGGGATCAATCCGTCTGCAACTCAGTGGAAAAAGAAAACAAGCTCACTCAAGTAACGAATTAGTGCATTTCTTATCACAATGAATGAAATACGTTCTTGTAACTCCAACTGTGAATAATTTTTAAACAAGTTGATAAAACTTCCAACAAGATTAGTGTGATGAATTCAGAGAAGAAAGAGCTTTCAAATGATGTAACACTCGACCCATGTTTCCTATTTAAGATATAAGGGTTGTTATCACCATCCTTAAGGGGTTGATGTGACAAAGTTGAGTTTTATGTCAAAACACGTCCCCCTCAATATTAAAATTGACGTGTTTCAGCGTTTCTTAAAAAAATTTATCTGGACGCAAATCGGTCTGTTTAGTTTTCAATGCGCCACCCTGTATAATTACTAACAGGAAGCTTTTCCACAAAACTTTCAAAAACAAATATTGCATGAAAATTTGCAAACATTTTTTTTTCACGAAAATCCTAAAACTCTTTTTAAAATCACTTATGAAACATTTATAAATAATTATCAAAACTTCACAAAAACCTAACATATGGTTTCTACGGAAAAATAAAATTTCTGAGAAAACTGGCTAAATATTTTTTACACAAAAATTTGCTAAAATAATACATAAAAATTTCGGAACGCGTTATAATAGTGAATTTTCATAAGAATTTAACACTTAAGCGTGTGGTATATGTATGAATCTACGCGTGGCAGGTGACTACTCTGTCTTTGTCTGGCATCATACTTTAAGTACTCAAGTTGTTTCAATCCTTGTCTTTCAGATTTTATTTTTAATTTGGGAAAAATTCTAAAAGTTGTAAACCAAAACAGAGCTTTATTTGCTTCATTTTAGCTACATGTAAAATCTCATTCTAGTTTCATAAACACTTTCAAAAATATACCGTATTTAGTAATATTTTTGTATATTTTTTGGGAAATAATATGTCGTTTATAGCTGATTGACGAACTTGTCTGCGATTGTAACAAAATGAAGGCTTGTATCAAGTTTCATTCAAATCAATAGACTATTTATTTTTTGAGTTATCGCGCGGATATATATATATATATATATATATATATATATATATATATATATATATATATATATATATATATATATATATATATATCTATATATATATCTATATATATATATATATATATATATATATATATATATATATATATATATATATATATATATATATATATATATATATATATATATATATATATATATATATATATACGCCTTAAAATATTTCATGGTGAAAAATATTTTAGCGAATATTTATATAGTTTGTATTTAATTATTTTCTATTTACCTAATTATCGACTTAGTAATTATGCGTTTTGTACCAAATACCGATAGAAAATAATACTTCATCACAACTAGTATTGTATTGTATATATATATATATATATATATATATATATATATATATATATATATATATATATATATATATATATATATATATATATATATATATTGTGATGAAGTATTATTTTCTATCGGTATTTGGTACAAAACGCATAATTACTAAATCGATAATTAAGTAAATAGAAAATAATTAAATACAAACTATATAAATATTCGCCAAAATATTTTTCACCATGAAATATTTTAAGGCGATTTATATTTAATTAAACGTATATTTCGTATTTATTTTATCTGTTTGTGATAAGGTGACTAAATTCCAAGCATCGCGGAGTTTTTGGCCTGCTGTGAAATTCATATAAAAGGAGAAGCAACACGGGGCAGAGGCAGTATTGGTAATTCAGCTAATAAACCGAGAACAGCGAGTCGCCACCAGTCCGCACCGATTCCGTTTCCGTTTGCCGCCCGAGCGCACCTGGTTGGGCGATTCCAGTACACGAGAATATTGTTATAGGTGAGAAATTATCCGTTCTAAGTAACTCATATTTTGTAGCGAATTTTCATATTTTTAAATTATCATGCTTTTCAGTCCAAATCTTCGCAAATAAATTATTTCTGCTTTTCCTGACCTGCCGTCATCCCTATAGACAACTCTCGTATGTTATATTGTCTTGCATTATTTTTGTGAGGATGTTGAGGATTCACAGCTCACCTAAATAATCGAGATATATTCATCTTGGTTAGATCCCGATAGAAATGCTGAGGATTCACAGCCTATATAGCTCACTCCAAGTAACACGTACATTTCCAGTTGACCCTGTACACTTCGGTTGGCTCCAGGATTTCCGCGCCATACAGTATAACCTCTTGTGTTATTTATTGGGGACGCTGAGGATTCACAGCTCGCTAAAGTAAGCAAGAGGTTTGTGTCCTGGTTTGGCTCTAGCGGAGATGCTGAGGATTCACAGTCCGTATAGGCCTCTCGGGAACTGTCATGCCCTCTCTTCATTCCGAACTTTTTGGTCTCCTGTGTCCCTTGCTTTGACTGAGAGAATGTGGTTATTATGTTGATCTTGTCAATCGCTATGTGTCGCCCGTATGTCGTATCCTTGCTTGATTAAAACACCGCTCGTATCGTATATACCTACCTGAATGCATACGCTTAATCATACACTAAACCCGACCTCTTTAGCGAGAACTACGTTCCGATTAATGTTAAGATTAAGAACAAACTGGTTTGAAGATGAAAAGATAATCAAATACTTACTCAGCTTTGGTTTTGTCCTGCTCAAAGTCCTAGATTTATGAGATCTGTAAGTCAAAACACTGGCACTACGGTAGTTATTTTGAAGAGATATAAATAATAGATGTAAAGAATGTCCAGTTACAGCACCACCTGAATTGAGAAAGGTTAAATGAGGAATTAATTATTCAATCCAAAAGAGATATTAAAAACACAAATATTAAATTTATATATTACTACAAAGAAGCAAAATAAATATCAAATGTAAAGTTAAAGGTTTTTCTGTTAAATCCATCAATGCCCTTAATTTTGATATGTGAGATAATTTATAGTTAATTATTCTGGTCAGAGTATGTTTTGTTTTCTTAAAAAGGTTGTGAGAAAAATTCAGATATTGTAAAATTAAGTAATTTTTAACTATTGTTTAAGTGAAAGGTTATAAGATAATTTTTTATTACTCTAAAACATTTGAAGATTTGAAAAATTCGTGGCCACAATGTCAATTAATTAATTATTATACTATTCTTCCTAATGTACAAATTTTTACATACGGAAGGAAAATACTAAATACATTTATATGACGATCAATATCATTGACTAAGATTTTAATTTTGACTGACTTGAAATGTGTTATTGCAATTTAATGAGAAATTTAATGGACGTGGCAAAGTTTATGTGTTTCTAAAGTTTTAAAAATCCCTCAACAACTTGTAAATGACTCCATCAGCAGAATATTGCATAAACCGCTAGCGGTTTATGCAATATTCTGCTGATGGAAATTCTCATTTTGCTCGGAAAATATGAGTTTATAAGTCTCCAGTTTAAGTGTTGTTCAACTAATTGAAACGATAGCTTCTTTATAAAATTCAGCCTAGAAAGGATATCATTATCCTTGAAACAACCGTAGAATATGTAAGAATTCACACTTGCGTGGAATACTGCCATTGGTCATCTTCTTGTCCTACTACTAGTGCTGTAGTTGGCACACCGCTGATCCAGACAGTCAACGCCACCCTTTGTACAATTGCAAAAGGCTATTATTTGTGCTTTTTGGCTTTCTTCATCGGTGTCAATGGTGTGATGCATAGACGATATCAAGATAGTTGCTTTTTGTCTTTTCGGAACATACGACAATAAAGTAGTATCAGATGTAAATCCTGAAATGGCTGACTTCTCTCTTCTTTTTTTTATTTAGTTGAAACTCTGGAGGTATCATTCTTTTATTCTTTTTTACTGTCCCAACTTATGTTAAATTGTGCTCTTTTCGAGATTGAACCAATTCATAAGATGAAAACCAATTGTCGGACGGATTCTGTTGGTTCCATACATAGGTTTGCACAGCCGCAAACCTGACTGCGTTGGTACAGCAAATTTTCTTTCATTATCAGAAAGGCCGCGACCATCACTGTTTTTTCCTGTGTATATGCAAGCATTGCACATATATGATGTTCGTGCGTCAGCCAAATTTTTATGCCGTATTTATTTGGTTTGTTACGCATATACATACGAATTGGCATCGACCCCTGAAACCCAGCAACATCTCATGGATACACATAATGGCCGACACAATAACACTGCTGAGAATTTGAAACCAATTTGTTAAACAAACCAGAGATAGCTGCCGATTTGTCCCCAAGTATTCTCATGATCCTGTCTTGAGCGTTGTCAAATCTTAAATGTGATAAGATGGTCAGAAATCTTTTTAGCGACATTGTATTTCTAAATATGTCGCGACCAGTGCCATCAGGTGAAAACATGCCATCTAAGTGTTTATGATTTGATTTGAAAGCCCAGGAGTTGTAAAACAGGCCTAAAAAGCTTTTAATTCAATTAGGTCTATGTCTTTTAATTCATGCTTACCTTCTCTCATGTATTTCGTTCTTTCTTTATTCAATTTTTCATTTGTTATGTTTAATACTTCTTCTAACATTTCATCAATAAATAGATGTTTCCAAATACTATAGGGTTCTGCATTGCTGCCCAAATTTCTAATAGGTCCATTCAACCCTAGAAGAAACCTAACAATATTTTCAGCTAGCGTCCTACTGTTTCGCGCAGGCTGAGAATGCGACCACTTGAATCTATTTTTACCAAAGAAAGCTCTACTATGATCTTATACATCAATTTCTGCAGGCAACTCATTATCACCGCTAGAGTAGCTTGTTTCAGTAGCTGTATCGTCAGTCTGTACAATATCTTTATCAGTTTTTTCTTCGTCAGAGTCGCCATTGTCTTGATCGGGGAGTTCTTCATCTGCATCACTTTCGTTGTATTCCTCGAACTATTTCAGTAGTGTGCTTTCAAAATTTTCGTATCCGAATCGAACTCGACATAAGCAAAAAATGTTACGTAATTAGTGACATGGGGTCTTAGAAGACCCCAGGTTGTTTTTAGTTACCGATTTCAAAAATATTGCGCAGAAAACCGACATGAACTTATTGGCACTACACTCACAACTGATCAACTTGAAGGTACTGAAGCGTTGGCTCAGATTTGCGCTTGCGCCTAGAAACTATGCGGTCTTAGATATTCTCTGGGGTTGCCGGTGGCACCACGCCACCAGTTAAGGGTTAATGTAAATGAAAAGAAAATACAGTAAGAGCGTTACGATGGTAATTTTGAATAGCAACTTTTCAACAAATCTTTCCAAAACAAAACATAAGTTGTTCAATAATGAAGTCACCCACGTCAGCAAGGGAGTTACGGTAATGAACAAAACATAACCGTTACAGTGTATGGAAAATGTTGTTTGGAACTAGCGTAGGCTACGTAGTGAGCCTAGAAGTAGTAGTTTTTCCTTCTTTAGGGCTCGTCCGCGGCTTTGCCGCCCCGAAGTAGTAGTAGTAGTAAAACTTTAAAAGTTGTTACAATTCAAGTGTTATTCTACGGGACCTACAGAAACCCATCATTAATAGAAATTATATTTTTCAATGTTAGAAAGAAGTAACTAATACAGCTCACGTAGAGATAAACAAGTCCTTGTTTACGCTCTTATACAGGAGTCGGGATAAACAGAATCCACCTAGGGATGAACGCTGTGTTATCGCTACGAATTTGTATTTAAAATTCCGGTCGCTTTTTCAGATAACTTCCTACGGGATGTGTTTGACGTGTTGTCTGATTCTGATTTTGCACGTGCTTTGTTATGTGAGTGTGTATTTGTGTGTTGTGTACAGAGCGATGGACATGAAAAGCACACAGATAATTCTTATTGTTCTATTTCGTGACACAGTTTTGTCTTTGAGGATTTGTTACAATATTATCTAGCGAGCTCACAGAAACTGCTTTATTATATCAGAACGATGTTTATGAAAACAGTTCCGCACAAATACTAGATTAAAGTATGTTTTGTTTTTAGTTAAATTCCGCATAAATGAAAGCTCGATAATTTGTATTTTAAATATAAACAAAAGAATGGATTAGCGCAGCTCTATGTATATTTTGTTGGCTTAATTCAAAAACAATTGATAAAACAGTTATACAGCAAGCGACAGGACGACCTTGAATTAGAAGTATAAAGACAACCATGGCGGATGAACAATCCATATTTTGTTGTAATAAAGTAATTTTAGTTTAGTAACACTTCCGATTATACCGCCAATTGTCCTCTACTCGATTATTTAAAACAGAACACCCAGTATGTTATTCAATTTTTATTCAGTATACCATACCTGTGCTCCAACAACAAAATTTCGGGAGACAGCAAAAGCGTTATAGTAGCGAATTTTCATAAAAATTGTACACCAGTATTTTACGGCATATTAGTAAAGTAAATATTTTAAACTTTGACAGACCTTGAAGATCGATTCTAGAAGTCCTATTACGCGCACATTTGAAGAAATCTTTTGAAAGTGTTACCATCGATATCTCTCTATTATCAAAAAAAAAACCTTGTACTCTAACTCCCTCTGAGAAAAATGCCCAAAACTCAATTTTCTATGAAGTTAAAGAACTTACTTTTGCTATATCTGTAGATAGTGTAAGTATCTTTAAAATAAACTTGTATTACAAATTTCACTAAAGTTATACAGAAGATTTCCAGAAGGAAACTTAATTCATATTTAGAAAAGTAAAGTATCTGCCAAATTATAAACTTATCAGTTATTTTTCCTTATTAATCGCTAACCTAATCAAACTGGTTTTTTCAATATCAACAATAACAAAATTATAATTTCAGACCCAAAGGTGACAAAACTTATTTAGGCGTTCTAAACAAAAATGATATCTTGGTCAAAACGTATGAAATCTGTATCTCCAAATGTCAAAATAAAACATAAAAAACATACATTAATCAAGCTGGATTCGATTGCGTAACCTTCTGCTTAGAAGCCAAGTGCGATACCCCCTGCGTCATCCAGGCACACGTCAACTAACGTTTTATTTGCGTGATACTTTAGATCGGCTTAATTTCTGGGAAATTACATTCAAAATATACGTAACAATTAATATCAGAATTAGTAGAATAACCACTGAAACACATCCCACGAATGTTTCGGTCCTATATGACGTCTTATGTTTAAGTTTAAAGATCGCCGAAATTTTCTTGAAAAAATTCACTAATGAGGAAATCTCGACTTTTGAATTTTGAAAAAATTTCTTCAAATGAGCGCTAATTAGGCCCCCCAGATCACATATCCGGGGTCAGTTTCAATTTTTATAGTTTTAAAGTTACCGTCGATTTATAGTATACTATAACATAATTATCTAACTGATTTTTCTCGAGAACCCTACATCCCATCAAAGTGAACCAAAAACATATTTTCTTCTCAGAAAACTATTAAATATTTTATAATTTAATGAAATTCACATCCAAAAAAAGTTGAGGTAATATTTGCCTTCAACCACTTGTTGAGTACCTACCTTTTACCAGTGGCTTGGATTAGTTTGTTAGCCAGGAAAAGCGGCCCAGGTTTTCCCGGAAAATTTTGTGTTTTATTTCGAAAAAAAATTATATCTCCGGAAATAACAAAGTAAGGGCAACCTAATTTGGTAGGCGGGTTTATCATTATAGGTAAATTACATTAATTATAGGGCGTCTTGATCTACATCTAAAAAAACATTTCTACAATCACAGGTGGCCCATAAGTCGTTGGTGATACAAATTCTCTTTTTTTTAAATCAAACACGGCTTATGTTATTGCATTTTTGCATTTTCCATCGAAATATAATGCATGTTTGTAAGAAAAGAAATTCTGGACGCAGAAAGTGCGTTATGGTAGCGAATTTTGATCAAATGCTTCATATTTGAATAGCTCAATTTGCTATTAACCTATAAGGTTAACCAAGAAACAGGTTTTTTCGGGAACACTTTAAGTTTAATTTCGGAAATTTGTGTACATTTTCAAACAATAAAGTTATTTTGATGAAACATGGCACATTATTTTTATTATATAGGTTATACTGGTAACCAAATTTGATGCTTGCTTTCTTAAAAAAAAACTCACATATTTGCTATTAAAAACATTTAAATCAAAATTCACTACCATAACGCACATGCTACATATATATATATATATATATATATATATATATATATATATATATATATATATATATATATATATATATATATAGGGTCATGCGCTGCAACGGGTAAGTCGATTTGTGTTTCGCTCCAACGGATTAAAGTGAATAAAAGTGAGTTAAATCCTGATAAAAATTGAAAGTTCATGGTTGACAATATAGTCGGCCAGTTATCTAAGTGCACAAGCGTTTACACGCCTTAAAGAAATTTAGTTAGCAAGAAACAGTGACTGTGTGTAAAAATGTTATCTTATTTTAGTTAGTTGTTTGTATTTGACCAATCTCCCAGTTCAAATAGTTTAGTTTTATTTAGTTTAGAACTAGATGGCTTTCTGTCACCCTCCCAATTTTTCCGTAATAATAACAATAATGATATGTCACTATGTCTCAAATGTTATACCTCCAGGAAACAAAATTCTATATGGGACATTTCTTCATGTTGTCAGTTGACGTGTTTATAACCTAATTTTCCGGTAGTACACGCCATTGATAAACGAGCAAGGAGTTGAAATTCGTCTTCGTTGCGTTGTCCCTGAGGTAGCGTAACTTACAGCAGGGAGACACACACCGTTAACATCGTAAAACTAGAAGGGTCATCCTCTCACAATACGACCACTTCAAGTGCGTAGGCTCTTGGAGAGTTTTGGAGGGTCGGGAACTTCAGACCCTAATCACAAACTAGTTCTGAAGTAGTGAAAAAGTTAAGACATTTGTCTACTAAACAGAGATTAACAAGGTAAGAATTTAAACACTTCCGCACTGAGTTCAGTGTCTCCGTCTCTGTGTTAGGAAATACACCGATTATTTACTTAATAACAAATTACTACCGTTCACGATGCAGCAGGCGTGTTGTATAACGTTTCGGTGGCGAATTTTTATAATAAATATAAAATGCGAATAACAAATACTCTAAATGGTAATACGCACAGCTCGAACGAAAACTCGGCAATTATATTTTTTTAATTATTTTTATTTCAAAAACACACCAAGAGGGCTCACAGCCTAAATACTATCGTACCGTGGGCGTCGACAAGGAGAAAAGAGGCAACTTGTTAATTCTGGACTTGAAGGTTTGGAGGTTCGGAGAAGGAAAAACATGTGCCGGCAAGAAATTCCACAACTTGGAAGTCCTCGGGATAAAAGAGCGGGCATAGCAAGATGTTCTATGTCTGGTGACCTGGACATTAAAATGGTGGATTCGCTCTGTTACCCTGGAAGATCTGTTGGGGGCAGCAGGTGGAGGAACTGTGGAAGAAAGCTCCTCTGAGCAGTGCCCGTGCAGATATCTATGAGAGAGAGAGAGAGAGAGAGAGAGAGAGAGAGAGAGAGAGAGGTGGGCAAGGGGTGGCAGCCGTTGGGTGAGTGTAGGGTCGCCGATGAGACGTATAGCTCTCTTCTAAATAAGTCCAGGATAGAGAGTGTATAAGCGGCAGCGGCACCCCAGATGTGGGACCAGCATTCGAGGTTTGGCCTTATTTGTGAAGTATATAAGGTATAGAGATTAGCTGGTCAAAAGTATTTGCCAGCCCGGAAGAGGAGACCTAGTTTCGTAGCGGCCGCTTCTGCAATTGATGTGACATGTTCGTGCCAATTGAGATTTCGATCCACAGAAATGCCAACAAGTGAAAAACACTCATAACTTTGAATAACTTGGTTGTTCATTGTGATGGGTCTAGGGCTGGTGTATCTCTTATAAGATAGAAAGCAAGACTGAGATTTGCTGGAGTTGAATTGTACAAGATTTCTACTTCCCCAGTCTAATATTTTTTGGAGATTCACGGAGACAGAACCCTCCATGAGCCTGCGAATCTCATCTAATTGGGCTAAAGAGACATGCTTAGAATATTGTATATTTGAGTGGAGGGTGCTGTCATCCGCGTAACTGTGAACTGGGTTGGATGTGCTAGAGAGGAGGTCATTGATGCGGAGAAGAAACAAAGTATGGGCTAAAGCCGAACCTTCGGGGACTCTTGCATTAATTGTATACAGTTTGGAGGAATGACCATCCACGACAACAGAAATTCTCCGGTTGGAGAGGAAATTTGGTGTCCAGGTATAGAGCTTTGGTCGTAGGCCATAGGCCGGAAGTTTATTAAGCAGCGCTGCGTGCCAGACCTGGTTGAATGCTTTGGATATGTCTAGAGCGACAATTTGGGATTCACCGTGTAGTTCCATAGACTTGCTCCAAGAATGGGTGACAAAGGAAAGGAGGTCGGCAGTTGATCTGCGCTGACGGAATCCAAACTGCCTGTCGTGTATTAGAGAGGGTTTTTGAATAAATTTTAGTAATTCGGTGTTTCCATACTTTTCCATAACTTCAGAGACGACTGAAAAATAGAGCCCTTTGGATCCTTTCTTGGGGACGGGTTATAGTCAAGCAGTTTTACAGTTACTAGGGAATATGCCTCTATTGTAAGATGTCAGGACAGAAGCAAGTTCTGGTGCGCATTTTTTGAGAACAATTGCTGGGATCTCCTCAAGGCCAGAAGCTTTCCTGGTATTGAGAGAAAAGATCATCTTTCGCACCTTTTTAGTTTTGAAAATGACATCTTTCATTTTATGTGCGTCATTGGGGACTGTTGGTGGTTGAACATTTGGAGGTGGGTTGAAAGTAGAATTGCCGGCGAACAACGAGGCAAAAAGTCAGCCTGGCCCAGGGCGGTAGAAACAATTTTATCCCCTGGAACAAGAGGTGGAAACGTACTCTTGCAGAAATTATTCCCAATAGATTTAGCAAGAGCGTAGAAAGGTTTGCTGCCGTTCGAGCTTGAGAGGACGTTGGTTTTGATGTGGCTATGAAACGAGTTTTTTGCCTCAAAAAGAATGCGGACATAGCGGTTTTTTGCGTCGTTAAATGCTTGACGGTTTTCTTGACTGGGATTATGTAGGAGCGTATTGTGAGCTTTTAGCTTTTCAAATCTGGCCTTGTCACAGGATTTAGAGAACCAGGGCTTTTGAATAGATAAAGTGGTTTTCTGGGTACGTGAAATAAATAATTCCATGCCAGCTTGGATGATTTCGGTGACGTTTTGTGAGATATCAGAGGGATCAGGATGAGAGAAGCAGAGAGACGCCCATGGAAATGAGAAAAAGTTATCCCGCATTTCGTCCCAGTTCGCGGAGTTGTAGTGGGGTTGTTGTGTGAAGGGGAGACAAGAGTAAGTTGCAACAGGGGAACTGGCAGCTGTTTTAAATGAGGGATCCAGGAGACGGGACCGAAAGCCAGTATTTGGGTGCAATGTGCAAAAAAACCTTCTTTTAAAAAGTGCTGCAAAAATAATATCTGTTCATGTGTCGTGGCTTGGTCCCGAGACGAGTGTTGACGACATAAGCGCTTTCATCGAGAAAGATCGTGAAACTACAGGTTACGAGCAATTGAAATCTTAGTACCCAGAGATATACAGCTTGTTTAGAATTACGACGCGAGAGGAAACATCGGTAAAATTTTAGACCCCTCAGTTTGGCCAAGTTCTTCCAGTGTCGGAGTCGTATGCGTAACGGATATCTGGTTTTGTGTGGTACTTGGCCACGGGTTGGCTAGCTATTTCTGCCGTTCTCAGTATAACCGCTGAGGTGTGAGAATATGGATAACGCGAGTTAACTTTCTTGTTAACACACTTGACTTTTTAAAAGAATTTATTGATTATAGTTACATAAAATACTTATGAATAATAAAAAAAATGATAAATATAAATTATGACAATTTAAAAGAGACTCAAGCAATAACAATGTAGGAATGTCCGTCCGTGGTCTGGTAACTTCCATATATAGTCTCCACCTAAGTTGCATTCTTGAAGGTGATCCTAGCAGGTGGCTGGTTGCTGATTTGAAGGTCTAGTTGTTTACCCATCTATGAATAGTCTATTCTTCTAATCGCGCTGCTTTTAATTAACCCATTCGTCAGCGACCTTGGGTGTTGAATCGGGATCTGTACTTCTTATATACATTGTATGAGTTGGCTATTGTTATCTCCTCCATCCTTTAGAGAACGAAGCCTATGGTTCGTTCCGAATAGTCATCGGGAATCCAGTAATTGGTTTGGAGTCAGCAGTTTTCGTTTTTGATTTCTGCCAGAAGTATCTTGAAGTTATTGTGATCATTGTTATTATTATCACAAGGTATAGTATAATTGTCCATACACTAGGGTGGTATATGGGCAAATCGATGGTTCCTGGAATTTTGCCATTGATGGATTGTAACTGGGATTTGATATTGTTCAAGTCGTGCAGTTGGACATTTTCTAATTTTAGTTCTGGTAATTTGTCTGGGAATATGGGTGCTTTATTTGTTACCAATTCGATGTTTGGGAGATTGAACGATTGTTGTGTTTCCGATGCCATTTGTACTGAACTAAATCTTTCGTTATTGATGATAAGTTGGCATTTGGGTTTCAAAGTCGCCAGTTTTGTTCCGCTGATTATTTTGGTTTCTTCATTTTCTTCGCAGCTAAGTTTGATTTTCGTTTCTTCGGGTGCCACTATTATGTATTGGGTATTGCCATATTTGGAGACTGTTGTTTTTGTTATTTTGACAAGTTCTTGCTTGCAATTGTTTATCGGTTTCTGGAAGTTGATCAGTTTAATTTCGCATGGGTTGTTTTCGTTAAGTGCTGTCGGGTTGTCATTTTTACAAAAGTATGTTTGGTCTTTTAGATTCCTACACTTTTCGTTTCTGTAAGCGTAGTGTTTGCTGCTAAGGATTAGGTACTTGGTTCTAGGGACAATCATTTTGAAGGTATACGGATTTTTAGGGACTGGTAATGCATACAATTGATAATAAATATAATCTGATTTGTCTACTAAGGGTATATCTATTTGGAATATAATTTTAAAATCAATTTGAACGGTTTTTATGTTAAATATTTTTTCGTAAAGTGAAATGTCGGATTTTGTTATTATTCTTGATTTTGAGATATGGTTTTCAATATTTTCTAATTCTTTTGATATAAATTTCGGTTTCAGTATTGACGTATGATACGTGTTCAATTTTGAAAAAGTAATTGCATTTTCTGTTGTTAATATCATGTTTAGTACATTATTTAACAAATAACTGATTTGAGTGAGTAATTGCAAATGTTTTACTCTATGAAAATTTGTTAGTTGGTCGCTTTTTAGACTATCTATTGTATATTCCAAATCGTTTATTCTCGCTACTATGGCTTCTTGGTTATGGTTCAGGTTGTCTATTGTTTTATAGAACTCTGTTATAGCATCTATCATTAGGGATGTCTGTGAACTAAAAAGTTGATGTACTTGATTTTGATCTTTCCTCAAAATTTCAAGAGCTTTATATATTCTGTCGCCGTCATCTGCATCTAAGTTCCCAGTTATTGATTTGAATATCGATCCGAGTCCGTTTATTATACCTCTTTTGTTCCTAATCGTTCTTGGAAATATTCGATAAAATGTGTCATCAATATTGCTGATGGTGAAATTGATTGTTAAAATAAAATTTTTGTATTCTAACTTGTATTCTGCATTCATTACGCTTATTATGTTGTCAAAGTAAATTTTTAGTCTGTTAAAGTCGTCGTATAGTTGTCTTAGGTCATGTATATGAATCATTCTCCATTTATCGTTTTCTGAAAAGGCTTGTCCCAGTTTGCGTGGCAGTATGCCTGG
Source organism: Tillus elongatus (assembly GCA_964006375.1). NCBI lineage: Eukaryota > Metazoa > Arthropoda > Insecta > Coleoptera > Cleridae > Tillus > Tillus elongatus. The sequence continues at coordinate 305,740,293 of OZ023262.1, read as the reverse complement.
ATTGTCTGTTAGGTCTTCTAATTGTGGTTTTACTCTGGTGAAGAGAATGAACCTGCAAGGCGAAGATTGCGTAAATTGGTGATCGTCTGTTCGTCAGTTTTGTCGTTTAGTATTATGGATTTATTAGTCAGTTTCTTACGTCATGTCTCGCTTGTCGATTATCCGAATATCTAGGTTCGACTTAGCTAGGTGATATAATCGGACTGTTTGTTTAATCTATTTAGTTGGAACGAATTATTTTTTTCGTTGTTGCAATATTGGCAAGCTCTAATAAAAGCTTTGATTTTTTGTTTCATTTTTGGAAAAAGAAATTTAGTTTTCATTCTTAAATATGTCTCCTTTGCATTTCTGTGATCTCTTTTACTTTCGTGAAATAAAACTATTGCGTCGTTAATTTCATTGTCTTTTATATTCATGATTTTCTCTGGTTTATTCATATTATTTAATTTTGATTGAGTTTCCATATTTACGGGATTTACTTCCGACTTGTAAACCTTATTGTGTGAGAATTTCCTTTCGTTATTGATTTCTGATTTTATTATTTCTGAAATTGGTTCCGTACCTATTTGCCGATGGTAGTCCTCTACCTGAATCAAATTATTACTTAGCTTATCATTTTGCGTGGTGCCTGTATATTTTATTTTGTTCGGAATAACCGCCCTGTAACAAGGTGCTTTTGTATTTGGGATAAACTCTTCGATTTTAACGGGTTGGTCGATTTTATTGTGTTCTTTACACATTGAATATACATATTTCATTATACTGTCTGCATTACTCTCTTCTTGTCGAGGCTTGTGCAAGAAATCTAACATAATTTTATCTGTAATATTTTTTTGTACACTCCCCGTATAATTATTATTATAATTCTGGTGATGGTTAGAATAATTTAATATCCTATTCGTTTTATTTTGAATTTGATCCGTTATACCTTTTTGTATCGTCCTCGTATCACTCACATTTTTATTTCGACGATATTCATATGTGTTTAATGAAACTTGATCCCGTTTACATTTATTGTGGGTGGATATTTCTCCTGTGTCATTTGCTCGTTGTAACCTTCCATCGTCATCGTTTAATGGCTGATTACGCTTTCCTAAGTCGAGTTCAAGTGCAATAATGCTTCTGTCTATTGTATTACTTACGTTAAGGTGATTCATTTCATCATTTGCTTTGATGCTCCTACTTATCCGATTGTTATTGCTACTACTATTACTACCCATTTTGTCTTCATGACCCCTTGTATAAGGGAAGTTTATCTTAATGCTTCGATTTTTTAAATTGAGTCTGTTTTTTAAAATCAATGTTCGCTTGATTTTTTATCAAGAAGTCAATTCCAATAAGAGCTATGAAATTTTTGTTAAGTTCAAATAGGCAAAACTCTTGTTCACTGTCCGTTAGTGAGTTTAAAATTATTTTGGCTCGATTATTATGGCTGGAGTAGCCATGAGCACTTTTTATTAAAAACGGGTGATTGTAAATCTTATTATAAAAGTTATTATATGCTATGGACGGGTTTAAAAGGCTCTTAGTACTACCTGAGTCGAGCAGTATTTTTCCGGGTAGTTCTTTTATTATTACGTAGGGTAATTGGGATACTGTGTTAAAATTATTAATATCTATTACGGTTCTGTTTTTGAGCTCCCTGCTATCGGAAAATTTTGTTGCTGTGCATCGTATAATTCGGAGGGTGATTGTTCATTATATGTTGCGTCATAATTTAATTCTTCTGGTAAGAAATGTTGTCTTTGTTCTAATTCATTGAAAGGAAAAGAATTATTCGTTTCGTTATAGTTTAATTCTTCTGGTATGAAATTTTGTCTTTTTTGAAAATTGTTGGGAGGAAAATTGTTTCGTCTATTTTGTGAGGGTTGTTGTCGGCTGAAATTAGTATGTCTCGTGTTATTACTGCCGACATCCATAGCCTGTGGATATCTTCTAGTATTGTCATTAGGGTTGTACGTCGGTCTTCTCATTGAATATTGATTTGAAGGGCTGCCCTGAAATTGTGGGCGAGACATTTGGGGTCTGTTTGAATTATAGTTAAAAGGTGCACGATAATTTTGTTGTTGGAAGGGTTTTTGAAATTGAATATTGTTAAATTTTGGGGTATTTCTTTGGAAAACTGGTTTTTGTTGTTTGTCGTGCCTGTTTTTGTTATTATTGTTGAAATTTGACAGTTGTAATAATCTGTCCCTATATTCATAATTTTCCTCGGAAAATATAAATTTTAAAGCTTGTTCTATGCTGTCTGGTCGAGTGGATCTGACCACCATACCAAGGGGATTTTTTAACCCACCGATAAACGCTTTCAGTGTCTGTTGTCTGTACATGTTTTGTTTTAATACTAAAATTCCCTCGTTACGTTCATTAGATATTAAATTAGAGATGAGTAATTGTTCAATGTGTCTGCAACGATTACTGAACGCTAAGGCATCCTCGCTATGTCTCTGTTTCAGTGTCAATAATTCGCCTAGTAAGCTGATTTCATCACGCTGGTCAGTGAAGTTCTCAACAATTGCCCGTCTTAAGTCTCACCCATGTGTTTATAATTTTAGTGTTAATAATTAACCTGGCTTGTGCAATTAGTTTCGTTTGAATGTAATTTAATAGAAAATGGTTAAGATATAAATTTGGATTATCTGCATCATAGAATTGGTTCATTACTAGATCACAAGCTTTTAAGAAGTTCCCTACATTTTCAGGTTGTCCGTTAAATTCGGGGATTGCTTTAAGGTAAAACTCTTGGAATTGATTTGCCATATTTAAATTGTTTCTAGAATTATTTATATCGGGTTGTTCTACAATATCAATTTCGCCAATACTAATATTTCTTAATCTATATTCCAAATGTTCTAAATTATCAATATCGCTATCAGACATATAATATTATCAATATATGAGGAAATACAGTATATATGTATATATATATATATATATATATATATATATATATATATATATATATATATATATATATATATATATATATATATATATATATAGGAAAATAAAGGAAGCAAACAACTTACAGAATCGATGCTATTGCTGCTGTCTTCATGACGTCTCTCTTGATCGGTTCTTTGGCTGTTAAGCGTTGAAACGCAAAGAATCAATATACTTTTGGTTCTTCAGCACTATCCGTTGCGACTGCGCCAGTTAACTTTCTTCTTAACACACTTGACTTTTTAAAAGAATTTATTGATTATAGTTACATAAAATACTTATGAATAATAAAAAAAAAGATAAAAAAGAAAAAAAAAGAGACTCAAGCAATAACAATGTAGGAATGTCCGTCCGTGGTCTGGTAACTTCCATATATAGTCTCTGGTGGGGCGTGGATCGAGAGGCGGTTTCCACCTCAGTTGCATTCTTGAAGGTGATCCTAGCAGGTGGCTGGTTGCTGATTTGAAGGTCTAGTTGTTTACCCATCTATGAATAGTCTATTCTTCTAATCGCGCTGCTTTTAATTAACCCATTCGTCAGCGACCTTGGGTGTTGAATCGGGATCTGTACTTCTTATATACATTGTATGAGTTGGCTATTGTTATCTCGCGTGACGTGACATTGCGTTTAAGGCACTGGACTTGAAAAGTTTCAGTGAAGAAAAACATATTGAAGTTTCTGGGGTAAGAATTGAAAATTTGTTTATTTTCTCTGTATATAGGCGTCCTTATTTTGGTGATTTTACAATAGTTACAATTTATTAGCTATTGTAGAGGTTTATGAACCCAAATTTAATTTTATAATAGCAGGTGGTTGTAATGTTAAGGATTTGCTAGATTCTAGAAATAAGAAAGCTCTTTATCGCTGATGTCATCTTTGGGTTTAATACAAACTGTAGACAAACCCAGCAGGGTCGCTTTAAATGTATCCACATTAATTGATCATGTATACACTGATCTAAATATAAGCCCAAGAGGCGTCGGCGTGCAAAATAGTCTGTTAGCTGACCACGAGGCAATTCTAGTTAAGCTACCTAATTGTTTAAAAAGTAGTAATAAAAATACTACAAGATTTACAAGGTGTTTGGAGAAAGTAGGATATGGTCGTTTTAGAGCTCGTAGCGGAGGACATTTATTACGAAACGGATATTGAAAACCCGTTTTCTTAGTTTAATGAGTTGCTATTGTTCTATTTTAAGTTGCATTTTCCTTTTCAGAGGATCACTTCTATGGCAGATAAATCCTGGGTAAACCAAGATGTCAGACACTCGGGAGACCGCCTAAGACTACTCTTAGATCTGCAGAGGCATGAGCCGTTGCTGAAAGAGAGTTACATTAAATAAATAAAAAAGCCCATGGGCTATTAATTTTAGAAACCAAAATAAATCTTTACAACTAACAAATTGAGAAATCAGATAATACATCGAAGGCAGCTTGGAAAATTATAAATTGTCGTTCGAGTAAGAACTGTAAATCGAAGCGCAATTGCACCATAAGTATAAACTACAAAAATAAATTAATCGCCGAACCCCTCCAGGTTGCAAATGATTTTCGTGAATTTTTTATCGATTCTGTTGAGCAAGGCCGAGGTCTTGGAAGGTTGTCGGTTTCGAATGGGGACTGGCAGTTGGCGGACGAGGTAGTCACTCACGGCTCTATAACCTGGGCGGTGAACGATTTGCTCCATTCAAGTCCGCAGGCTAGGACGGGATATTTTCGGGCCTGCTCCAGAAGGGCCCAGTAAATATTGCTTCCCAATATAAGAGTGGTTTTTTGGGCCAGCTTGCCGTGGGGCTATGTCCCACATGCCCCTCATTGAGCATTTGATTATGTCCCAAAAGCCTGGCGCCGGGTCAGGGGTGCCTTCATTCCCAAACCGGGAAAGGAGGACTACACGTTGGCCAAGGCGTAAGGGCTAATTAGCCTTACATCCTTTCTGATAAAGGCACTAGAAAGGATAATATATAGGTTTGTGCTGGGGGAGACCGGGAGATCATCAGGGATCACACTTTCCAAAAAAACCACCACGCTTAGAAGGGGGCAAATTGACGGAAACGACGCTCCACGCTGTGACGCGAAAGGTAGGAAGACAGAGCACATTAGCTATGTTTTTCGATGTCGAAAGGGCCTTTGATAGAGCTAGGGTTGATACGGTTTGTGGCGCCCTACAGGGCAGGGAATCGCCTAGATCCCTTATAAGTTGGGTGGCGAGCATGCTGGAAGACAGGAGAGTTTCGCTGACCTTAAGAGGCCGGAGGCTGGACGTTGGAGTGACCGGCGGCTGTCTTCAGGGCAGCTGCCTGTCGCCTGATCAAAGGTGTCTAGTCATAAACGGCTTCATGGAACGGCTTTCAGAGAATGGCTTCTACGTCCAGGCCTATGCGGATGATGGACTCATCTTAGTCACCGGCAAATTCCTCAGCATCGTCTGTGCATGCATGAAAACAGCCTGTGGCATAATTGGAAGGTGGTGTGGTGAGCTGAGACTCTCCGTAAACCCAGCGAAGACGGAGATGATCCTGTTGAATCGACCTAAAAGATTTTTAGGTAACCGTAAGGTACATTAGTGGTAATAGTATTAAGATGTAAGGTCTATCTTGATTATTTAGAGATAACTCAGCAACAAAATAAATCTAAGCTTCAAGTTTTTTATTGTCTATCAATGATTTAACCCGCCAGAGATGACACAAATTTTTGTGTAAAGAATTCAGCAAAGACAAGGTTAATCTTAACAGCTAAGCCAAGACACAATTAAAGAACCACTGAGTTAGTTACTAATAATAATCAGCCAATACTTACGGTGATGTTAGTCTTAACCAAAAATCTGATATTTGTAAGACTTCCAGTAAAAGACGCTGGTTCTTGATAGAAGTTCATAAATAAGGGAATCTAGATAAATTCTGAATTATTTTCTTTAAAATACGGGTATTGCACTTATAGGAACTTACTTGAGAAACTGATGTTAAATCAAAAACAGAAGCAAAACACAAATATACATTCTTTATTCCATGATAATAATGAAGGGTTTGCATGTAGGCAGTGTCATGTTAAAAATATACACATCGGAAAAGTCTAGGGATATTTCTTTAAATGCAGGTATTTTTTTCTTGATATGATTTAAGAAGAAAACAAAAAATGTATGTTATAAGTAAGTGTTTAATATTACATAAAATGAAATGTTTTATTCAAAAAACCTAGAAGATTATTATATATATATATATATATATATATATATATATATATATATATATATATATATATATATATACACTGAAAGCCACTATTTTAAGAATTTTTCAAAAACTTTCGAGCATGTGAGAAAAAGTATAATACAAAGTGACCGTCATGTTGAGTAATTACAGCTCTACATCTATTGCTCATAGACAAAATGAGATTGTCAAGGTCTCCTTGTGGTAAACGTGCCCACTCTGCTGTCAGAAGCTCCTAAGAATGTAAACACATTGTGAGTGTTGCCGGTATGTGGAGTAATTTTTCGTTGAAGCATATGCCAGACATGCTCTATCGGATTCAGGACCGGGGATTGTGCTGGACATGGTAAAACTTTAATTCCCGCGTTATCCAACCAGTTGGCTACGCTGCATGCGGCATGTGGACGGGCACTGACATGCATTAAGTGGAAGTTTTGACCAACATCGCCTGCAAATGGATGCACGATGGGTTGAACATTGCTATCCAGATAGACCAGAGCTGTTAGGAAGCGATTTGGAAAAACGAGTTCGTTTCTTCCGCCAATAATTATTCCTCCCCATGCCATTATTGTACCACCTCTGTATGTGTACACTTCCTGAATGTCTTAAGCGTTCCATATTTACAGATCGTCTACACACACTTATTCGACGGGAATCCGGGTGAAAATCAAACTTAGATTCGTCTGTGAATAAAACTGTAGCCCAGTTATCTGCAGTCCACTTCAGATAATTTTGACACCCATCCAATCTTGCAGCGCGATGCCTATAGAAATAGGTGAACATTAGAGTGGACGTTTACTAGATAGATTTGCTTCGTGAGGACGATTTCTCACAGTAACTCGGCTAATGGTTAGTTTATTCGCCCATTGCGGAGTTGTAACCAATTCAGGTGCCGTAATTGTAGGCCGCCTTCTGGTTAAACATAAAAATCTATCCTGACCTACCATCGTAGAGCGTCCTCGTCCTGGATGTTGCTCGGCCGGACCGCAGGTTTCTCTAAAACGCCTCCATAAACGACTTATCACACTTTGGGAAACACCCATCCGTGCAGCTTCTTCATTCAGCCGCATGCCCGCTTGAAGAAGGCCTACCACTCGATTCATTTCGTCTAAAGCCAAATGTCGCCGTTCCATGGTAAAACACAATATATTAAATGCAGCTATAAAGCAACAACTGAAGACTGATTGAATTATAAACCAAATTCAACGGTACATATAAAAATTCTACTTTTATCATATAGCGGGTTAATAAATTTTGATATCATTTTAACTTTTTTTTAACAACAGATGGTTTTATATTGAGTGACTGGTTAAATACATACACCGTGAGTGCAATTTGATCGATTGCAAAATCAATTTGTTCCCGTTTTTGGATTATTTAAAAATATCCCTAGACTTTTCCGATGTGTGTATTTATAAACATATATTACTGTTTTATATTTACGCGAGTTCTAGAGCTGGTCAGCTCTTTAATAGTTGGCTGGTGTGGTGTACTTGTAATATAGGGTGGTAGTGGAATTTTCCTTTAAGTATTAGTAAAGGATTTCTTTCACGCCCGAGGAGGTACCACCCCTTAAACAAGGGATCGGTGAAGTCCCAACGGACGTTTCGGGTTTTGGTGTATGAGTCGGTTTCCCTTATAAGCAAAAATGATGATGGCTCCTCCTTGTACAAAAGATTCCGGAGGTAAAATACCCCTCCAGTCGGATCGCCGAGAGGGGTGTACAGGGGGCGCCAGCATCAAGATTTAGCATATCCTTTTCGAAATTATGTGGCCTAAATTCTAACCTGAACTCCGTCCACCATGTCCTCCAGGCTAATAGGCCCCAACTCCCCTTCCTCACCGAAACTCAAATCAGCACCAAAACAGCCACTAATCACCTTAATTTCCCGTGGTATGAGCTCCTTACTTCTTTTAGATTGCATGGAGGCGTGTGCGCGTACGTCAGTAGCAATCTACCCTGCACCAGACTCCCTAATTTAGAAGCTGGAAGAAAATACATACTATGAATAAAACTCTCTCTCTCAGGGCTGAAACTAAATTCATCTTTTGCATTTACCGGTCGCCTTCTGACAACAACTTTGTCCAGCTCTTTGACTACCTTTCTGAAAAAACCGACCATCTGATTTATGAATATCCTTCCTCCGAGGTCACTATTCTTGGTGCCTTCAATGTCCATAATAAGGAATGGCTAGGATCTTCAAAAAACCGATCAACAAGGAAGAGCAGCGGAGGCCTTTGCACTCAGCAATTATTTAGCCAATATGGTTCAGTAACCTACTCACTTTCCTCGCATCCAAACACACAGCTCAAAACCCTTGGATCTCCTTCTTACTGCAAATCCTGACTGCTACAAGATATCAGTCACCGCCTCCCTTGGTTGCTCAGACCACGACATGGTCACTGCTTCCTGCGCAATGCAACCCGAGGTCACACAGTCATCACACCCACGTATCGTTTGGCACTACAACTCCGCGAACTGGGACGAAATGCGAAATTACTTTTCCTCATTTCTTGTTTCTACCGCCCTAGGCAAGGCTTTTTGCCTCGTTTGCCGGCAATTGTACTCTCAACCCACCTCCAAATGTTCAACCACCAACAGTCCCCAATGTCGCTCATTAAATGACGGATATCATTTTCAGAACCAAGAAAACCTCTGGTCTTAACGAGATCCCAGCAATTCTTCTCAAAAAATGCGCACCAGAACTTGCTCCTGTCCTGACAATAGAGGCATATTCGCTAGTAACTGGAAAACTGCTCGAATACAACCCGTCTCCAAGAAAGGATCCAAAGCGCTTCCTAGCAACTACATACCTATCTCTCTCCTTTCAGTCGTCTCTAAAATGATGGAAAAGTATATAAACACCGAATTACTAAAATTTCTTGAAAAACACAGTCTAATCCACGACAGGCAATATGGATTCCGTCAGCGCAGATCAACTACCGACCTCCTTTTCTTTGTCACCCATTATTGGAACAAGTCTATAGAACCACAGGGTGAATCCCAGATTGTCGCTCTAGACATATCCAAAGCATTCGACCAGCTCTGGCACGCAGCGCTCCTCAATAAACTACAGGTACCAACATGTCACATCAATTGCAGAAGCAGCTGCTAAGAAATTAGGTTTCCTCTTCCGGGATCGCAATAATTTTCACCAGCTAATCTCTATACCTAATAGACTTCACAAATAAGGCCAAACCTCAAATACTGCTCCCACATCTGAGGTGCCGCTACCGCTGCCGCTTCTACACTCGCTATCCTGGACTCCATTCAGAAGAGAGCTATACGTCTCATCGGTGACCCTACCCTTACCGAAAGGCTGCCATCCCTTGCCCACCAGCGTGCGGTTGGTAACCTATATATATATATATATATATATATATATATATATATATATATATATATATATATATATATATATATATATATCTAATAGATATCTGCACGGGCACTGCTCAGAGGAGCTTTCTTCCATAGTTCCTCCTCCTGCTGCCCCCAACAGATCTACCAGGGGAACAGAGCGAATGCAGCCTTTTACTGTCCAGGTCACCAGACATAGAACATCTTGTTATGCCGGCTCTTTTGTCCCGAGGACTTCCAAGTTGTGGAATTCCTTGCCGGAACATGTTTTTTCTTCTCCCCCGAACCTCCAAACCTTCAAGTCCAGAATTTCAGAATTCACAAGTTGCCTCTTTCCTCCTTGTTGACATCCACGGTACGATAGTACTTAGGCTGTAAGCCCTCGTGGTGTGTTGTTGAAATAATATATATATATATATATATATATATATATATATATATATATATATATATATATATATATATATATCAATTGAAACTGACCCCCTGATATGTGTTCTAGGGGGCCTTGTTTGCATTCATTTGAATTTTGAGAATTTTTAAAAAAAAAATTTTTAAAAGAGAAAAAAAAGTGTTTTTTATACGGAGCGGTTTTAGAGATATTGAGGAAACATTTTTTTGTCAAATTTCAACACCCTGTACCTCGGAATTAAAGCGGTTGCGGGCCTATGTTCATATTATGAAGAATTTTTCTCAAAATAATTTAAGGATTATCATTCTTAAGGAACAGCATTCCCTGTATAACGCTATATATCAGCTACTGCTACGAGAGACAGAACTAGAATATAGGTAATTGTTGTTGGTGATGTTAGATTATTTCGAGTTTACCTAGCCAAAAGTCATTATACACGGATTTCCGCCCACTATGAACACACATTAAACTGTCGTAGCTAATAGATGCCTGAACTTATTGAGTTAGCAGAGAATTTGAATGTGTGAGATGTCAGTGAATTGACTTGAGGCAGTTGACACGAGAGACAGAGAATGTAATTACAGAGATGCTGAGTTATTACTTAATTTCAGAGACATCTCAAATATTCTGGAAGTTCTAGCTTGCTTGTCTCTTATATGAATATGAGATATTGACCTTTATCTATAAATTGCGTCTAAGAACTTTAATATGTTTAGTTACAAACTTCAACTACAGCTATTTGTGTCTCGTAAATGGTGGGTGGCTTAATTTCCTTTATAGAGAATATACGAATGTGAAACGGAGGGTATACAATTTGGAACAGGCAAATGGAATAAATTCAGTATCTCAATTATTATGTATATTTACAAAAAATCTCGAAACACGATAACTTTCGTTTTAAAGATAACATAGATAACATTAAAAACACTGTCTAATCCACGACAGGCAGTATGGATTCCGTCAGCACCAGATCAACGGCCGACCATCTTTCATTTGTCACCCATTCTTGGAACAAGTCTACGGAACTACACGGTGAATCCCAGATTGTCGCTCTAGACATATCCAAAGCATTCGACCAGGTCTGGCACGCAGCTCTGCTTAACAAAGTTTCAGCCTATGGCCTACCACCAAAACTCTGTACCTGGACAGCAAATTTCCTCTCCAACCGGAACATTTCTGTTGTCTTGGCTGGTCATTCCTCTAAACTGTATCCAATTAATGCAGAAGTCCCTCATGGTTCAGCTTCAGCCCCTTCTTTGTTTCCTCTCTACATCAATGACCTCCTTTCTAGCACATCCAACCCAGTTCACAGTTACGCGGATGACAGCACCCTCCACTCAAATATACAATATTCTAAGCCTGTCCCTTTAGCTCAATTAGATGTAGATCGCAGACTCATGGAGGGTTCTGTATTTGTGGATCGTCAAAAAATATTAGACTGGGGAAGTAGAAATCTTGCACAATTCAACTCCACCAAATCTGATTCTTGCTTTCAATCTCATAAGAGATACACCAGCCCTAGACACATTAGAATGAACAAACAAGTTATTCAAAGTAATGAGTCTTTCTCACTTGTTGGCACTTTTGTGGATCGAAATCTCAATTGGCACGAACATATCACATCAATTGCAGAAGCGGCCGCTACGTAACTAGGTCTCTTTTTCCGGGCTCGCAAATACTTTTCACCAGCTAATCTCTATATCTTATATACTTCACAAATAAGGCCAAACCTCGAATACTGCTCCCACATGTGGGGTGCCGCTTCCGCTTCTACACTCGCTATCCTAGACTTCATTCAGGCACTGCTCAGGGGAGCTTTTTTCCATAGTTCCTCCACCTGCTGCCCCTAACAGATCTACCAGGGCGACAGAGCGAATGCACATTTTTACTCTCCAGGTCACCAAACATCTTGTTATGCACTTTTTTTTGTCCCGAGGACTTCCAAGTTGTGGATTTTCTTGCCGGCACATGTTTTCCTTCTTATTAGACTGGGGAAGTAGAAATCTTGCACAAGTCAACTCCACCAAATCTCAGTCTTGCTTTCTAATTGTGGTGAGAATGCATCTATCCTTACATTTTTCTGGATAATTATATCTTGGCAGGTGGGTAAATAGCTTGAAGAGTTTCGTTAGCCGGGAAACTCGGACTAGTTTTTGCAGGAACATTTAAGTTTACTTTAGGATAATTTTGGTACTTTTTCTAACAATAAAATTATTTCAATGAATTGTGGTATTGTTTCTACTATATACGTTATACCAAATTTCATGCCTGCTTTCATTGGAAAAAAGGCATAGGCTATTAAAAACCTTTTTTGAAAATTCACTACCATAACGCACTTGCGCTAAGTGTATTCTCAGCATAATTAGAACCGCAGACCGGTTTAGCTCTAATTAGAGCCCGCCCGTCTTCTTCTTCAAGTGCCGTCTCCTCTTAGAAGGTTTGCTATCATCATGACTACTCTCACTTTTGATGCTGTAGCTCTGAACAACTCAACGGAACTACAGTTGTACCATTTTCTCAGGTTATTTAGCCAGAAAATGCGTCTGCATCCTATGCTTCTCTTTCCCCGTATCTTTCCCTGCAAAATATTCTGCAACAATACATATTTCTCTTCTCTCATCACGTGGCCCAGATATTGCAGCTTCCTTATTTTAATTGTGTTCAATATTTCTTTTTCTTTTCTCATTCTTCCCAAGACCTGCTTAGTTTTTACCATGTTACCATTACCCAACTTATCCCCAAGATCCTTCTATATGACCACATCTCAAATGCCTCCAGTCGATCACTTATATCTTTCTCTAACGTCCATGATTCCATCCCATATAGCAACACCGAGAAAACGTAGCATCTCAGTATTCTGACTCTAAGTTGTAAGTTAAGGTCTCTACTGCATAACACGCTTCTCATTCTGTTAAATATGGTTCTGGCTTGTCCAATTCTTGATTTAAGTTCTTCAGTGTACTCATTATTTTCATTGACAGTTGTTCCCAGGTACCTGTACTTACTGACTTTCTCTACTAGTTCTCCGTTGATCCATAGGTTTTGCTGTTGCTGAACTGATTTTGTAATGGTCATAAAGTTGGTCTTTTTTATATTTAAGGTAAGTCCGCTCCCCTCGTTACTCGTCACTACTTGATCTACTAAGCTCTGTAAATCTTCTATTGTTTCGGCAATGAGTATGGTGTCGTCTGCATACTGGATATTGTTAATGGGTATTCCATTGGCCTTTACTCCTATTGTTGTTTCTTTCAGCGCTCTCTGAATGATTTCTTCCGAGTAAAGATTAAATGATAGCGGCGATAGTACACATCCTTGTCTTACACCACGTTGTATTTTTACTTCTTCTGAGAGTTCATTGTCCACCTTAATATTAGCCGTCTGGCTGTAGTACAAATTATTTATTATTCTAATATCTTTCATGTCTATATTTTTACTTTTAAGTAACTGAATGAGGTGCTTGTGGCGGACTCTATCAAATGCTTTGTTGTAGTCAAGGAAACAGACAGACATCGGCTGATTGATGTCCATGCATCTTTGAGTCAACACATTGAAGGCAAACAAGGCTTCTCTTGTTCCCATTGCATTTCTGAAGCCAAATTGGGTTTCGCTAATATCTTGTTCTAATTTCCCAAAAATTCTCTGGTGTATTATCTTTAGGAATATTTTGAGAGCGTGACTCGTTAGACTGATGGTTCGGTGGTCACCACATTATTTTGCATTAACCTTTTTTGGTAATGTAATGAAGGTCGATCTAAGCCATTCGCGGGGAATGATTCCTGTGTTGTATATTGTGTTAAATAGTTTCACCAATATGCCTATTTCATCTTCTGTGATTAGTATAATTATTTCTGCTGAAATTTCTACGGGTCCGTCCGTACGGAATACTAATTACAACGAGAACACACCTCTGAAGTAATACGGCTACGGTTGCCAGCCTCGTAGAACATTGTAAGTTGTACGACAGGGTGGCCATCTCAGTGTGGAACCAAGTAGTATGTTGTCATGACAGCTCCAAATAACACAAAATGTTATAAAATTGAGACTGTGTACAACCAACTAAGAATTTTGTAAATTGTCAGCCCTGGCCCATTTATTCCCTAATATAGGGACAATGTATGTAAGACTAGATGTATTCTCACTGTAATTAGCACCGCAGACCGGTTTCGCTCTAAGCCGCTCGAAACCGGTCTGGTGTTGTAATCATGGTGAGAATACATCTAGCCTTATATAGCAAAAAAATGTTGTGAAAAATAATAATTACGTAGATTTGTGGTAATAAAAAACGTTTTAATTATTTAAATACTTTATTATAAAAAAATACTCTCAAAAACTAAACTATTTACAAATGTGATTTAAAATTTCATTTTTCACAGGTCGAAAGCACCCTTATTACGTCTATGTTACTAGGAGCTAGTTTGAATCCAAATAACCTATTAAAATAAAGCTTTTCAGTCAAATAATTGGGGCCCTGACCTTACCTGAAAAAAATCCGATTCACATATGAACGTCTTTGAGGGCTAACAAGCGTTGTGCTAACGTGTGGTAAACACTATAGGTTCACTTCAGCTAATCCATCTTCCAGGATAATAAATATTTACAAGTTACATGCCATTGTACGTACAAAGAACCAGATTATCATGACATTTGTGGTGAAAACAATGTGCTAACCACAAATCCTCTGTAAAATAAACCAAACCAAAAAAAACCACCAGCAATAAGTTATTAGGCAGTGCCGAAAATTTATCTCATACTGTGATGGGCAACAATCTAATTGAGTCCAAGCATTTTCTTTGGAGTTGAGTGCAAGATACCTTTACATACTAAATATTTCTCTTACCAAAAACTCTGGAAAAGAATCAGAATTCAAGCCATCCGGTGAAAAAATATGTTCCTATGAGAGAAATCTCAAAAATTTCAGCCAAGCATTAAACTGAACTGTTGCCGAAACCTTTGTGTTCTGATGGTACGTAAATTTCATCAACAAATATGTTGGTTGTGCCAGTTCATGTACCATCACCTTTTGGAAAATTTATGTTTTTATTTTTTATTTATTTATTGACTTAAATACCCAACAGAACGGAGTTCCCATTTTAGGATATTATAGATAAAACAAGTACATATACTCCTATACAATTAAGAAATACAATAGCACTAGATTATTAATTTAAAAGAAAACAAAAAAGAACAAACAAGTGATATCCTATCTACATTATAAAAATATAAAAATTGAATTCGAAGTAATATAAATAACAGTGAAAAAAAAATTATCAAATAACAAACAAAGCCTAACTTATATAAAATTATAAAATTAATAAAACCCGACTTTAATAAATATAAACAGGCACACAACTACAGCGACTTCAGTAATCCCGTAATGTTAAAGAATTGTATGTGAAACAAAGCTTAAAATATAGTTGATTGGATCCGCATTTATATGAAAATTTTGACTAATGTTGTTAAACATGGACGATATGTAGTAGATAGGAGATCTAAGCATAAGATTTGACCTAGACTGCAGACAATAGATCCTCAGTCGACACCGCAGAACTAGCTGTATGAAAACTTGACATCAATACAACAGTATTGTTTTCTTTTGGTACATATGACACCAATGTTTCTTGTTTTGTGTACCCAAAGAGAGTGTCGTATTGGTTTCTCGTTTTGGAAACAGCTAAAGCATAAGGTTTTTTCTCACAGTTCCGACATAGGATAATTTTTTTTCTCCAGCTCCTTGAAAAGGTTCAAACTTGTGAAACAATTATCGGCATTTATATTTCTAGCACTTCAAAAAATTGGCTCAGACAATATTTTCAGCTGAATTATTTTTCTATACGGTCCTTCTGGCTGCTGACCGCAGTAAATCTCCATATTGTACGCGTAAAACAGTTTTGCATCGCTTAGACAAAAAAAATTGATATCGTGTGTAAATAATCTCGGCACCATGTAAAGATTACTATATTTCGTTATTGGGGCGTTAAAAGAAGTGATCTAAACTTAATACTTTATTATCGATTAAAATGTACAGTGGAAATAAATATTAAATTCTGTAAGGGTTTATACGAATAATAACATATAAAGAAATCACGGTCGCATCACGTTACTATTGAAAGTTATTTAGCTACCCTGCATTTGCATACCGTTACTCACTGCTGGCTCGACTTGCCTGCTGCTACTTCTCAACTACTGAAGGGCGGTTGGCGGTTCTAGCGGCGCTGCAGTACTTGTCCTTGATCCTGTGTGCGTCGACGCTAACGTTGGAACGTACCTGGTGCACGCTCTTTGCCTTTAATATATTTTATACATCCTCGGGGGGCGCGGTAGGAAGTTCCAGTGGATATGACAACTGTATAGGCCTTCGAAGTAATGTTCCGTTGGGATGTTGGACCTAGCAGGCTTGGGTTCTTCCATCTCTACCATGGTTGGCTAATTCGCACCATCTTCCACGTTAGCCGGGGTGCGTATTAATCGTACAACAAAGCGATGTCATTCACCTTGAATCTTTCGTACTAAACAGCTGTTCGTGTTTACATTAGCGTTTCTTAACTGTTGTAAATAGTCCATTGACCATTTCTTCCAAAATTTTGATAGTACTCATTTGGCGTTCTCGCCATTTATTTTTCCGAAAAATACGTTTCACGTACACTGTAACACGTATGCAGTTTTCTTGTCTTTCATAATTGTCTATTGGAAAGATTTGTATTAGCGCTACATTTTCACAAATCGTTACACTTAACTTGGTAGTAAAAGGTTCGAGTTCACTGAAAAACACATCAGTGTCATCATTATCACTAGATGAGTTATATTTAGCTCCAGTCAGATATTCAGGTCCGTGAAGCCAACTTTCAGATTTTAAAAGTTCATTTGCGCGGACACCTCGCGTTAGTAAATCAGCAGGATTTAAAATTCCGGCACAATGTCGACAAACAGTCTTCTGTTAATGTCTGTATTTCGAACACTCGGTAATACACGTACGTTTTCCATTTCGCGGTATCACCGGTAATCCAATATAACGATATTTTAGAATCGCTCCATATATTTACACTTTCGAATTTTAAATTCACACATTTAACAACATAGTCCTTTAACCGGCACGCGCACTGATCTGCCGTTAACTCTAGCTTTGGCAGTGATATGTCATTGGATTCGTTTGTTTTTAAGGGCGCGACACGATTTTTCGCAATTAAAAATTGTACGGTTACGTTGTCGTTTAATTTTTCGCGGACGCATGCCACAGCACCATATGCACTTTTGCTGGAATCGCAAAAAATATGCACCTGTAACGTAGAATCAGTATTTAAAGTAATATTTCTAGGAATCGTGAGAGAAGTTAAATTTTTAAACCACTACACCATTTTTTCCATATCACATGAATTTCGGAGAGTAGCTCGGTATCCCAATCAATTTTCAGCTTGCATAAATCTTGCATTAAAATCTTTGCTTTTATTGTAACTGGTCCAAATATACATAATGGATCATAAACTCGACTTACAGCTTGTAAAACATTTCGTTTCGTAGGAATGTAATTCTTTTCGATAAATGCAATTATCGAGGACAGATCCAGAATTCGTTTACTATCGTTACATAATGTACTTGCTTCTTTTGCAGAATTCACAGTTAAAACTAAGTCGTGTACGTAAAATGAGCTTGATAAACGTTCGGTAGTTTCAGGAAAATGCATCTTTTCGTCTGAAAAGAGCTTTTTCAGAGTGACAGATAATAAAAATGGGCTACTTTTTACCCCAAATGTAACTCTAGTCATACTGTGCTCTTAAATGGGTGGCAGGCTTGACATTTTAGTAATTGGATATTTGTACCACAGAAAGCGATGACAATCTTTGCCACAATATTTGATTTTAATCTGTATAAAATCATTTTCGATGTCGGCGGTAATTCCAATTTTTCCAACACGAAAGTTTAATAAAGTCTTCATTAAATCTTGTACCAAATTTTCACCTGTATGGAGAAGATCGTTTAACGAGGGTAATCCAGAAGCGCGTGCCGACGCATCAAACACTATCCGTACTTTCAACGTTGTTTTATCTTCTCTATATACTGGCCTGTGCGGTATGTAGAAGGTTTTCACTGACATACTTTGAATAGGTGCTTCTTCAGTGATTTGATGTGCCACTAATTCACGCACTGCGTTGTCATATTCTGTCAAACGAGAACTCTTGTCAAGCTTGAACGTTAAACTTTTCACTCGCGCTAATGCCCCTTCAAAATTATCATCTAATGGGCAGTCGTTTTTCCAGGGAAGCGATACTTCATAGCGGTCATTTTTCTTAGAAATATCTTTCACCAGGAATTTTCCTGTGAAATCGTTTTGTGCTTCTTTATCACAAATTCCGATAGTTTCTAAGTGCCAGAATTGTTTCATGTCCATGTCTCTATTTTCGTCGGACACTTGCACGTATAATGTAGACACAATCGTTGTGTTTACTTCTCTTGCCTTAATATTTGGTCCTTGAAAGGTCCCTCCAAATTTTGTATTTATTGCCGTTAAATATTCTGATAAACAAATAAATTCACCTGTTGCTATTCTCCAATAATTATCGGCTCCAATTAATAAACTTATACCATTTACGTGAGGTATATTTCCAATAGAAATATCAGCTTTATTTAACGTATTAATAACGTGATGGTTTATATTTGGCGTTTTAAATGTTTCCAAACAAATCTCTGGTACTTCTACGGCAACAATTGAAACTTGTTCATCGCTGTATTGAGATATCAGCTTTAATTCAACCTTATTGTAAAGTTTTGGTATTTTTCGTTTTTCACAACCAAAGGGTATAACAAACAATCGACGGTTTCCTATAATTTTAAGTCCCAGGTTACGAGACACATTTTCTCTAACGTATGTGAGCTGTGAACCTCCGTCAATAATAAAACTTATAAATGCGTTTTTATTTACGTTTTCAATGTGAGACAAATAGGCCTTGGCAGTTTGCAAAAACACTTGTTCATTGTTCTCGGTGTTTTCTGCAAACAAACTTGCTGTTGTTATTATTGCGTTACCTCCTTTTCTATCATCTCTCTTCAGGTAGATCGGGTCACACATTGAAGTTGCGTGCCTGCTTTTACATATCTCACAGATAATTTTACTTCTACACTCTTTCGAATTATGGTTGGGTTTAGTGCAGCGATAGCAGCGACGATTTTTCTTTAAAATGTCTTTCCTCCCGTTCACATCGGCCACTGTATTATTACACTTCTCAGAATTGTGTTCTTCAGACTGGCAAAAAACACACTTGTTCACTGTCATTTATAATCCAGCCGCAGTAAATACCTTCTGTGAAGGTGACGTTTGCTTACCGGCGGATATTCGAAATTTATATTTCCCGCGTTCTTCGTTTTTAAAAATTGCTGATGCGTTTGACGTTGAAGTTGAAGTTGATTGCAATATTTCTAATGACTCCACTTCCAATTTTAAATATTCTAATAGAAACTCAGCTTACTTATTGATACTGGGTGGTTCTTCAGAATCTTTATTGGGACGTTTCTTGTGATATTCGATTTTCATTGCATACGGCATTTGAGTTGAGAATAACGGACTTTACCATCATTCCATATTCGTTTGCGGTCACTCCCAAGGACCCTAAACTGCGGCTTATCGATGACGTTGTATTATATAACCCACGCAAACCAGCACAATCGATTCTGCTTTTAACAGACGTTATTGATAGAAGCCTTCGAATATAGCTGTCTATCATTTGTTGTTTATTGCCAAATTCGTGTTTAAATAGAGCGATAGCGTCATCATATAATTTTTCAGATGGCGTTAGACCACTGATCGTTGTTTCAGCTTTCCCTACTAAGGCTTGTTCCAGATAACTAAACTTGGCCACAGCGTCTAAACTTTCATTTTAATGAACTGCTGTCCTGAATTGTTCCCAGAACAACCAATCCGATAATTTGCCGTTAAATTTGCGAAGTTCTAATTTATGAAGCTTGACGTGACCTTTGTTTACTCTTCTTTCAGTATCGTTGCTTTCGTTAATGTAGGTGTGACTAGGAATGAAGCCTTCACTGGGTTGTTTACTTATTCTTATCTGCAGTCTTGATATCAGATATGCCACTTGATCTTGATACTCAGCAACCTTGTCAAACTCGTTTTTATACTCTTTTTCTGATAACAACGCTGGCACTGTTTGCTTAGCACGATTTAAATTGTCATTTGCGGCGTTAATTCGGTTTTGAACTACTACGAGTTCTTCGATGGGTTCATCGATGTTAGCTATTTTTTCTTTACCGTTGTTGAGTAGCTTCGTTAGTTGCGACCAGCAACTCGTTCTCGCAGCACGTTCCATTTTATTTCTTACTGCACAAACGTTATAAACTTTGTTTATTCACCTTTACACGTTTTACGACTATACTTTCGCGTCCCGAGGCCCTTTCCCGGTTTTCGACACCATGTAAATAATCTCGGCACCACGTAAAGATTACTACATTTCGTTATTGGGGCGTTAAAAGAAGTGATCTAAACTTAATACTTTGTTATCGATTAAAATGTACAGTAGAAATAAATATTAAATTCTGTAAGGGTTAATACGAATAATAACATATAAAGAAATCACGGTCGCGTCACGTTAGTATTGAAAGTTCTTTAGCTACCCTGCATTTGCATACCGTTACTCACTGCTGGCTCGACTTGCCTGCTGCTACTACTCAACTACTGAAGGGCGGTTGGCGGTTCTAGCGGTGCTGCAGTACTTGTCGTCCTTGATCCTGTGTGCATCGACGCTGACGTTGGATCGTACCTGGTGCACGCTCTTTTCCTTTAATATATTTTCCACACCGTGTTTACCGGCTTTTGACGGGATGTACTGAATAAATCCACAACGTCCCTGTAGAGCTGGAAGCATTTCGTCGATAGTGACATTCTGTCCAAGATGGAAGTGTGATTTGAAATTTGACAGAAAATAACTAAATCTTCACACATATTATATGCGAATTTTCATGAAATTTAGTGACGATAAATGGAATTATTGAATGCTTATTTTAGAATTTTTTATTATAATAATTTTGAAAAGATCCGAGTACAATAATGATAGGTTTACGGATGATATAAAAACTTACTGCTGTAAAAGTTATCACTTTCCTCTGTCCTATCAACTTCCCCTAATTCTCTCTCATCGACTTCATGATCCGTATCCGAATCAACTGACCTAGTTTCCAAATGATCATCCGTCTCAGACTCCGATTGAGACTCCTCAGAGTTATCTTCAGGTTTATCTGGTATATAATTACCATCAAAGTTATCTTCTTGAAAAAAAAAATCGATTGAGTTCCTAGATACCCTCGGGATTATTCAAGTGGTACATTTTTTTAAACATTTTTGAAAACAAAAATTTTATGATAAATAATTTTTATCCTGTAAGATTTACTAACACAGAAACACAAAATCCAACTGTGCGGTGGCAGCACGAAATCCAAAACACAAACTGAACATTAGAATTATTCGCACTGACACGTAAAAGACTAACGGACCTGGGCACGTAGGTCTGGCAGACCTATGCATGAAGGGCCTCTGCTTAGTCATTCATTGCGGGGCCTCTAGAGCCGGTACGAGAGTGCGGCTGTGAAATACGATTGCAAACAAACGCTTATGAGATGCCACAGAGGTACAATCCACTAACTTAAATAGTTTTAAAAATATAAGCGAAATAAAGACGCAGTGGTTTGTTGGACCAATTCGCACCAACCGAGTGTTAACAACCTGCATCTTGGAAACAAATAATATTTCAACCCTGAATCACACAAAAAATCACCTCTAAAATGATGTTCTCTGTCAAACTCTAAGGTGCTACTAAACTGAAACACACTGTTTAAAAGGTAGGTACAAAAAAGATGCTGTGGTTAATCGGGTTTTTCAAAATGTCCTCATCAATGCTCATCACATGTTCTTATCTTAACGTAGTTTTCTGATTCGTTTGGTCTCTACAATCTAAAACAAGTAGTGGCTTTAAACATGAAGAAATCTGTTGAGGTTTTAATAATTTAGAAAATTTTGAAAAGCAGCAAAATGGATAACCATTTTACACAAATTAAGAAACTGACTTACGGCATTAATTGTAATTAAATTAATAAACATTTTTGAACCTTACACTTGGTTGGACAGACAAAATAAATAAAGTACAATCTAAGCAACTTCCTTGGATTTATCAACCAGATCAACTGTCACATACTTCTTTATAAATTCACTGGTTTCAATGCTTCTGTTTCCAAAGGAAACGTATAAATGTACAGCTAGGTATAAACAGAAAATGCTATAGCAGATTGCTAAAATAATTATTCCAGCGACACCTGCAACGGGCAGGTCCAATTGCAAGATCGTACTGCCTACAAAGAACACGTTGATGCCAATGACTACAATGCTGAGGATGACAGATACTATCTTGATATACCTGAAAGCAAATAAACACTGGTAAAGTTAAAGCGTATTTTGTAGTGCAGCTACGTGTTCTAGCTAATACGAAGGGACATTATAATACCCCGCCCTTGAGCTACACAGTGTGAAACAGCCAATTAGAATAAATTCAGTATATCAATTATTGCGCCTATTTATAAAAAATCCAGAAACATGTCAATTTTAAAATAAAAATTTTCTGGACGCAGCAAGTGCGTTATGGTAGCGAATTTTATTTAAAATATTTTTAATAACAAATGTCTTTCTTTGATGAAAGCAGGCATCAAACTTGGTTGCCTATATAGTAGAAACAATGTACCATATTTCATCGAAATAAATTTATTGTTTGTAAATATATAAACATTTTTCAAAAGTCTAGATACAGCAAATGTGTTATGGAACTGAATTTCCATAAAAATGTTTTTAATAGTAAATGCGAGCAGGCATCAATCTGATTACCGGTATAGCCTATGTGGTAGAAACAATGTACTATATTTTATCAAAATTACTTATGGTTTGAAAATATACACAAATTTTCCAAAAAAAAAACTTAAATGTTGATTTTCTAACCAACAAAGCTTACGTTAATAGCAAATTGAGTTATTGAAATTTGAAGGATTTAATGAAAATTCGGTAAATTTGCAGATTAGCTCCCGAACGCTTTTCAACAAATTGTTTTCAGAAACATTACTAGGACCTTACCTGGATGCACAAACCACAAGAAAAATTTCTTGTTCACACCCCCCAAGGAAGTTATGGGACTGGGAGTGAACAGGGGTGCTGTGCGGGGTAGGCAGGGTTTAAGGGGGATATGGCTTCAATATGTGAAAAAGACAGCTTTCAAGCCCGTTTAATTCGAATTTTCTGCTCATATTTCCTTTTTACTACCTACCCCGCTCAGCACCCCTACTCACTCCTGGTCCCGTAACTTCCTTGGGGGGTGTGAATAAGAAATTTTTCTTGGGGTTTGTGGATACAGGGGGGGGGGGTGGCTAGGCACGTTTCTGAAAACAGTTTTTTGAAAAGCGTTCGGGAGCCAAACTGCAAATTTTCTGAAAATTTGCTACCAAAACGCACTTACTGCGTCCAGATTTTTTTCTTACAAACGCAACATATTTCTATAAAAAATGCAAAAATGCATTAACGAATTTGTTCTATGAAAATTAGCTAAAGAAAAATTATACACCCCTACTCACTCCTGGTCCCGTAACTTCCTTGGGGAGTGTGAACAATACATTTTCCTTAGGGTTTGTGGATCCAGGGGAGGGGGGTTCTAGGCAGGTATCTGAAAACAGTTTTTTGAAAAGCGTTCGGGAGCTCAACTGTAAATTTACCGAAAATTCGCTACCAAAACGCACCTACTGCGTCCAGATTTTTTTCTTACAAACGCATCATATTTCGAAAAAAAATGCAAAAATGCATTAAAAAATTTGTTCTACGAAATTTAGCTAAAAAAAATTATAGACCGTTAAACCATAAACTTCACTAAACCTACAAATAAATATCAAAAAAAAAACTCTGGACGCAGCAAGTGCGTTATGAAAGTGAATTTTCATGAAAATGTTTTTAATTACAAATATATCGCTCTAATGCAAGCAGGCATCAATTTGGTTACGGGTATAACCTATATAATAGGAACAATGTATCATATTTTATCAAAGTAATTATCTGAAAATGTACAAAAATTTTCGAAAAATAAACTTTAGATGTTTCTGAGAAAACTGGTCTCCTAGCCAATGAACCTTAGGTTAATAGCAAAATGAGTTATTGAAATTTGAAACATTTAATGAAAATTCGCAACCAAAACGCCCTTGCTGTGTTCATACAAAAATTTTCCGAAAATACAGTTAAATTTTGGCTTTCTAACCAACAAAACTTACGTTAATAGCAAATGAGTTATCGAAATTTGGACGATTAATGAAAATTTGCTACCAAAACGCACTTACTGAGTCCGGATTTTTTCTTACAAACATGCATCATATTTCTATAAAAAATGCTAAAATGCAGTAACGAATTTGTTCTATGAAAATTAGCTAAAAATTATAGACCGTTAAACCATAAACTTCACTAAACCTACAGCGAAAGCATCAACTTAACTAAACCGACTGCCAAAGCATCAGAGAAAGGGTCTATTAGAAATGAATTTTCTGGGAATATTTTAGTAAAATGAAGGACAATGACGATTTAAACTAAGACTTTGTAAAAAATTATTCTTGAGACATTTTCCTTCCATAGCTCATATTAGTTTCAGGTTCATTGCCTAAATATTACCAATTTTGACGTTTAAAATCGCGACTTTTGACGTTTTGAGGAAAACCCAAATTTATTTTTCTTTAAATGCCTGTAACTTTGTCCTTTAACCTACAGAGCTAAATTTTAGTAGGTAACTTACCTATAATGATATAAACGCGCGTATGACATTTGGTTGCCCTTACTTTGTTAATTCCGGAGATATAAATTTTTTTCGATTTTTTTCTAAAGAAAACACAAAATTTTCCGGGAAAACCTCGGCGCATTTTCCTGGCTAACGAACTTGTCCAAGCCACTTGCGAAAGGACGGTACTCACCAAGTTTTATCAAGATCGGTCCATTATTTTTAAAGTTATAGGTGTGACACATAAATATATATATATATATATATATATATATATATATATATATATATATATATATATATATATATATATATATATATATATATATATATATATATATATAAACATATAAAGTCTGAAACCGACCTCGGATTTGGGTTCCAGGGGTCCTAGATAGCGCTCATTTGAAGAAATTTTTTCAAAATTTAAAAGTCGAGATCTCCACATTAGTGAATTTTTTTTAGAAAATTCACTAAAAGCATCAACTTAACTAAACTGACAGCCAAAGCATCAGAGAAAGGGTCTATTTGAAATAAATATTCTGTAAACATTTTAGTAAAATGAAGGGCAATGACGGTTGAAACTGAAACTTAAGTGTTTGCAGAACACTCTTCTTGTAACATTTTCTTTTCACAATCGCTATTTGTTTCACATTCTTTGCCTAAACATTGCCAATTTTGACGTTTAAAATTGCGAGTTTGACGTTTTGGGGAAAACTCCAAAATTTGTTTCTTTAACTGCCCATAACTGAGTTGTCTTTAAAGCTAGAGACCTAAATTGGTACAGACTTCACTCTCTATAATACAAAGACGCGTACCAAATTTGGTTGCCCTTACTTTGTTATTTACGGAGATATGAATTTTTTTAGAAAGAAAACACAAAATTTTTCGGAAAAACTTGGTCCGATTTTTCTGGCTAACAAACTTATCCAAGCCACTTGCAAAAGGAAGGTACTCAGCAAATTTGATCAAGATCGGTCCATCATTTTTGAGTTATCGATCCGATATATATATATATATATATATATATATATATATATATATATATATATATATATATATATATATATATATATATATAGATCTCCTTATTAGCGAATTAAAAAAAATAGGCTAAAACGTCTGGACGCAGCAAGTGCATTAAAGAAGTGAATTTTCATATAATCTTTTTATTAGCAAATATGTTTTTAAAGCAAGCAAGCGTCAATTTGGTTAGCGGTATAACCGATATAGTAGAAACAATGTGCCATATTCTATCAAAATAACCTATTGTTTCAAAATGTACTAAAATTTTCAGAAAATAAACATAATAGTTTCGGGAGAAAACTGGTTTCCTAGCTAACGAACCTTAGGTTAATAGCAAATTGAGTTATTAAAATTTAAAACATTTAATGAAAATTCGCTAGCAAAACGCACTTACTGCGTCTAGATTTTTTTTACAAACATGCATCATATTTCGATGAAAAAAGCAAAGATGCAATAATAAAAGGAAAATGTTTAGAAAAAAAATTTTGATCAAATTTTCTGAGTACTTTCCTTTTGCGAGTGGCTTGGATAAGTTCGTTAGCCAGGTAAATTTGACCAGGTTTTCCAGGAAAATTTTGTATTTTCTTTTGGAAAAAATTTATATCTCCATAAATAACAAAGGAAGGGCAACCAAATTCGGTACGTGTATTTATATTAAAAAGCTTGAATCATGCACTTTGGTCTAAGTTTAAAGACAAAAAAGTTACGGGCATTTAAAAAATGGGGTTTTCCTCAAAACGTCAACGTCACGATTTGGAACGTCAAAATTGGCAACATTTAGGCAAAGGACCTGAAACAGATACGGGTTATGTAGAGAAAATGTTGCAAGAAGAGTGTTCTACAAACGCTTATATTTCAGCTTCAACCGTCATTGACCTTCATTTTACTAAAATATATCCTGAAAATACATTTCAACTAGGCCCTCTATCTGATGCTTTGGCAGTAGTTTTGGTTAAATTTAGGGTTTAACCGCATATAATTTTAGCTGGTTTTCGTAGAAAAAATCGATGATGAGGGGATCGCGACTTCTGAATTTTTAAAAGATTTCTTCAAGTGAGTGCAAACTAGGCCTTTTAAAATCAATATTCAGGTATAGTTTCAGTTTTTATCTGTTTACATATATTCATGGTGATGCATTTCTACAGTAAAGCTCAGGATAATTGTTATTATGCAAGATACAAGAAAACATTGTATACGTTAATTATAGGGTATCTTGAGCTGCATCTTATAAAATTATTTTGACAATCGCCGGGTGGCCGGTAAGTCGTTGGTGATACCTACAATTATTTTTTCGAACACCCTTATATTACTGCATTTTTGCATTTTTTTATCAAAATATGATGCATGTTTGTAAGAAAAAAACTGAGACGCAGTAAGTACGTTTCGGTAGCGAATTTTCATTAAATTCAAAATTTCAATAACTCAATTTACTATTAACCCAAGGTTTGTTGGTTAGGAAACCAGTTTTCTCGGAAACACTCTAAGTTTAACTTCGGAATAATTTTGTACATTTTCAACCAATAAGTTATTTTGATAAAATATTGTACATTGTTTCTACTATATAGATTGTGTCGATGACCAGATTGATGCCTGCTTGCATTTGAGAGACATATTTTCTATTAAAATCATTTATATACAAATTCACTTCCATTAACGCGCTTGCTACGTCTAGATTTTTCTAGGTATAGGGACATGGTACGTTGTTGAAGAGGAACTTTGTCATTCAGGATATTTGATGATATATGATGTTCCACTTAGATGATTGCACTTTTCACCATTTTTTATCTATCGGTAAAATCACATATTTAGACATAACTAATACACAGGACATTAGTAAATTATACTCAAAATTTCAGGTTTCTACGGATTCAAATAACGCAGTAATACAGATTTAATTGAAGCTATCTCCAAAAGCCCTGGAGATAGGTATAGGGAAGTGTAACACAGAAATAAGTGGAGAGCAATAGAAAAGCGAAAAATGCATTAATATACAGGGTATCTCATGTAAAATATCATAGTCGTTGCTAGTTTTCAATATAAGCGGCAATGTCGCAGCGCTAAAAATATTTTAGATCAATAGAGCCGAACTAATTACCCAAGAACTAAATTTTCAAGACAATCCTACGTCCCGTTCTGCGTAAACACCTAACCTGCCATCGACCACGAGCCATCCTATATATATATATATATATATATATATATATATATATATATATATATATATATATATATATATATATATATATATATATATAACGTGATTCGTTTCTCCGATAAAGTCCAATAGCTTTTTAATCTACACTTTTTGGAAAAAACTTTCAGACAAGAGTGTTCTACGATGTTAAGGTCCATAACCTGAAATTACTTTCAGCTACACAGCTTGGTCCATATGTCGCTGGCAGTAGGTAACTTTGTTTTTTTAAATTAAGCACCCTTTTAGCATTTTATTGTATTTTTTTGATTTTAAATAATATTCTGATTAAAATTATTGGAAGTACTATGCCATAAAAGTCAATGCTTCTCAAGTTATTCAAGTTTCTTCAAAAAATTTGACAGATGTAAAATTGTTTTCAGGTACTGGAATCATTCGCACACCACATCTGCCAAACTTGCAATTCAGGGCAAGTAGCTGACAGGTGTTCGTCTATCTAGTGATGGTGTGAAAAATCATAATTTATATACATGGTGGTTACTAGAGAGGCGCCCATTTGCTGAAATTCCAATATAAATAATTCCAAAATTTCAAATGGAACCGCCCTGTATTCGAGCACCTAAGTCAATGCAAAAAGTGATTCTCTTTCGGATGGATATGGGTTTTTTACATGTAGAGCTGATAATTTCTGAGTTATTCAAAAGTTTTCAATTTGATTGCAACTACATGATATAATGATTGGATTGTTTCTGTTTTGTATAGTGTGCACTGGTCATGACAGAATTCTCCAGAATGTCAAATTTGACAAGTATTTGCAACATTGTCTGTTCGTTTTTGTGTAATTGTGTAGGTGTTTTATAGTTATATATATATTATAAATTAACTTCAATAAGGAAGAATTGAGACAGATGGTGTACATAATTGGTGAATGTTCTGGAAATTGTGTTTTGGCTTCTCGTATTTATAAGCAGCGCTATCCTCTGCGAAGACAGCAGACAGTTTTGTCATTGAAAAGGCTCAAACATTTTGACCAGAATTCGTCTGTATTTTACCGAACACAAAAAACAAAACATTGCCGTCAAAGAAGATGTAGCCCTTGGTGTACTTTTATCAGTGATTGAGGAGCCAACACGGAGTCAAAGAGCTATTGCGAAAACATTAGATCCGGGTACTGTCAGTGGGCAGTGCATCAAATTGAGCTGGACAGAAGTTTTTTTCGCAAAGTGCTTTTTGTGGATAAGTCTTCTATTCGTAACAACGGACTCCCAAACATGCACAATTTGCATCATTATGCAAAAAACAATCTGCACGTAAGAAGAGTTGGTAACTCCCAGAATAGGTGGACGCTTAATGTTTGGGGTGGAATCATTGGCCATACCGTTCTTGGACCACATTTTTGATGATCTTCTAAATGGACCAAGGTACCACCCGTTATTGTTCAATGATTTACCAGTCTTGATGGAACATGTACAGCTACAAGTTAGGCAAGATATGTGGATACAGCACGATGGTGCTTCACCGCATTATGCTGCTGTAGTTAGACAACATCTTGACCAAGAGTACGTAGGATTTGCAGGGGTTGACCAGTAGTCTGGCATCCAAAGTCTCCCGACCTTGCTGTGACTTCTTTTTATGGGAATTTGTGAAAAATTATGTGTATAGCACTCCAACAACAGCACGAGAAGATATGCGAGGGAGAATACAGGATGCATTTCGGCAAATTAGTGGCGCAATGCTTTCAAATGTCCAGCGATTATATGTAAGAAGGCGCTAGGGCTGGAAATTCAATCATAACTTCGACAGCGCTGTGATAATCTACTCTCCTTAGAGAGACTTTTTTATGAAATGTTTTAGGGTCGATAACTTGTTTAAAAGAAAATTAATATTTAACCATTCCATAAAAATGTCGAATGTTTAGTAATATTCGTATTTATGAACACATAAACTTCGGAAACAATACATTACCGGATTTTTAATGGAAAATTGTCGATTTTACCCGATGAACCCCCTAATACTGCCCTTTTTTGAGGCGATTTTACTCAAAAAATCCAGACTCTTCGCTGGTCAACAGCTACTTGCCTACCAAATTTGATGTCGATGGTTCAACTACAGCAAAATTTGATATTTTACCATTACGTGACAAACCGCCACTTGAATTTCACAAGAAAATGTCAAGTTCATCGTAATATTTAAATTTATCTCCCTAAAAAATATTATGAAATGACATATTACCCTATATTTAATGTTAAAGTGCGAATTTTAATCAATCAACGCCATACATCTCACCCTTCTCCTGTAGCGATCTCGCTAGAAAATAATCCGAACCGTTCTATGGTGGACTGCTACCAGTGTACAAAATTTGAAATCCATAGCTCAAGCCCGTTTAAGTTAACGCTGCAGATCTACACACCGGCACAATTTGTTTTCCTTCACAAATCACCTGTTTTGAGGTTTTTTTAGACGTTTGAGCAAAAAAGCTTTTCGATTTTCTCTTCCCTTTACCATACTGCTACAAGTTAAAGATAATGAAGTAAAGTATCCTTAACTCGGTGTCCAGCCATTTACTACTGGTAGTCGCTTTTTGAACCTTTTTTTAAATTGGATTGATGTTCAATTTTTAGCGAAATTGCTTTTAAAAAATCACTTAGGAGATTGCGCCTTTTTAATTAAAAAAAATTTCTTGAAATGAGCACGAACTAGGACCCCTAGATGCCCATATCTGGGGTAAGTTTCAATTTTTATATGTTCGTGTTTTCTTTCGGAAAAATTTTATATCTCCAGAAATAACAAAGCTAGAGCAACCGAATTTGCCACGCGTGTTTACGTCATAAAAGGTCAACTATGTGCCAAAATTGAGATCCGCGGGTTACTAGAAACAAAAATTATAGGTATTTAAAAAAAATTATTTCCTCGTAAAACGTCAGAGTTGCGATTTTAAAGCTCAAAATTGGCAACATTTAGGCAAAAAGCCCGGAACTAATAAGGGTTAAGTACACTTGGAGAACCCATATCACCAAAACACATCTTTTTAAAGACCAGCGTTCGTTTCATCAATAAAGTTTGCGTCATCAGAAGATGAAAAATTCTAAACTACGTGCAATGAAACTTCATCTTTTATACTGAATCTTAGCTAAAGACTGACACCGAGAGGGAGACGAAATCGCCGGCGAATTTTCTTTACCTAAGACTCAGTATAAAAAGTTATGTTTAGTTGTAAGTAGTTTATAATTTTTCAGCCTCTGATGACGCTAACTTGGTTTGCGAAACGATCGTCACGTCTTTAAAAATATGTGTTTTGGTGATTTTGGTTATCCAAGTGCTCATCGCAGGTTCTTTCTAGCAGCCACCCTATATATGAATTATCATTTTTCACACCATTGCTAGATAGACGAATACCTGTCAGCTACTTGTGCTGAATTGCAAGTTTCGCGGATGTGGTGTACAAATGATACCAGTACCTGAAAAAAACTACTTCTGTCAAATTTTTTGAAGAAACCTGAATAACTTGAAAAACATGTTTGGCATTATGGCATAGTACTTCCTATAATTTTTAATCAGAATTTCATTCAAAATCAAAAAATACAATAATATACAGGGTGTTTAATTAAAAAAACAAAGTTACCTAGTGCCAGTGACATATGGACCACGCTGTGTAGCTGAAAATAATTTTAGGTTATGGACCTTAACATCGTAGAATACTTTTGTCTGAAAGTTTTTTCAAAAAAGTGTAGATTAAAGAAGCTATTGGACTTTATCAGGGAAATGAATCACGTTGTATATATATATATATATATATATATATATATATATATATATATATATATATATATATATATATATATATATATATATATATATATATATATATATGCATACATATATTATATTTTGAACTGTGGGAATGTGTTTAAATAGTTTATACTTACTGTGTAATTTTTAGCGATCACTCGTTATATGTTAAGTTTTATATGTATATCTAAAATTTTCTACCGTAATGTTCACCAGTAAGATAATGGAAAATTATTCAATATTTTTATGTAGACAAAGTTCTCTCTTTTTGCTTTTTGCTTGTTATAAATAAAATTTACCTGTGTTCTATTTATTAACTTGCCTAGGCTGCTCTGTTATCTCATGAGCTGGTTTATTGGGTTCAAAATTCTATACGCAAATTTTAGGCAAACAATATATATATATATATATATATATATATATATATATATATATATATATATATATATATATATATATATAAATGTAAAATGTAAAATGAATCTTTTAATTGTCAACTTCCTTTTAGTATTCAAATTATTCTTTAGGGTTTATTTATTTTCTCATTACAGTTCCCTTTTATTAATATATATATATATATATATATATATATATATATATATATATATATATATATATATATATATATATATATTTGTGTGGGTGTGTACGGTCAAAACGCCAGGTGGAAAAAAATAACAAAGCATGGCTAATAAACATGGAAAAGGTAACACGCTGACTAACTGCAAAGTTTCAGTTTTTCTTTAAATACACTATAAGTAAGAGAAAGTGATTACAAATCTAACATTTAGAAAAAATAAACTGTATCATTTTATACTTACAATCCATTTACAAATTCTCCCATAATCTTTGGATTACTCGTAAAAGCTACCGTGGGTATAATAGCAAAAGGTAGCTGCAGACTCATAATGGCATTGAGGAAATCATTTAGAGTAGTAAGATCTTGAACACTACTAAAGAATGCAATAAGGAATGTCGGCACCATGGCGATACTTCTTGTGAAGAGAACTCTCTTCCATCTTGACCACTGAAGATTGAGAAAGCCTTCCATTGCAAACTGACCAGAATAAGTACCAGTCATGGTTGAGCTCTGACCTGCCGCCAGAATTCCTATAGCCCAGATGTACATGGCTGTAATGCCGTAGGCGCAACCTAAGAATATGCCGCCCTTGTAAATGTCTGCATCCACATACTCGTCTGCGGGTAAGTACTGAAAATAAAACATACATTTTAGAATTTTAGTTTTACTGACAGAGCCTCGGTGGTAATAACGTGTGCCTGTGAACCGAAGGGTACCGGGTTCGATACCAGGGTTCTCCTTTAAATTTTTCAGTAGAAACTGCGACATTAACACCAACCGAGGTTGTGGCATTCTATTTGAGCAAGTTTAATATCGGCACGTTGTGCCCTTTTGAGGAGGCGTAAAGCTGTCGGTCTCGTGTCCATGCGATGTTGGGCACGATAAATATCCATACCCTCTTTACAGAAAGGCAGAGGTTAGGCAACATTTCCAGGATGTGAGGTGCAACTGCTCTCGGCGGCGGTGATTGGCCATAGTCGCGGAAATAGACCGACGTTAAAGAGAACAAAAACAGTTTTACTAATGTACATAGATTACATACAGTGTAAAATTTATTTATAAAAACATTTGACTATTTCCTAAATTTAGAAAGAAGAAAAATGAGGTTAAGATAAAAGTTTTGGGGTTCCTTTAATCTATTTCTATAGAAAAACTAAGTACATAGGGTCAGCCAAGGCAAAACTGTTCTTTCTATAAAAAAAACATTGCATCTTTGATCCATTATGAAAATTCCTTTGGAAATTCTGATCAAAAGTTGTATCACAGGCTACATGCTTAAACTAAACTGTTTTCGAGATATCAAAATATACAAAAAATATTTGCGCAACTCTAAATCATTACACCAAAAAGGGCCGGAATGATTAAAACTTTTAAAATCTAGCCAAGGTGAATAGTATGAAAGTTATTAAATTTTATTATATATTTTTTTATATAGTTTTATATGGTTAACAAGAACTTTTGCACAAATTAGTGACACAAATAGTCTGTCACATCTGAGGAGATGAAAAACTTCTAGTGTACAGAGTGCGGTTAAAAGATATATATATATATATATATATATATATATATATATATATATATATATATATATATATATATATATATATATATATATTATATTTAGACAACACACCCCGTGGGCTTACAGCCTAAATACTATCGTACCGTGGGTGCCGACAAGGAGGAAAGAGGCAACTTGTTAATTCGGGATTTGAAGGTTCGGAGGAGAAGGAAAACATGTGCCGGCAAGGAATTTCGCAACTTGGAAGTCGTCGGGACAAAAGAACGGACATAAAAAGATATTCTATGTCTGGTGACCTGGACAGTAAAAGGGTGCATTCGCTCTGTTCCCCTGGTAGATCTGTTGGGGACAGCAGGTGAAGGAACTATGGAAGAAAGCTCCTCTGAGCAGTGCCCGTGCAGATATCTATAAAAGAGAGAGAGAGAGGTCAACAACGGCACGTCGGTGGGTAAGGGATGGAAGCCTTTGGGTCAGGGTGGGGTCACCGATGAGACCTATAGCTCTCTTCTTAATGAAGGCCAGGATAGCGAGTGTAGAAGCGGCAGCGGCACCCCAGATGTGGGAGCAGTATCCGAGGTTTGGTCTTATTTGTGAAGTTTATAAGGTATAGAGATTAGCTGGTGAAAAGTATTTGTGAGCCCGGAAAAGGAAACCTAATTTCTTAGCAGCCGCTTCTGAAATTGATGTGACATTTTGGTGCCAATTGAGACTTCGATCCACAGAAATGCAAACAAGTGAAAAGGACTCATTATTTTGAATAACTTGGTTGTTTATTGCGATGGGTCGAGGGCTGGTGTATCTCTTATGAGGAAGAAAGCAAGACTGTGATTTGGTGGGGTTGAATTGTACAAGATTTCTACTTCCCCAGTCTAATATTTTTTGGAGATCCACAGAGGCATAACCCTCCATGAGTCTTCGATCCTCATGTAATTGGGCTAAAGAGACGGGGTTAAAATATTGTATATTTTAGTGGAATGTGATCCACGCGTAACTGTGAACTGGGTTAGATGTGCTGGAGAGGAGGTCAGTGATGTGAAGAAGAAACAAAGTAGGGGTTAAACCTGAAACTCGAGCGACTCCTGCATTAATTGGATACAGTTTAGAGGAATGGCCATCCACGACAACATAAATGCTCCGGTTGGAGAGGAAATTTGCTGTCCAGGTACAAAGTTTTGGTGGTAGGCCATAGGCCGGAAGTTTGAAACAGACGAGTTAGGACAGGAGCAAGTTCTGGTGCGCATTTTCTGAGAACAATTGCTTGGATCTCGTCAAGGCCAGAGGCTTTCCTGGTATTAAGAGAAGAGAGCATCTTTCGTACCCTTTTAGTTTTGAAAATGATATCCGTTATTTTATTCGCGACATTGCGGACTGTTGGTGGTTGAACATTTGGCGGGATTGAGAGTAGAGTTGTCGGCGAACAACGAGGCAAAGAGTTCAGCTTTGCCCAGGGCGGTAGAAACAATTTCATCCCCTGAAACAAGAGGTGGGAACGTGCTCTTGCAGAAATTATTCCCAATAGATTTAGCAAGTGTCCAGAAAGGTTTGCTACCGTTGGAGTTTGAGAGGACTTTGTTTTTGATGTGGTTATTAAACTAGTTTTTTGCCTCAGAAAGAATGCGGACATATCGGTTTCTTGCGTCGTTAAATGATTGACAGTTTTCTTGACTGGGATTGTGTAGAAGCGTTTTATGAGCTTTGACCTTTTCAAATCTGGCCTTGTCACCGGATTTGGAGAACCAGGGCTTTGAAGTGGCTGAAGAGGTTTTCTGTGTACGTTGAATAAATAATTCTATGCCAGCTTGGATGATTTCGGTGACGTTGTGTTAGATATCCGAGGGGTCAGGATAAGAAAAGCAGTCAGACGCCCATGGAAATTAAGAAAAGTAATCCCGCTTTTCGATCCAGTTCGCGGAGTTGTGGTGCCAAACAATACATGGAAGTGATGACTGTGTGACCTCGGATTGCATTGCGCAGGAAGCAGTGACCATGCCGTGGCCTGAGCGACCAAGGGGAGCGGTGACTGATGGCTTATAGCATTCACGTTTTGTAGTAAGGAGGAGATTCAAGGGATTTGAGCTGTGTGTTGAGATGCGAGGAAAGTAGGTAGGTTGCTGAACCATATTGGCTAAAGAATTGCTGACTGCGAAGGCCTCCGCTGCTCTCCCTTGTGGATCGGTTTTTGAAGATTCTAGCCATTCCTTATTATGGACATTGAAGTCAACAAGAATAGTGACCTCGGAGGAAGGATATTCAGAAATCAGATGATCGGTTTTTTCAGAAAGATAGTCGAAGAGCTGGACAAAGTTGTTGTCAGAAGGTGACCGGTAAATGCAACAGATCAATTTAGTTGCAGCCCTGACAGGGAGAGTTTCATCCAAAGTATGTCTTTTCTTCCAGCTTCTAAATTGGGGAGTCTGGTGCAGGGTAGATTGCTACTGACGTATGCGCACACACCTCCATGAAATCCAAAGGATGTATATATATATATATATATATATATATATATATATATATATATATATATATATATATATATATATATATATATATATATATATATATACCTTTTTTGGTATATATGCTCGAGAAGGTTTTCGCGAATATTATTGCGAGGTATACTTGGTTCTTGGGTTAAACCGCGTCCAGAATTTATTAAAATTCGACGTCTTGCCTTCGGTTTTGGGGCCATTCTCAAGCGGTTAAGGAAATATGAGAGGAAATAAACTCTAAGGTCTATACCTTCCTACTCCTTAGAGAAGTGGATAGGGAGGAGTTGAGTTGTTGTAGCTTGATCATAGAGCCTCAATCTGACTACTTTTAAATCTCGCGGAGATCGTCTCTAAGTCTCAGTTTGTTCAACCCTGTGTATATATATATATATATATATATATATATATATATATATATATATATATATATATATATATATATATATATATATATATATATATAGCAAATAAAGTGTAAAACTGGCCTCGGATATGGCCCTAGAGGCTCAAATTCGCGCTCATTAAACAAAAATTCGAAAATTTGAATGTCGTTAACTACCTTTCTGAATTTTCTTTATGAAAATTTGCAAAGATTAAGTATCTACCCTGTATTTAATATCACGTTAAATATTATCCAATTAGGTCTGACAGCCTCGTTTGTTTGAGACTTTCTAAAGTGAACTTAAACCATTTGTACTTGGAGCACGTTACATTCATTTCTGCAACAACACATTCCAAATGAGCAAGCAGTTAAGATGAAGAACGGTTAAAAATGGGCAATTTTCATAGAGATTTAATGTAATCGCTTCGAATGTAGTGCTATTTAGGCATGCAATAACACTGAAGGATACAACAATAGGGCATGCTATTATAATGTCGAGTGCTCCATTTTCAGCAGGAATATACACTTTTGTGGATACAATTCAGTTGAATATCGTATGTTCTCTCACTGCATTGAAATGATCATGTAATGCATATGCAAGATGAGATGCATAATGCATTTCAATGAATATGTACAACAGGAAAATTAGACATTGGTTCGCGATGAGGGTATTTTGTTTCAAGTCATCATAGACGCGGTGCTACCATTTAAAATTATATGGATAGATAGATGGATATATTAGCCATGTTAAATAAGTGATTTATGTTTATAGCAAGTCAGTGTATATGTTAAAAATAAGTCTGGGCGCAGCAAGTGCGTTATGGTAGTGAATTTTCATAGAAATGTTTTTAATAGCAAATATGTGTGTTTTTTTTTAAAGAAAGCAGACATTTTGGTTACCAGTATAACCTATTTAGTTAAAACAATGTGTCATGTTTAATAAAAATAAGTTTATTGTTTGAAAATGTACAAAAATTTCCTAAAGTAAACTTAACTTAACTTCCCGAAAGAAACCGTTTTTTGGTCAACCTTATAGGTTAATAGCAAATTAAACTTTTCAAATATGAAGCATTTAATCAAAATTCGCTACCATAACGCACTTGCTGCGCCCAAAATTTCTTTTTTACAAACATGCATTATATGTCAATGGAGAAGGCAAAAATGCAATAACATAAGGCATGTTCGATCCTGTGATTGTAGAAGGAAATTTCTAAGATGTAGCTAAAGACACCCTATAGTTAATGTATACAATTTTTTTTCTTCATATTTTGTATAATAACGGATATATTGGGCTTTATTGATTCTGTACGAAAATTCGACAAAAATTATATACCTTTAAATGATAAACTGTATAGCTAAGACTACTGCCAAGCATCAGAGAAAGGGTCTGTTTGAAATGAATTTTCTGGAAACATTTTAGTAAAGTGAAGGACAATGACGGTTGAAACTAAGATTTCAGGGTTTGTAAAACATTCTTCTTGAGACGTTTTCTTTCCATAGCCCGTATTAGATTCAAGTTATTTGCCTAACTGTTGCCAATTTTGACGTTTTAAATTGCGACTATGACGTTTCGTGTAAAACCCCAATTAATTTTTCTTTAAATGCCTATAAATTTTTTGTCTTTTGACCTACAAAACGATATAAACCCGTGTATTAAATTTGGTTGCTCTTACTTTGTTATTTCCGGAGATATATATTTTTTTTCTAAAGAAAACACAAAACTTTCCGGGAAAACCTCGGCCGATTTTCCTGGCTAACGAACTTGTCCAAGCCACTTGCAAAGGAAAGGTAGTTACCAAATTTAATCCAATTCGGCCCATTATTTTTTTAGTTTTCGGTGTGATACACACCCACACACACACACACACACACACACATATATATATATATATATATATATATATATATATATATATATATATATATATATATATATATATATATATATATATATATATATATACAGTGTGGTACAGCCAAATGGAATAAATTCGATAACGGATAAATGAGGGCGTGTTGGGAAAAACGCTTGGACACGTCGATTTGTATTTTTAACTGCGCATCTTTTTCAAGGAAAAAAAATTATATAGGGTGCGTCATGTGACAGTGGCCAATACCAACTTTCTTATTTTAAATACAAGCCCCTGTATATTATTAATTTTTTGGATTCTTCAGAAAATTCTAGACATAATTCATGTACAATGTTCTATATATATATATATATATATATATATATATATATATATATATATATATATATATATATATATATATATATATATAGCAAATGTGTCAGAAAATTAGAAACATTTTATAGTGGAGTGAAACGGGCCATGTACATGAAATTGATACATCCTAATATTTAAATGCCCTGTATAATTGAGAGTGTAAAATATTTTAGGTTTAAATAAGGAATAGCATAACAGGTAAAAGAATACAGAACAATAATTTCTTTTTTACATGTAGTACATTTTAATTTCACTAAGCAAAAGTCGTTGGAATACAATAGAACTCAGAACAATAGCCTTGTTTTTATTTATAGAGTTTTAACAGAATATATTCATTTTTATTTTATCCTTAGACAGTAAGTAAATGTATAGTATTAAGTTAAAAATAAGTTTTTTTTGTAAGTTACCAATTATGAGAAAACACACGCAGTGTTAGTTAATAGGGATAGTTTTTTTGTGTGGTTGTTTCAAATGAGTGCAACGAACAAGAAGTCGGACAATGGGAAAATGCAAGGCCTATGAACTTTGCTTTACCCAGGTATAGCAAGAAAATATTTTTTTGTAACACAGGTAGTTATTTAAGAAGACAGCGGCAGGACGATAGGACGATTCGTAAAAGAACTGCGGGAACCGACACTTCATTCGTTGACGTACGGCAACACTGTAAATATGGGAGTTGAGAATTAAGCGTGAAGGCAAGTGCCTCATCATCAAATCGTATTCAGCTTGAAATGGGAACAATAAATATGATTATCTGGTACACGGTTTGTTGAGACCGTTTCAATAAAATGGAAATTAATTAGTAATCACAGGCAAGCTACAAAATCCAAACAGTAGATCAAATGGAAAGCAATTAATACACATCCAATGGAAGAATCAATTAGACATCATTCAGTAAGTCGTTTTGTGAACTTTATCGTAATAAATGTGCAGACTTTTTTCTATAGTGTGATTAGTTTTTAAGAATTTTTCAGTCCCATTGATGATTTTAATGTATCTTTAGCTCACTAAGGGGGATATTAGATAAAGGCCGAATCACTAGATCATAGTAAGTTAATTCATTGTTTTAAATAAATTTGATTTGTATTGATTTATCGACAATTTATTCAATCAGAAATAAAACATACTAGATTGTACTTACATAATCTGTTTAATTTTGACCTCAAATCAAACAAATACTAGTTATATGATAAAGTAAGGCTATTTTCACCGTCAATTGAAAGTAAAATCAAAAGAACACAATTATATCTAATTTTTTTTTTGAAATTTCCAAACACTCAGGAGTACTATAATTTATAAATAAGATATATCAAACAAAAATGCTAGCCCAAGCACAGAACCTTACCCATGAGATGAGAGAAAAATTTAAAGACACAGCAGTAAGGAAACAATGTTTGGCATAATTTCAAGTTCATTAATGTTAGCGTTTTTAAAGACGCAAATTGAATTCTCATGCTCTACAATTAAAAGTGCTAAACCAAAAATACCATAGCAATATATATATAAACATATAAAAATCGAAACTGACCCCGGATATGTGTTCTAGGGAGCCAAATCAGCGCTCATTTGAAGAATTTTTTTTAAAATTCAAAAGTCGAGATCTCCTCATTAGTGATTTTTTAAAAGAAAATTCACTAAAAGCAGTTACGTTAATACAAATTAAAAACACCTAAAATTAATCTATCCGAACAATAACTCTTCTCGCTACATTTTCTCTACATAACTCGTATTCGTTTCACATTCATTGCCTAAATGTTGCCAATTTTGATGTTTCAAATCGGACCTTGACGTTTTAAGAGGAAAATCCCCATTTTTATCTTAATGCCTATAACTTTTTTGTCTTTACATCTACAGATCTATATTTTGGTAGGTTCTTTACTTGTTATTGCGGAAACCGGCGACCTAAATTTGGTTACGATAACTTTGTTATTTCTGCAGATATAAAGTTTTTCGAAAGAAAACGCAAATTTTCGGGAAAAAACTAGCTGGTTTTCGGACCAGTTTTTTGCGGAAAATTTTTTGTTTTCTTTTGGAAATTTTTTATATCTCCGGAAATAACAAAACTCTAGTATTCAAATTTGGTACGCGGGTTTATATCATTAAAGATAAACTATGTACCGAAATTTATATTTCTAAGTTAAAAGGAAAAAAAGTTATAGGCATTTAATTTAAAAAAAATCGGTTACTCTGGAGGCCAAACGAGGACACAAGACGATTTACTTTTGTATGATAAACACAATTTATGTAATTTTATAGACAAAAAAACATTTGAGTTTAAGGGGTCGAAAAACATTAAAACAGTAAAATAAGCTTTCGTAGTCCAAAAAAGTCTGGACGCAGCAGGTGAATTTTCAAAGAAATGATCTGGCACCAAATATTTTTTTATAACTTTTTTTTCTTGCAACATAGCAATATACATTTTGGTGTATAGTTTAGTCTTTATATAGTAAACCTATTTGCCAAATTTGGTTGCCATAGCTTTTTTAGCGAATTAAAAACAATTCGCCAATGAGGAGATCTGTGTTTATATATATATATATATATATATATATATCTATGCGAGTTATAAAAACACCTGTTCATTTTATACCAAGGTATTGTACAGACCTGGTTGCTGTTATATGGATCACTGTGTTTGAACAAGGCAAATGTTTTACTGTATTCTATACCTACTACTATTATTGTTGACATTATATTGAATAGATAGATGCAGTTTAGGCCTTGTATTACGGGTTGCATATCGTCTAAACCCATATTCAAATACCAGTGATCTATTAAGTTTTAGAAGTCCTTAAGCGACATATAACTACAATTTAATCTACCGTGTGAATACAGTTTAGCTGTCCACCATGTGATGAATGATGTTAGTTCGCTGGAGGCCCATTGTGGTATCAAGTAACGCAAGAAAAGTATGTTGGGTCATTGAGTCATAATAACTCTTCCTTCAGCACTAATACCATCTAGGATTTGCGACGGATTGCGAAATAAACCTAGCTGTGGCGCCCGATATAGGGCCCTGTGGCTTGAATAAAACTGATAGTGATATATATATATATATATATATATATATATATATATATATATATATATATATATATATATATATATATATGTATATGTATATATATATATATATATATATATATATATATATATATATATATATATATATATATATATATATATATATAGGGTGGCGCATTGAAAACGAAACAGACCGATTTGCACCCAGAGAATTTTTTTTAAGAAACGCTGAAACAAGTCAATTTTAATATTGAGGGGGACATGTTTTGACAAAAAACTCAACTTTGTCACATTAACCACTTAAGGGTGGTGATAACAATCCTTATATTTTAAATAGGGAACATGGGTCGAGTGTCACATCATTTGAAAGCTCATTTTTTTCTTTTTTTTCTTTTTTTATTTCAACAACACACCACCAGGGGTTACAGCCTAAATACTATCGTACCGTGGGTGTCGACAAGGAAAGAGGCAACTTATTAATTCTGGACTTGAAGGTTTGGAGGTTCGGGGGAGAAGGGAAAACATGTGCCGGCAAGGAATTCCACAACTTGGAAGTCCTCGGGACAAAAGAGCGGGCATAACAAGATGTTCTATGTCTGGTTACTTGGACAGTAAAAGGGTGCATTCGCTCTGTTCCCTTGGTAGATCTGCTGGGGGCAGCAGGTTAAGAAACTATGGAAGAAAGCTCCTCTGAGCAGTGCCCGTGCAGATATCTATAAAAGAGAGAAAGGTCACCAACGGCACGTCGGTGGGCAAGGGATGGCAGCCTTTGGGTGAGGATAGGGTCACCGATGAGACGTATATCTCTCTTCTGAATGGAGTCCAGGATAGCGAGTGTAGAAGCGGCAGCAGCACCCCAGATGTGGGAGCAGTATTCGAGGTTTGGTCTTATTTGTAAAGTATATAAAGTACAGAGATTAGCTGGTGAAAAGTATTTGCGAGCCCGGAAGAGGAAACCTAATTTCTTAGCAGCCGCTTCTGCAATTGATGTGACATGTTGGTGCCAATTGAGATTTCGATCCACAGAGATGCCAACAAGTGAAAAGGAATCATTACTTTGAATAACTTGGTTGTTTATTGTGATAGGAAACCTAATTTCTTAGCAGCCGCTTCTGCAATTGGTGTGACATGTTGGTGCCAATTGAGATTTCGATCCACAAAGATGCCAACAAGTGAAAAGGACTCATTACTTTGAATAACTTGGTTGTTTATTGTGATGGGTAAGGGCTGGTGTATCTCTTATGAAAAAGAAAGCAAGACTGTGATTTGGTGGGGTTGAATTGTACAAGATTTCTACTTCCCCAGTCTAATATTTTTTGGAGATCCACGGAGATAGAACCCTCCATGAGTCTGCGATCCTCATCTAGTTGGGCTAAAGAAACAGGCTACTGTATATTGGAGTGGAGGGTGCTGTCGTCCGCGTAACTTTGAACTGGGTTGTATGTGCTAGAGAGGAGGTCATTGATGTGGATAAGAATCAAAGTAGGGGCTAAAGCTGAACCTTGAGGATCTCCTGCATTAATTGGATACAGTTTAGAGGAATGGCCATCCACGACAACAGTAATGCTTCGGTTGGAGAGGAAATTTGCTGTCCACGTACAGAGTTTTGGTGGTAGGCCATAGGTCGGTAGTTTATTAAGCAGCGCTGCGTGCCAGACCTGGTCGAATGTTTTGGATATGTCTAGAGCGACAATCTGGGATTCACCGTGTAGTTCCATAGACTTGTTCCAAGAATGGGTGACAAAGGAAAGAAGGTCGGCAGTTGATCTGCGCTGACGGAATCCATACTGCCTGTGGATGAGACTGTGTTTTTCAATAAATTTTAGTAATTCTGAATTTAGCACACTAACTTTTCTGGAAGCTTTATGAATTTGTTTAAAAATTATTCACAGTTTAAGATGCAAAAACGCATTTCACTCATTCCGATAAGAAATGTGCTTATAGTGAATGTTTTGTTGGTTTTTAAACAAAAAGTTGAGAACATTTCTTATCGGAATGAGAGAAATGCGGTTTATTATTTCAGTTTATCGGTCGGTTAGATACTTGATAGTA
Organism: Tillus elongatus; assembly: GCA_964006375.1. Lineage (NCBI taxonomy): Eukaryota > Metazoa > Arthropoda > Insecta > Coleoptera > Cleridae > Tillus > Tillus elongatus. The sequence continues at coordinate 305,696,342 of OZ023262.1, read as the reverse complement.
CGACCGAAAATTAATTTCACAATCGTGTATTCTATAGAAGAAAGAGTTGAAATAATTACTCCTTTTTTCAAAAACGATGACTGTGCCAACCGTACCGCAAATTTGTTTAATAACGACATCCGAACAGACATGTTAACAGAAAATACATTTTGGAGTTAGTTGCAAAATTTCGACAAAGTGGTCAGTAGCCAACAAAAAACGGGATCCTGAACGTGAATTTCCGGTTAGAAATGAGACTACTGAGATTGAAGTTTTAGGACAAATTGCTGCAGACCCAACTTTTGGCACGAGAAAATTAGCCACTGTTTCAAATATCAAAAGAAGAACTATTAAGCGAATATTGAAGCATCATTAATTTCACCCGTATAAAATTCATCTTGTACAACAACTGAATGAAGATGATTTTGATCGGCGGCTGGAGTTTTGTGAAGTTATGACTGCACAAATAGCTGATAACGGGAACTCTCTGTTCAATATAATATATAATATAATGTTTTTCAGACGAGTGTACGTTTTTATTAAACTCTACAGCCAATCGTCATAGTTGTCGTTATTGGGCAGAGAATAATCCAAGAAATTTTCACGAAGTCCACATTTAAACTCCACAGAAATTGAATATGTCGACTGGCATTTTTGGAGACTGTTTAATCCGACCAATTTTTTTTAATGGCAATATGAGTGGCGCAACGTATTTGGAGTTACTAGAAGAATGCGTTTACCCTCTACTAATTGACATTGTTGAAAATTATGATTGCTATTAAGAAAATCAATTGTGTTTTAATAAGATGGAGCTCCTCCGCATTTTTCACAACGTGTTAGGGAGTTTTTGAACAGATAGTTTCCAGGACAATGGACTGGGCGTAGAGGTGTTATTGAGTGGCCCACTAGATCACCGGATTTAACTCCTTTAGACTTCTTTCTATAGGACCATTTAAAGAGTAGAATTTACACAACAGAACCGGAGTCTCTGGAAGAATTACGATGACGCATTGTTGAAGAATGCCGTCTAATAACTCCACAAATGCTCCAGAATGTCAGAGCTCGTTTTGAACAAAATTTGTACTTTTGTATGGAAGCTGGTGGTCAACAATTTGAACACTTACTTGAGTGAATAAACATTTTTGAACGTCTGTTTTTTTATAGTTTTTTTAACGAAAAATTGACTAATTAGTGCATTTCTTATCACAATGAATGAAATACGTTCTTGCAACTCCAACTGTGAATAATTTTTAAACGAGTTGATAAAACTTCCAAAAAAATTAGTGTGCTGAATTCAAAAAAGAAAGAGCTTTCAAATGGTATAACACTCGACCAATGTTCCCTATTTAAAATATAAGGGTTGTTATCACCACCTATAAGAGGTTGATGTGACAAAGTTGAGTTTTATGTCAAAATATTTACCCATCAATATTATAATTTACGTGTTTCAGCGTTTCTTAAAAAAAATTTTCTCTGGACGCAAATTGGTCTGTTTCGTTTCAATGCGCCACCTGTATAGTAAAATGACAATTTTATGCAATGAAGTGTCACTTTAATAAACGATTCTGAGTTTAGTAAAATAGCACATTACAAGCGAAAAAATAATTTACTTACATATATATCTATGAAAAGAACATAAATTATAAAACTCGGGACGCAGCAAGTGCGTTATGGCAGTGAATTTTCATAGAAATGATCTGACACAAAATATTTTATTATAACTTTTTTTTCTTGTAACATGGAAATCTAAATTTTGGTGTATAGTTTACTTTTTATATCGTAATCCTACCTACCAAATTTTGTTATCATAGATTTTTTATTTTTTAAGATAAATTTTTTTTTCAAATGAAAACTCAAAATTTTTTCGGAAAACCTCGTCCGATTTTTCTGATTAACGAACTTGTCAAAGCCATTTACAAAAGGAAGGTACATGCCAAATTATATCAAAATCTGCCCATTATTCTTTGAGATAAAATTTTTTTTCAAATGAAAAGTCAAAATTTTCCCGGAAAACCTCGTCCGATTTTTCTGACTAACAAACTTGTCAAAGCCATTTACAAAGGGAAGGTACATGCCAAATTTTATTAAAATCGGCTTATTACTTTTTGAGAAAAGAATTTTTTTCGAATGAAAACTCAAAATTTTCCCGGAAAACCTCATCCGATCTTCCCGACTAACAAACTTGTCAAAGCCATTTACAAAAGGAAGGTACACGCCAAATTTTATTAAAATCGGCTTATTACTTTTTGAGATAAGAATTTTTTTCGAATGAAAACTCAAAATTTTCCCAGAAAACCTCATCCGATTTTCCTGACTAACGAACTTATCCAAGCCATTTACAAAAGAAAGGTACGTGCCAAATTTTATCAAAATCATCCTATTATTTTTTGAGTTATCGGTGTGATACATGTATATATATATATATATATATATATATATATATATATATATATATATATATATATATATATATATATATATATATATAAACATATAAAAATTGAAACTGACCCCGGATATGGGTTCTAGGGGTCCTAGATCGCGCTCATTTGCAAAAATTTTTTCAAAATTCAAAAGTCGGGATCTCCCCCTTAGTGAATTTTTTCTACGAAAATTCACTAATAGTGACCGGGGCAGTACGTGCCGCTTTGTGCCAGATGCAAATGGTTAACACTATAAATGGGTAAATAACTTATACGTCACCTAGTATAACAATATAAATAAATAAATATGTATCTAAATGCAGACATACTTACACCAAATGACTCTACTGCTCTTTGATGCATTGAGCCATTTGCACATTGGTTTAGCTGGAAAAAAAAATGAGTTAAGTACTTAATTTTATACAAAATCATATGTCTAGAGACAAGAGGAGAAATATCACAGAATTACTAAAGGGTTCTTATAATTGGATGGTGTTAACGGGCAAAGAACCACTCGCGAATTTATCAATATGAGAAATCGAGGTATGAAGGTATTTTAACTGTATGAACTATTATTTTCCTACCAGATGGTGGAAAACTGCCCAGTGTATTTCGAGACACATAGTAATCACATACACTATTTGAAATTTCTCTTTTCATATCTGGAAATATGTTTTTGTGGCATTTTGCGGCGTTTGGTTTCCGCAAAATCACATTTATTTCAATATTGCGTTATACTGACCGGTACCAACCATCTGGTTCCCAATTACATTATATACTAAACTTGAATAGGTGATAGTAATAAAACCTTCTCAGAATTTAGTGAATACTGCATAAACATTTTTGAAAGACATTTTAAAAATAATCGAAATCAACTATTTTACAAGAAACCACATTATTCTGAACACATTGTTTTTTGTTCAAAGGAAGATTACTGTTAAGTGATAAGGATCCAAACGACAAAACTTGGAACCAAGTGACATGGTTACTTAAAGTGTCATTGTGTAAACAGAGACACAACAATTATGTTTTTGTTTATTAAAGCATATACATGTAACTCAGCTTCTCCAAAAGTAGATTAGATTGTTTCTGGGTCATTTCCACAATTAATTTACTTCTTTTGCTCTTTGTTTCAATATGAAATCAGTTTTTATACAGAAAACAATGCGAAAACACTCACTAGCAGGTGGTTCTTTATACACTATCAGAATACTAAAATAAATGGTTTAGAACTTTTTATGTTTGCCACCAGAAGGCAGAAATTAGTTGCATCAGAAAGTTCCTAATACATGTAATAGATGGCATAATAAACTAACGGTATATGAAAAATAACCATTATTTGCCTTTTGGCGCTTGGTTCCCTGTTCGTTAATTCTATCTAATTGACAACTTGGAACGTGTCCAATTATGCACAATCCCTTTGGTATCTGAGATACATGGCATAAATGAATGTTCCCATTTGAGGAAATCTGAGAACCCTTAAGGACAAGGTCACAATAATAACTATTATATAAAAACCTTTGAAACGGAAGGTCACCTTCAACATTTGGAATATTGATTTTCCTTCTGGGTACATATAAAAAATACAAAGTCGTTGTTGAACGAAGTGCGTCTCATATTTTAAAATAATGCTACATTGTATCCATTCACCTCAAGGAAATTTTATTTTATGTCGTTAAATATTTATATTTCCAATAATGAAAAGACCTATACCTTAAACAGTCACTGTTTGTATTTAATATATCAGCAGTTAAATCTTTCCATGCTTGATAGACAATATTCTCTCTAAAAGAATTTTCCACATATGTCAGAGGTGTACTACGATAGTAAAAAATAGCGAATTTTCATTCAGTATTTTTATTTCGATAGTTTATTCGCTATTCAATATTAAAAAATGCAATCACCATTGAAAATGTTCTCAGACATTTTGTAGAATAAGTAAAATGGTACGGTAGCTCAAAAAGTCGACCGTAACAAGTTGCCACAAAATAGTTCTACTGTTACTCCTCACTCAAGTCCTCCATGTTGGTCGACAACTTCATACATGAAATATGACTATTTACTTCATCAAGGTCTACAAATCTCCTGTAGATTTCTTTTGAATTTACAAGGTATTTGTAGATTGCAGACAATTGTCACGTGATCAGAAATCCCAACAGGTGCCAAATAATCAGGAAGAGGAAGCAAATTGACATCAGAAGATAAAAGAAGGTCTAAGAGGAGTCTGATTACTTCTAAATCTTGTATACTCACTAACAATTTGATAAAAGTTGTTGGTTACTAGCATAGCAATAAAATCATAGGCACTACAGGCACTACTGTTTATGTCAGCGGGGTAGTTAGGATCTGGCCAATTCAGTTCAGGAGAGTCAAAATCCCCAAATATTATGATGTCCCTATATATATATATATATATATATATATATATATATATATATATATATATATATATATATATATATATATATATATATATATATATATATATATATATATATATATATATACATACATTGATCAGAAACTCTCAATTTTTAACACTCTGATATTGGATATCTATGACGTGTTCGCACCTGTTAGAACCATTCGAATCTCTAAACCCCATTCACCTTGGTTAACAGACAATACTGAACTTCTCATGCATCTGCGGGACACTGCCGGTATTAAAGGCATAATCCCTAGTAACTGTAAAACTGCTCGAGTACAACCCATCCCCAAGAAAGGATCCAAAGCGCTTCCTAGCAACTACAGGCCTATTTCTCTCCTTTCAGTCGTCTCTAAAGTGATGGAAAAGTATATAAACACCGAATTACTAAAATTTCTTGAAAAACACAGTCTAATCCACGACAGGCAGTATGGATTCCGTCAGCGCAGATCGACTGCCGACCTCCTTTCCTTTGTCACCCATTCTTGGAACAAGTCCATGGAACTACATGGTGAATCCCAGATTGTTGCTCTAGACATATCCAAAGCATTCGACCAGGTCTGGCATGCAGCGCTGCTTAATAAACTTCCGGCCTATGGCCTACCACCAAAACTCTGTATGTGGACAGCAAATTTCCTCTCCAACAGGAGCATATCTGTTGTTGTGGATGGCCATTCCTCTAAACTGTATCCAACTAATGCAGGAGTTCCTCAAGATTCAGCTTTAGCCCCTACTTTGTTTCTTCTCCACATCAATGACCTCCTCTCTAGCACATCCAACCCAGTTCACAGCTACGCGGACGACAGCACCCTCAATTCAAATATACAATATTCTAAGCCTGTCTCTTTAGCCCAATTAGATGAGGATCGCAGACTCATGGAGGGTTCTCCAAAAAATATTAGACTGGGGCAGTAGAAATCTTGTACAATTCAACCCCACCAAAACTAAGTCTTGCTTTCTTTCTCACAAGAGATACACCAGCCCTAGACCCATCACAATGAACAATCAAGTTATTCAAAGTAATGAGTCCTTTTCTCTTGTTGGCATTTCTGTGGATCGAAATCTCAATTGGCACCAACATGTCACATCAATTGCAGAAGCGGCTGCTAGGAAATTAGGTTTCCTCTTCCGGGCTCGCAAATACTTTTCACCAGCTAATCTCTATACCTTATATACTTCACAAATAAGGCCAAACCTCGAATACTGCTCCCACATCTGGGGTGCCGCTGCCGCTTCTACACTCGCTTTCCTGGACTCCATTCAAAAGAGAGCTATACGTCTTATCGGTGACCCTACCCTCACCCAAAGGCTGCCATCCCTTGCCCACCGACGTGTCGTTGGTGACCTCTCTCTCTTTTATAGATATCTGCACGGGCACTGCTCAGAGGAGCTTTCCTCCATAGTTCCCCCACTTGCTGCCCCCAATAGATCTACCAGGGGAACAGAGCGAATGCACCCTTTTACTGTCCAGGTCACCAGACTTGGAACATCTTGTTATGCCCGCTCTTTTGTCCCGAGGACTTCCAAGTTGTGGAATTCCTTGCCGGCACATGTTTTTCCTTCTCCTCCGAACCTCCAAACCTTCAAGTCCAGAATTAACAAGCTGCCTCTTTCCTCCTTGTCAACACAAACGGTACGATAGTATTTAGGCTGTAAGTCCTCGTGGTGTGTTGTTGAAATTTAAAAAAAGTTCAATAAAACAAAAAAGGTAGAGCATTGGGTTTACTACAAGGAGCTTAGAAATTTTACAAACGCTGCTATAAAGAGAGATAAACGAGCTTATTTTAATACTTACCTAAAATTTCATAATCAGAACAAATTATGGGAAGGTCTAAAAAAGGCAGACATCCGCCTGAGGACTGAATCACCGGGCCTGCCTCCTCATCTCAATGATTAGAATATGATTAATCGGTCCTTCTGCGAACAAAATTTGTCCGTAGATGTAGTCGACAATGATGCCTTAAACTTATTGCTGCAAAACAAAGCGACTTCTTCTTGTTTTGAGTTTGAACCTGTTGATGAGGATGAAATATGTAACCACTTATTTTCTGTGAAGACACGCGCTGTGTGTGCTGATTATATCAGCATATCGATGCTATTACATTGATGTCCACTCATTGTCCCATATGTAACACACATAATAAATTTTTGTAGCCTAAATCATCGTTTTCCTACTATGCGGAAATTGTCGGATATCCTGCCACTTCCTAAAAATGAGAATCCCAATAGTTTTCGTGATCTGCGACCAATTAGGATCCTGTGCGTCTTATATAAGATCCTAGAAAAGGTTATGTTTAAACAGATGAACAACTATTTGGATCTCAACGTCTAATACCTATTAATCAATCTGGTTTTAAGCCTGAGCATGGCTACTCTACGGTTTTGTCAAGGTGCTGGAGGACATACTGATTGCTGCTGATAACAATAAGCTGACACTCATGGTGGCGACTGATTTTTCCAAGGCATTCGATAGGGTTAATGATTGGCTTCTTGTGACTTTATTGAGGGACTCTGGATTTTGGGTGGCCGCTGCTTCAATGTTAGATAATTACCTATCTGGAAGAATGCAGCGAGTGAGGCTGGGTGATCAGACTTCAGATTTCCTTCCTATCACATCTGGTGTCCCTCAAGGCTCCATACTAGGGCCTCTGTTATTCAGCATATATACATCAAAGCTACCTACTCATCTTCGTGATTGTCAGTATCACTTTTACGCAGATGATATACTAATATATTATTCGTTTGAGCCTTCAGCAATTTCGGAATTCTGTGATATCATTAACAGGGACTTAGGCAGATTAAATGACTTTTCAAACCAATACAGTCCTACTGTAAATCCCTCTAAATCAAAGTCAATCATTTTCGGACGCGAAGCTACAGTTAAACATCATAAACCTCTGGCTAAGCTTGGAATCCGTGGCGTAGAATTAGAACCGGAAGAATGTGTTGACATATTAGGGATAAGAATAGATAGTGAACTAAGATTTTCCCATCACGTCAGTATGATTACACGCCGAGCTTATGCTAACTTAAAATTGATGTATGGGTACAGGGAGTATCTTAGCAGGGCTGTTAGACTGACTTTGTGCAAAGCACTAGTCTTATCTCACTTAAATTATGTCGATGTCTTGTACGATCCTGCTTGAGAGTGGAAGATTCAACTAGGCTGCAGCGCGTTCAGAATTCCTGTGTGAGACTGGTGTGCGGATTGCGCAAGTTTCAGCATATCCCTAGTGGCTTTAACAACTTGAACATTGTGTCACCCCAAAAGCGGAGAACTCTTCATTGTATGAGTCTTTATCACAAGGTAATACAAGATCGGACCCCCCCCCCCATATCTTAATGATAACATTAAATTTAGGACCGACATCCACAGCCTCGACATCCGAAGTAAGTGAACGCTGACAATTCCACAGCATAGAACTGAGCTGTCCAAAAGATCTTTTTCTTATATTATAGCGAATCTTTATAACAAGGTTCCCGATTGTTACAAGTCACTATCAGCTGTTGCTTCTGGAGGGAACTTTATAATTTCCTGTGGCTGCGGAGTTTGTATGTTGCCGGGATGTCTGCTGTTTGTAGTACAGACATAATATATGCGTACCTATCTACCAATGTTTTTTTCTCTTTTTCTTTCTTTCCTCTTTTATCTTTTTCTTCTTACTTTTTCCTGCTAATTATAGTTATAAATATGTATTTATGTTTTATTTGTTAATAGTATTTAGGTTGCTTCTTCTTTTTGTCATGTTTTTTCTTTTGTTTGTTTATTTCATGAGTTTGTAAATAGTCACTACCACCATTTAAACGTGTTATATTTAGGATCGGTTGAGTGGAAGGACAGAAATATTTATGACTCTGTCGTTTGACATATAACTTACTTGCCAATAAAAGCATCTTATTATATATATATATATATATATATATATATATATATATATATATATATATATATATATATATATATATATATATATATATATCGATGAATAGAGTAGGTCCGATTCTATGTAGCCTATTCTTCGAACTGTTATCTTAATAAACAGTATGTCCTTCTTAGAAGGAATATTTGACGACACACAGTATTACAATAGCAGGTATGCAGTCAGGGATTTAAAACTCAACCGTGGGGGTCTGTCTGTATACCTAAGTAGAGGACGCTGTTTGCAACTGGTTTGCAACTAACATATAAAGTTCTATGTCCAGTTCCACAAAGCTCGGTTAAATATTTAACGGCCGGTTAGTTAATCAAGACTTAAAAGAACCAATCACAGCTCCAAAATAATTGGCTGCCATGGGAAAAACCCAAATCATAGTCTGTGATTGGTCGTCGAAGCCTTGATTAACTCACTGGCCGTTAAATATTTAATCGGACTTTGTGAAACTGGGCACTAGTCTTTATTCGCTCATTTTATTCATTCCTCTGATGAAGCTAACTTTGTTAGCGAAACGATCGTCAGTTCTAAAAATGGTGTTGTGATGAATTGGTTTTTCCAAATTGTAATAGCCATTACACACCAAGATTAGATAATCTTTAGACATGACAAAAAGAAAATAAAATAAAAACTAAAGCTTACCAAATCCCCATTCGTCTTCTGAAAAAGTCCATGGGCAAATACTGAAACCACAAAGATATTTATCACCAAACTGACTAGCAAAGCTCCTGCACTTTCAATGAAATAATACATGCGCGCCTCTTTTAGTTTTTCTGGCTGCTTTCTGTCAATATCTCTGGATTTAACCAAGGCACTATGTAAGTACAAATTGTGAGGCATGATAACAGCACCGATTACACCAACAGCTTGTAAAAGCACCTTCGAATCACATCCTTCGCACCAGGGTATAAATAGGCCTTTGACGACATCTACTGGTTGTGGTCCCGAAACTACGTATTCATATCCGAAGGAGATACCCATGATGGCAATGAGAATCGCAAAACAGACCTCCAGTTTTCGTAAACCATACTTGTCTAAGAGAAGGAACGTGAAGGTGTCTGCTATTGTGATAAGGCAGCCGGCCCAAAGTGGTATCCTGTTGAAGAAAATTATACTAAATTAAATTTTAATTTGGATGCGCAATGTACATTAAACAATTAGATTATGTAAAGCTATTTTGTCTGCCTAAGTTCCTTCAATTTATACTGCTGAAGCCGTTGCTATACAAAAAGCGTTAGTACTAGCCTGTTACTAAAATATGAGTAGCTTTGTTGTTTTGAACGATTCCCTTTCACTGTTAAGAACTCTATCGAATCTTCAAAATGCTATATATCGGTCCAGGGTAATATGTGATAAGTAGTCTTGGAACAACAGCACAAAGGGTTACTTTCATATGGGTAAAAGGGCACTCAAAGCTTGAGGGTAATGAAAAGGCTGAATATTTTGCTGAAAAAGCAATGAAAACAGGTTGTAAACACGACATTTAAAGTAACAGAAATATACTTCCGCAAGTAAAACATGTGTGTAATATAAGATGGCCGGATTATTGGAATAAGTTGAAAAGTTGCTGTAACAAGCACTTCAGTAGTATCAACCCTAATCAAAGAAAACAGCCGATTTACAAAAAACGGTTGCTTCCTAGGTACTTGTCTACGACACTGAACAGTATTATCATAGGCCATGGTGCTTTAAGTCTCATTTGTATAAAATAAAAGTTGAAGATAATCCATTTTGCTCATGCAACAATACCAGCCCAGCTGATTTAAATCATTTGATTTTTTCCTGTATTATGCATCATGAACAAAGAAAAATATTATTTTGTAATTTGATAGAATGCAAGGTTTCCTTTCCACTTGATGTGACATCACTTATGTATGAATCTGTTTGTAATAAAAGTGTCATGGTAGCTTTCATGTGTTTTGTTAAAGACTCTAAGTTAGCTAGGTTTATATAGCTCTTAGTAAAAAGATGATATTTTGAAAATTGGACTGTTCCAATAAATATTATACTAGTGGCAATATACTATAATGTCTTAAGGGATACTAAATCAACTTAGCAGACTAATGTGTAGTCAGAGAGACAAAAGTAAGTTCCTTTGTGTCCTTCCTTGTGTTAACCTAGTTTGGCCGCAGCATCCCCAGTATGTTAAAAAGTCACCATGACAGGCTCCATTGGTGTGAAAAGTGTCCCAGTGTTTCTCCTGCAGCAACTTATAGCGTAGATGTGTGCATATATATATATATATATATATATATATATATATATATATATATATATATATATATATATATATATATATATATATATATATATATATATATGTTTGTGTGTGTGTGTGTATGTGCACATAAAGAAATAATGTGCATTTTCTGTCCTGCACCTAGTGTTAAGTACTGTAAGTATCAATCATGTTGACGTGAGAGCGTATACATGAGTGTATTTGCGCTCGCGTATGTGTGTGAGTGGATATGTATGTAAGTTTTAATTTTAATATCTATTTGTAGTAAACAGCCAGTTTATAGGGCGATAAAAGAAATAAGTTAACAAAGCTTGTTAGATTAACATTTAAAAGACAGGTTTTTCCATTGTGAAAAGCAAGGTCAGGTACATTTTTGCTCATTTTCAAGATTGATAATGACTGAATGAGCCAGTTGTCAAAGTCAAAACTCTAATATATATATATATATATATATATATATATATATATATATATATATATATATATATATATATATATATATATATATATATATATATATATATCCTCTGTTGTGGGTATGTGAACTGTATAACGTTAGCAAAAATAATGGCAAGTATCAATGACGTGGAAGGACGCTATCACGTGTGCCTTGTATAAAGTTAAATAAAGCAAGAGTTATTTCTAGAGTTATCTAGCGATGTTATTTGGGAGAGTACTGATATGACGAGTGAGACAGCTGTCCGAGGGTAGTATTTGGGATGTTCAGTACGCTTTATGACATACAGGGTATAAACTAAGTTTGTCGTTTATGGGTGAACCTTTTAAATATAATGTATACAGTGTGAAACCGTCATATGAAATAAATTTAGTCTTTCATTTATTGTGCATATTTATAAAAAATCCCAAAACACCTCAATTTAAGATTTAAAATGACGTGATGCAAGGTGAAAACTTTACCCCTACATTCAACTCCCTTTGAGTGACAGTTGCAACACCCAAAATTTTAAATTTGAGGTAGCGGCCTGTGATGCCTCATACAAAAGACCTTTTCATGCACTCTTAAAAAGTGCTATGGTTTTAAGATTTATTACAAAAATGAACAGTAAAAAAAAATTGATCTGATCGACAAAATTTGCTAGAACACACTAAAAAATCACTAGCCGATCGCGTTTCATTTCTGATAATTAGAAAAAATAAAAAGTCTGGACGCACCAAGTGCGATATTGTAGTGAATTGTCATAAAATATGTTTAATAGCAAATATATATATATATATATATATATATATATATATATATATATATATATATATATATATATATATATATATATATATATATATGTATGTATATAGTGTCCCAAAGTGGATGGGAATGTATTGCTACCTCCGTTATTATTAGAGATAGGGAGACGGTTAACTTAGCAATGTTTTGCATAATTTCATGCTCGTTCCAAATATGACTTGTATTTTGCCCTGCCTCTTTTCGTTTTTGAGTTATTTTGACAAAACCAAAATTTGTCAACTTATTTTTTTTTCAATATCTAAGTAGGCGTTGATCTGACATGGCTGAGACTTGCACATTATCAGGACACTTTTTACAGAGTAATCTTCTTGTGCTATTCTCAAGTTTGCATTGCCATTTGTTTTTGAGCTACATGTATCAACGTTTGTTTTTATTATGGCAGCCATATTGGATTTTTTGCTCATGTGATAGCATGTAAAAAGAGCTTTCCAATGATGTATAACATGCTTGACAAATGTTGTAATTGCACTAACAATTTTGAGAAAAACCGTTTTGAGGATACTAGGCTATGAAATCCAATACCAGAAAACACATCACAAAATAAAGTGTTCAAAAAGCAGTAATCCATGGAGTCTAACAGTAGACTTCTATTTTTAACATAATTTTCCGTAACGATTCACGATAAAAAATATTTTGATTTAATTTACAATACTTAATCATAATATTATGTGAAACATGCTTGATAAATCTTGTAATTGCACTGACAATTTTGAGTAAAACCGTTTTGAGGATAGTAGACCAAAAACAAATGACAAAAAATAGTGTTCAACAAGCAGTAGGCCATGAAGTCTAACAATAGACTTCTACATAATTTTTTGTAATGATTCACGATAAAAAAATATTGTGATTAATTTATAATACTTAATTAGGTAATAATGCTAGGTAATATTATGTGAAACAGTTTAATAACGAAACCCGGCAGTAAATAATAGAAACGTGAACTCCACAAAACAACACAATTAGAAACGGAACAAATAATAAAATAGAAACTTAAAGATACACTAAATAGAAAATTGTGCAATATGGCCATCGTTTTTTTCAATGCACTTTATACACCTTTTTGAAACATCCATGGGTGTTATATCAGGACTTCGAGCACACCAATGAACCGGACCGTTGTTACAAATGACACGATTATTAATTTTGGTGCAAAAATTCCTTGACGATCCTGGCATTGCGAGCCTGACAACCATCTTATTGATACCAAATCTCGTCTAAATTATCACGAACTCTTCTCATTGATGGTAAGATATCATTTCTCAATAGATTAAGATACATTTCCCCGGTTAAATTATTTTTAAAAAGGAACGGACCAACAATGAAGTTACCTGAAATTTTTTAATATTAACAATCTAATCTACAAATAAAAATAACAGTTCTTAACCTAATAAGCCGCACCAAACATTAATACCAAATATGTCTTGCAATCGCCTTTCTTCCTTTAGATGGGGATTTACATTTTCCCAATAATGCCTATTATGGCGATTACACACACCACAATTTGTAAATCTGGATTCATCAGTCCATATTATTTTCAAATGAAAATTTTCATGTTGCTGACATTGTCCTTGGTACCCTCTGCAGAAACGAAGTCGCTTAGGGTAATCATCAACATTTAAGCCTTGTATAATTTGTATGGATGGTAATGACTTTGTTTTATTGTACCGTACTTTCTGGAACGTCAATTTGTTCACCTTAAAGCCGAACAGATTGCCGAGGGTTTTTGTTTGAAACCTCTAAGACAACATTATTTCTTTCTTCATTTCTAGGCATTGGTAGTTTCTTTGCGTGGAAGCTACCGTCGTTCAATAGACTGGTCACTATCCTGCGAAATATTTTGGTGTTTGGTTGTCGCCTTTCTGGGCAGTTGTTTCGATATGAATTTGCAGCTGCCTCAATATTTCGGTTAGAACGAATATAACATTCCAACATGTCAAAATATTCTTCATTACTGGACATATTGTTGAATAATATTTATAATAAACAGGAAACAAACTATTTAGTACAAATTTGGGGTGTAAAGTTAGTTCGCCTCCCCGTGGTGCACCCTGGATAGCGTCTACTATTAGACGTGAACTAAATGAACTAACCAAACCGTAACCCTTCCTAGTCATGTCTTAGGAGGGCCGGGAATGCTTGCCTTAATTGGCCGGCATTGCGAGGAGAGTCCTCTATAAAAAACACACATCGCAAGGTCGTTGGCGGGTTGGTGCCGAGGCGATTATGCTTATGGCCGATATGGCCGGGCATTGGCAGGATGGTAATTCTGTCGCTAACGTTAACCCTCCCCAGGGAAACCGGGCGACCTCCCTGTGTAAATGCCTATTCATGGGATGCGAGGCTCTTCCATGGAGGTCTATTTTCCCTTGCTGCTCGTGGGACCAAACATGGACACGACTTACACAGACCCAATAGAGGAGGTGGCAGGATTCAACCTTCCACTGGAACCTCCAGAGGGAAACAACAGGGGAAAGGAAAGTCCACCCCTAGGACGACTACCAAATGTAGACCCTCCTATAGAAAGCTTGGTTATCGAGCTCCTAAAAAGGAGGAGGAACCTGCACCATAATTCCCTTTTCCTTTAAGCTCCTTAAACTACTCCTTTTTCCTCCATACATTCCTATATTCCTACCCCCATGCCCACCAACTTAAGGTGCATTCAAGCTAATCTGCATCATGCTAAGGCTGCGACATACCTCCTTAGCATGAAATTAAAAGAAGAGCAAATAGATATTGCTCTTCTCCAAGAGCCCTGGACCGCTAATTCGGAACGAACTAAAGGGCTGGGTAACACTTCTGGTAAGATAGTAGAGGTGGGCTCTGGTACTAACCCCAGAGCCTGTATCTGGATCAGAAACAACTTGCAGTATTTTACACTTTCAGAGTACTGCACCAAGGACATGGCATCCATCCATCTCGTGATCACATCCGGGGGGACCAGGCTGGAAGTAGTGGCCTGTTCGGCCTATTTCCCTGGAGACAGAGATGCAGAACAACCACCTCCAGCAGCGGTGCGGAAATTGATAGCCTACTGCAAGAGGAACAACTATCACCTCGTAATGGGGTGTGATGCGAACTCCCATTACTTGGCTTGGGGGAGCACGGACACTAACAGACGAGGTGAATCACTATTTGAATACATTTTAGGGAAGGAGCTGGTTGTCAACAACATAGGCTCGGAACCCACCTTTCTTACAGCTAACCGGAGAGAGGTCTTAGATCTTACGATCAGCTCAAGGCTTTTGAGCTCAAAAATCCTCAAATGGAGGGTGTCGTCTGAACCCTCATGTTCAGACCATGCCCATATCCTATTTGAGATTGAAACAGGCCCTAGACCTGTGGTGGAGTATCGGGACCCGAGGAGGACGGATTGGGAGGGATACAAACAGTCCCTCGCCGGCAGACTTGGGTCCGCAATCCCCACAGTGAGGGATCGTGATGAGATCGAGATTGCGGCCGAACAGGTTAGGGAAGCTGTGGTCTCTGCCTATCACGAAAACTGTCCACTGAGGTCAAAGAGAGACAGTCGGGGGTCTACTTGGTGGAATAATTACCTCGATAAACTACGAAGAGAAGTTAGACGTCTCTTCAATCGTGCTAAGGTTACAGGCAACTGGGAGCAATATAAAACTGCTCTACCACATTATAATAAAGAGATCAGGAACGCTAAGAGGGAGTCCTGGAGGAGGTTCTGCGGGGACATTAATAATTTGCCCAGCAGCGCCAGAATCCACAGGATTCTCTCACGACCCCGTGTACAGGAACTGGGATCGATAAAACGACCAGATGGTTCCTTTACTGAATCTCGGAAAGAAACGTTAGAGCTCTTAGCACACACACACTTCCCAGATTTTCTGATCCTGAGCAACGGTGAGGTCCTACCAGCTGAGGGACGATCTAAACGCCCCCAAAGGGAGGACTGGCTAGTTGCTCGGAAAATAGTTACAGCCTCGGCAGTGGAGTGTGCTGTGAATCATTTCCAGCCATTCAAGTCGCCAGGGGAGGATGGGGTGGTACCGGTCCTACTACAAAAGGGACTGGAGATTCTCCTACCCTTCCTTATCAGGCTGTTCAGAGCCAGTCTGGCCTGGAACTATATTCCTTCCAGCTGGACGGTGGTTAGGGGGGTTTACATTGTGACGTAATGACCTCCTACCTACTTCACTGAGACCTCTCAGTATTACATCATTCCTCCTGAAGGGATTGGAAAAAATACTGGACGGACACATTAGGGGGAACATCTTACCCAAGAACCCCCTAAATACCCACCAGTATGCCTATCAAACTGGCAAATCAACTGAGTTAGCGCTCAATAACCTCGTCGAGAAGATCACACACTCTCTGGAAAATGGAGAGGTTGCGGTGGCGGCATTTCTCGACATAGAAGGAGCATTTAATAATGCATTACCGATCTCCCTCTACGAGGCCACTATCGCTAGGGGGGTGGAACCTACCATCTGTGGCTGGATCGGAAACATGCTGCACAATCGGACCATTATTACCTCATTACGGGGAGAGGTGGTCAGCGTTAGGGCTGCGAGAGGGTGTCCTCAGGGGGGCGTTCTATCCCCCCTGTTGTGGTCCCTCTTTGTGGACGACCTGCTGGCTATCCTCGGACTCTGGGAGGTTGAGGTCCAGGCGTATGCGGATGATCTCGTCATAATGGTTAGAGGCAAATCTGAGGAGGAACTGTCTAGTACTCTTCAAGAAGCACTATATGTAGTCAATGATTGGTGCCGTAGGGAACAGATGTCTGTGTACCCTCGCAAAACGATCATTGTCCTGTTCACCAGAAGAAGAAGGTTGGACAAATTAAAACCACCTAATCTTATGGGGGAAAACATTCCATTTTCGGACCAAGCAAAATATCTGGGAGTTATCCTAGATAAGAAGCTCAACTGGGACAGACAGTTAGAAAATGTTATCCGCAGGGCTAAGATGTCCCTGTGGACCTGCCGGAGAATCTGTGGGAACAACTGGGGAACAAACCCCCAACAGATGTACTGGCTCTATGTAGTGGTTATCAGACCTATGATAACATATGGAGCCATAGTTTGGTGGCCTGAGGTACTTCGTGGTACCGCGAGGGCCAAACTGGCTCATTTACAGAGACAAGCATGTCTGATGATAACGGGAGCGATAAGCACCGCACCATCAGTCGCTCTGGAGGTCCTCCTCAATATTCCCCCACTTCACATATGGTTGGAGAGGGTGGCGAGGTGGACAACGTACAGACTAATACAAACGGCAGATAACATGCCGAGGGAAGTCAGTCTGGGGGGTTCCGGACTCCTTGATGACAGTGATTGTCACAGGATTCTGGGAATTGTCTCGGACTTGATGCCTACAAAAATCAGCAGAGATCTGTCTTTCAAGACCGTCCTCCCGGAAAGGGAGGACTGGGACCGGAACCAATCGACCCTTTTGAGAGCGGACCTCTGCTGGTACTCTGACGGCTCCAAAACCAATATGGGAGTAGGAGCCGGCGCATATGGGGGCAGCACCGATGCTAGACTATCAGCTAGCCTCGGCAAGTACGCAACCATACACCAGGCAGAAGTTTATGCCATCGAGATGTGTGCAAGGGAAAGCTTAAAAGACCTATGCACAAACAAATCGATAAAGATATATGCAGATAGCCAAGCTGCAATAAAGGCTCTTGGTTCCTACCGGTGCAATTCAAAGACGGTATGGAGTTGTAAATCTGCCCTTAACGAATTGGGCAGCTGTAATGAGGTGTCGCTGGTCTGGATACCGGGTCACTCGGACCATGATGGCAAAGTTGCGGCAGACGCGCTTGCCAGGAGTGGTGCCCAGTGTGACTTTGTCGGACCAGAACCGGTGCTGGGAATAACATCTTGCACAGCAAAACGCACCTTAAAGACCTGGACAGATAGAAGGACAATTCAATATTGGCAAAATCTTCCAGGATTAGCTCACTCTAAGGCCTTCATAAATGGCCTGTCTGAGTCAAGGGCTAAGAAACTTCTAGAGTTGAACAGACAACAACTGAGTACTCTAGTCGGCCTGTATACAGGACACTGTCGCTTGCGGCATCACATGCACCGTATTGGGATCGGTCAGGAGACCGAGTGCCGGCTGTGTATGGAGAATGATGAAACAGCAGAGCACGTGCTATGTTCCTGTCCGGCAGCGGATAGGACTAGACACCTGCTCTTTGGCAAGGTAAAGCTTGCTCCAGAGGAACTGGATCAACTTTCGCCCGCAAAGGTTATCGACCTCTGTAGGAGGCTGGATTTGTTGGGCGAAATATAGACATTAGGCGTGAGCCACAATAGACCTTATGGTCGCGATGGAGGGATCGATATGGACCACTCACAATCTAACCTAGTACAAATTTTTAAGCAACATGTTAAATACACATCAGATAATTAAGAATGACAGTATTTTTAATTACCGCGATAGTGTAATATCCATAGCAAACTTTCTTCTGTTGTTTTTCAGTTGACACGTTTAAAAATCAGATAATTTTCAAAGGCGTCTTCGTAAATCATGAATCTGCTTTTTATTAAGTTCTGTTAGTAAATTTAGTTACTTACTAGTTACTTAAATTATAACAATTTTTTAGGATAGTCTTCTAATGTAAAATATCGTTTGTAATAATGGGCCGATTTACTGGTGTGCTCAATGTTTTTTATCGTGAATCATTACGGAAACTTAAAAGTAGAAGTCTATTGTTATACTCCATGGCCTACTGCTTTTTGAACACTTTTTTTTTGTCATTTGTTTTCTGATATTGGATTTCATAGCCTACTATCCTCAAAACAGTTTTTCTCAAAATTGTCAGTGCAATTACAAGATTTATCAAGCATATTGTACATCATTGGAAATCTCTTTTCACATGCTATCACATGAGCAAAAATCCAATATGCCTGCCATAATAAAAACAAACGTTGATACCTGTAGCTCAAAAACAAATCACAATCCAAAGTTGAGAATAGCACAAAAAGATTACTCTGTAAAAAGTGTCCTGATAATCTGCAAGTCTTAGACATGTCAGATCAACGCCTACTTAGATATTGAAGAAAAAAGAAATCGACAATTTTTTTTTTCAAAATAACTCGAAAACGAAAAGAGGCAAGGCAAGCAATAATCTTTACTGCATTAATAGCTTCTGAAATAAGTTGTAACGATTGTAATCTTAAGTACGTCGGACAAACAAAAAGATCAATGCGAATTAGATTCAAAGAACACTTAGCCCAATTACGTTACGGTACTATATAGAGATCTTCCGTCGCCCGACATGTTTGGGATATTAATCATCACGTTAATGAAGATAATCTAAAATTAATAAAAAATGTTAGACAACCAGGACAGCTAAACGCGTTCCAGAGTATATATATATATATATATATATATATATATATATATATATATATATATATATATATATATATATATATATATATATATAGCGAAATATAGTTACAACAAAAAATGTATAAACGTTTCACACATCGCCGATTACGAGTCACCTGATCCCTTGCTTTGTGAAATAAATTCCCACGTTTCAACACGCCCTAGAGGTAACATAAGAATACAGATATTTCTGCCAAAGGAAACTATGTTAATTTAGTTGTCGTTGAACCTTCTCAAAATTATTAGAGATGGACACCTTTTATATAAGTTAGCTCTTATTTGAGGAATGTTTCAAAGTCGTAAAGGCACTACCTCCTCATTAGCAAATTAGCAAAAAATCGCTAACTCTATATAAGTATCGTTGATCTAATCGAGTTTGTTATAAAGTTTACTTATGGATAAAATAACTGCAAAAATAATTGTATCTCTCTGACTAGTAGCTTGTTATCTTTTTGATCTGACGATAACAGAAACGTGAGATGATTGCCATCTGCTTATCTGTACGTGAGTAAAGTTTACTGACATAGGCTGATTTCCACGATAAGTGTTTGTCAAGCGTTTCTAGATAAGCTTAAGTGTTGAAATTAGTTCCGGTATCTAAATATTGGAGGCAATTTGGTTGCAGATTAACATTTTAGCGAAAATTCATTAAGAAAAATTCGCTATTAGAGAGATCACGATGAAAAGTTTTTGAAAAAATATCTTCAAATGAACGCGAATTTCGATCTCTAGAACCCAAAACCAAGGCCCGTTAAAATTTATATATATATATATATATATTAATATATATATATATATATATATATATATATATATATATATATATATATATATATATATATATATATATATATATATATATATATATATATATATATATATATATTATGGTATATGTCTGTGTGCGTGTGTGTGTGTATCCGAGCGATAACTCAAAAAACACTAAACTGATTTCAATCAAACTTGGCAAAAATCTTGCTTGTGCAAAAAAGCGAGGTTGAGTTCGTTAATCAGCCTTTATTCTCAAGATTTTTCGGTGGAAAATCGGGGAAAACTTTTTGAAATGTATTTTTATTTTAGGCCAATGAGAGAACACCTAGGTTGTTTTTAGATTGATAATTTTAATTTATATGAAAATCTTGTGAATTAAATAATTTATTTGTTTGATCGTATTGCGAAATAAGTGAGTTGTCCAAGACCCAAACCTTTAAAATAAGTTATGTTAAATTATTTTACTCAGGAACAGTACAACTTCAAAACAGGAATTATCCGCGAAGCAAACGATATTGAAAAACGTCCCGATTGTTTAAATAAGAGAGATGATGGTCTTCGCCTTCCGAATACTTGGAAACCTATTATATCTTCTTTACAAACGCACAAAAAGAAAATAAATTCCACAGACAATTTTATTGCCCCATTATCTGCCTCAAAAAATGCCGGTGACCCTCTTAATCCTCCTCATCCTCTAAGTACCGTGACCAAAGCCCCCCACTTAATTGACGGTCACCCCACTACTTTCACTGATAACGAAGCAGATAGACGGAACGACACATATAAGACAAGACTTGCAACGAACTGCCAGATCTCTCTGAGGTCTAGGGTTAAACACACTGAGACCTCACAGACGATCTCCGGCGAGATTTGGGGAGTAGGCAGATTGAGGCCCCGTAATCGAGCTACAACAACCCAATCCACCTTTGTCCACCGCTCTAAGGAGTATGCAGATTGAGGCCTTAGAGTGTCCTTACATATTTCCTTTACCTACCTTTGTCCACCACTCTAAGGAGTAGGCAGATTGGAGCCTTAGAGTGTCCTTACATATTTCCTTTACCCACCTTTGTCAACCACTCTTAGGAGTAGGCAGATTGAGGCCTTAGAGTGTCCTTACATATTTCCTTTACCCACCTTTGTCTACCACTCTAAGTGGTAGGCAGATTGAGGCCTTAGAGTATCCTTACATATTTCCTCTACTTCTTGAAAATGGCTTCAAAACAGGAGCCGAAACGTCGAGTTTTCATAAATTCTGGACGTGGTTTAACCCGAGAACCAAGTATGTCTCATATATATATATATATATATATATATATATATATATATATATATATATATATATATATATATATATATATATATATATATATATATATATACATATATATATATATATATATATATATATATATATATATATATATATATATATATATATATATATATATATATATATATGATCGCAATGGCCGTGTACGGGCCTCTGCAGCGATAAGCGAGATGCCAATCTAGGGATATTAAAATTTAATCGTTCCAATAGACAGTTGATACCATTGACTAATTTGTGTAGAAACACTAAAGAGCTACACCTTCCATGTTCTTCCAAACTCAGCAAGTTGAAAGGCTGAAGAAGATAACACTGTGGGAATCCAATACAAAGTTATTGAACATCTACCCTATAACACAGAAATTTTAGAAATTTTCTCTGAAGAGATTGAAAGTCAAGTATATGTTTCGCAAACGTGGGGGCCCAAACAACTGAGGCATACTCAAGATGGGATTTTACCAAGGTACAGTATAGTAGCATCAAGGTATTAGTAAGGCTAGATGAATTCTTGCAATAATTAAAACCGTAGACCGGTTTCGCTCTCAATAGAGCTCTTCAGTACGGCATACTAATTGCAGCGAAAATACACCTATAAATTAATACGGCTTTAGTAGCCAGCCTTTCAACACTAAGTGAGTGGTGGACGTGCCGCCACCTAGTTGCGGAACCAAGTAGTAACGTCCACCACTCACTTAGTGTTGAAAGCTGGCTACTATAGCCGTATTACTTTATAGGTGTATTTTAGCTGCAATTAGTATGCCGTACAAAAGAGCTCTAATGAGAGCAAAACCGGTCTACGGTTCTAATTGTTGCGAGAATGCATCTAGCCTTACATACTTTGTCCCTATATTAGGGTAGAAATGGGCCAGGGCTGACAATTTACTAAATTGTTAGTTAGTTGTATACAGTCTCTATTTCTTCAACACTTTGTGTTGTTTGGAGCTGGCGTGACAACATACTACTTGGTTCCGCAACTAGGTGGCGGCACGTCCACCACTCACTTAGTGATTAAGGTATTAGTACAAGAGAAACTTCCACTATTTGTTGTTAGGAAGCGAAGCCTCTTATTGGCTTGTGATCGTCTGCTCAAAATGACAAATAAAAGAAAAACTATGGTCAAACACCACCCCATGATCTTTTACTATATTTGGGCGATGAAGGAGACAGTCAAATATTAACGTACCTTGGGTGTGTTATTACGGATAGTGGTAAATAGAGCGAATATCTGGTGGGAGTTATTGAGATGGCAAATAAAGCATTGAAAAACAAAACACCCTTCTTACTAAGAGACAATTTAACTTGGAAGCAGGACCTAAAAAAAATAAAGCCTTTGAAATGCAAACATAAAGACCAGTCATAAAGACAGGGCACGTCGAAAGAAAGACGAATAAAATCGTACCAGAAGAGGCGAGATAAGAAGAATGCTTGTTGCTAAAATAAAGTGAAAGCGGAAAGGCAAAATTTATTGGACATATTCTGAGTTATAATAACTTTCTATAAATGCTATTCAAAAGACACTTATTTGGGTGAACGGGATAGGTGGACCAAGGGTAACCTTCCCAAAAACCTCTCACGACTCATAAAGTGTGGGAGCTACGGTGAAATTATGACAGCTACTGAAGACAGAAAATCATGGCTGCGGCCACATGTGTAACGATTACGTTTCGCTACTCCTTTAATTATTTAAAATAAACCCGTAAGAGACTTAATTAAGAGCCGACAATCCAATATCTGTAAGGCAATTCATGTTTTAATTTCAAAATTATTTTCGTGAAAAGTTGCTAAATCTTCAAGTACCGTAAACCCCTTTACTGCATCTCCAATTTCTACGCTAAAATTCATTATATGTTTGCCATGGAAAACTACCTTGCATTATTACTGAACAAATATTTCCAGGAACGAAATAAGCATTTAAAATATATGTTAGGAATATTCGAGAACAAATATTGTTTATCTGTAATTTTCTGATCGGTGATGTCACCCAGGAAAGACGGTTGGAAGTGTTGAAGAGAATTGCAGGCAAAGCCACCGATTGGAGGTCTCGTTTTATCTCATTCGAAAAATGGAGGCTAGAAAGAGCTCGCGCAAAGCCACCAACCGTCACAGTAAGAATTTTTGCGTGCAGCGACTAACAATTTGCAGAACCCAATACATTAGCAGAGACTCTTTGCTGAGCCTTCATAGAGTGAACACCGTCAGTTTCGGTGGCTATTAAATTATCTTAAAACGGGGTTCTAATGTCCTTTCTGTTATCTGTACCATCTAATGATATTGTCAGTGATTATTTAAAGTAATTTAAACGATTTTCGAGTTTAAATAAACATAGTATTCAGCGTAAAAACGGGAGTAAAGTTGTGGTCCTTTGTTCCGAATTGTTGATTTCTTGTCGTGATCAGAAAGAATTCCTGGTTATTGTCAAACCTTAAGTCAATTGGTAGTGAATTTTACTTAAGAAAATTCACGTTTTAATTGTGATTCGTAAAGTTTCCATCAAGTGAATTCAGAACATCAACATAGGTGTCAAACAATCAAACATCCACCGGCCCAATAATCTCTGATGAGAAGTCCCAGTCGTTTTCCCCAGTTTTTCCGCTCTTATTGGAGTCTGGAATCTGTGTCACGCACTCATAATTGATGTCACTTGGAAAGCATCTTCACAGGGTCATCACGTAACCTAGTACCGGAAGACTGGAGAGTCTAAACAAATATTTTCTCTGAATCAGGAGAATTTTCATGCCGAAATCTAACATCTGAAGTTTTAATAACCTGAACTTTCAAAATCACGTAATCAAGTTTGAGCTTAAAAACGATGTCAGGGAGGTGCTGTCAGCACAACTATATATTTCTTGTTTAATCTCCAAGATTTTGTAAATTTAAACACACAGTTATTAATTTTTTTAAATTGGAATTAGCAAATTTTGTCTGTAAAATATCTAACCTATACATTCTTTTTAACATCTCATATCTTTCATAATTAATGTAGAAATTTCACGTAAGATTATATATTCTTTTTTTTTTTGGAGCCGCACTCAAGGAACTGACCAGTTAATTCACTAGAACACCCAGCAATTGATTGACAAACGTCAAGTAACACACCTAATCACTTGTGTTTATTTTTGAGCGATACCCTAAGTAATTAACAGTAACATTTTAGTAATGCGCAACTATCTTTATACCATTGTTTTGGTACATGTATGTAAATTAATAATTCCTTTCTCTTGAGATTCTTGCTACTTATCTGATTGTCATTTGTGTGCAATTAATGTTTATCTGAGATTTCCCAACCATTTTTATTTCATTTTGTTTGCTATTCCAAATTTAATCTACACGAATAAACTTATATATTTTGTTATATTAAAATATCTGTTTAATTACAGAGAAACTCCTCCCCAACTTCTCCTTTCTTTTGGCATCAGCGCAAATAATTATTCTTACTAAATATTATCTAGATATCTAAATTTTAATGTAACCTAGCACTAGTCTGGAGAGCCCACAAATATAGGACTCTGGGTAGTGCGAAGCAAACAAAGGAAGAGAACGTGAGTATCAAACTATATCCAGATCTGTCAACCTCCTAAAAACTGCTGCCAATCTTAATAAATTTGATAATCTGATAGATAGCTACTTTAGGGTAGGGTGTTATAGGCAATTGTGACCTCACCATTGATCAGATCTATATCCACCTGAGGTCAATCACAATATAGCACGGTTCTGGTTTCTGAGTTTTTGTTTGACGTAGGTAACACTTGGCGACATACCTCTTAGATTGCGATGATAATGATAATGATAATTTAGATTTTTATAATTTTTAACCGAAAACATAAGAGAATATTAAAATCAAAATATTATATGAATCAACGGAAACATTAAACTCAATATATAAATTATGTATCTATTTTGTTGAGCTCATTATTTACTCTTATCTTCCAATTACCCATCATGTGTCACACAGCGTCACAAGCAATTAAATTTAATATTTATATGCCTGTAGATAAAGCATTTGTTTAAAAGTTATTCTCCCAAGTGAATACAAACTATACACATAATACATTATTTCTAAACGTCAGTACGTCTGGGTTTGATATAGGCTAAATATAACTGCTTTACTTCCAGACAGTATTTCTTTTGAAAACCCCTTCGCGTTTCGGTTCTCATGAATCATCTTCAGGGGGTTAATACTTTCCTGTTCGTACGGCTAGATGTATTCTCGCCACAATTAGAACCGTAGACCGGTTTCGCTCTAATTAGAACTCGTCAGTACGGCATACTGATTGCATCGAAAATACACCTATAAAGTAATACGGCTATGGTAGCCAGCCTCCCAAAAGTAAGTGAGATGTAAGGCACGATTTTACACGTAACGCCATCTCGTTGCAGAACCAAGTAGTATGTTGTCACGGCAGCTCCAAATTGGTCAGGGCTGAGAATTTACTAAATTGTTAGTTGGTTGTATACAGTCTCTATTTTTTAACATTCTGTGTTATTTGGAGCTGCCGTAACAACATACTACTTCGTCCCGCAACGAGATGGAGATACGTGTAAAAGCCTGTCTTACATATCACTTACTTTTCTGTTTGTAAATTATAAAACGACGCTTCTCTTATATTCATCCATTACTCCCATCATTTAATTATCCTCTCCCTCTGATTCTGATAATCAGGTCATACCTGCAACAGAGGAAGTTCCAGGTCAAACATCTGGGAGCCAGATCTAGAACGTACCCAGCCATGTCTGGTCTCCCGCAGGCTTCTGCTATCTCCTCTCTGCTGTACAATATATTTGTCGCAAACATTCCGACAGCGCCCCTAAACGTGACATACGCACTGTTCGCAGACGACACTACCTTTCTCAGCAGCTCCACTCAGCTGAGGATAATAACTGAACGACTTCAGGCCGCCGTAGTCGAGATGCAAGGCTGGTACAGGAAATCTTGTCTAGCCACAAACCCCGATAAATGTTCAGCAGTCCTATTTTCCAAGAAGAGACACACACCCCACGAACAGGTATTATTAGACAACCGTCTAATTCCCTGTCAAATTTCCGCCAAATACCTCGGGGGTTTCCTCGACAAACACTTAACATGGTGCCCCCATGTCCAACACGCCCGACGAAAAGCCTCGATGTTCATCTCGAAGCTGTTCCCACTTCTAAATAGAAATTCCAAATGGTCGATGAACAATAAATTGCTCATGCACAAAGTCATAATCCGACCAGCCATGACCTATGCACCCCCTGCTTGTGCCACTACGGGCGCAACACACATCCAGACTCTTCAAATCATCCAAAATAAAATTCTGAGAAATGGTTACCGGAGCGTCATGGTTTGTCAGAAACAGTCAGATTCACTCTGATCTGGAAATGCCTTCGATACTTAAGTTAATAACTTTACACCCAGTTCGCAACAACCGATTCACCTAAATGCTCTTCTCCGTAGTGCCTCCGACTACGATGAGCAACTTCCACATAGTCAAAAGCGTCCAAAGCTTATAGATACCAGCTAACAGCCCCGCGGCAAAAACAGAACACAAACATTCAAACCCTAACGTCATTGTGTGAGATCTTTCCGACGGAGGTATGGACTAAAGTCTGGTACTCCATGGGAGGGAGTTTAAGTGAGTAGGAGTCTCACAGTACCACAAAACTCCCACGCTATTCGGTGTTCTGAATGAGGTCTGCATGCAGCATTTCTCCCTCCTGTATTGAACAAAAAAATCATCCATTTGCTACTCCAAGTCGAGAAATTCTGATATTATGTCCTTCGATGTTACCTTTACCTGGAAAACTGACGACAATAGATGTAAAACTCTTGAAATTTCTCATATAGTGCAGTTTCTGCAATACAAACGGAAAAGTATTAACTCCCTGAAGATGGTTGATGAGAACCGGAACGCGTAGGGTTTTTTAAAACAGATAATATCTGGAAGAAGAGCCTTTAATTGTATTCTTCAATTATACACATATATTTGTATCCATTATTGTACATGTTATTATAATACGATATACAAACTTACACTTGATTTGATAATAGGTATATTGCAATTGAGGTTCCTATAACTTCCTGCATATCAGATCCTATTACTGCTATTTCTACCATTATCCAAAGAATCAACCTTGGGATTTTTTTGTACTGTCTATAACACATTTCAGCTAAATGCAAGCCAGTGACCACACCTGAAATGTTTAGAAAGTTTTATTGTAGCTTTTTATACTTGTGTTACTAATAAAATTATAAAAAGTCTAGACGCAGGAAGTGTGTTATGGTAGTAGATTTTCATAGAAGTGATCTGGCATCAATTTTTTTTTTAAATTAAATGTTTATAACGTTTTTCTTGTAACATAGAAGGTTAAATTTTAGTATATAGTTTACTTATAAGTACACTTGAAGAACCCAAATCACCACAACACATCTTTTTGAGGACCTTACGATCGTTTCGCTAACCACATTAGCGTCGTCAGAAAATGAACAAATTCAGCATTTTTTCATCATCTGATGACGCGAACGGGGTTAGCGAAACGATCGTAAGGTCTTTAAAAACATGTGTTGTGGTGATTTGGGTTCTCCAAGTGTACTTATCAGTGCTCGTCACAGGTTCCAGTCTTCACATAGTATAGCTTAATTTTATAACGTAAAAATATGTGTCAAATTTGGTTGCCATAGCTTTGTTATTTTTGGAGATACAATTTTTTTCTGAAAGAAAACCCAATTATTTTCCAGAAAAGCTGGTCTGATTCTCCTGGCTAACGAACTTTTCCAAGCCATATGAAAGGAAGGTACCTGCCAAATTTCATCAAAATCAGCCTATTATTTTTTGAATCATCGGTGTGATACATAAGACTTAGACATCTTCACAGAAGCAAACTTGCTTGTTAGCGAAAATGTCTATGCGACATGATAAACAAACTGAAAAATATAACACAAAAACTACCATACTATTAGTGTATAGTATCATAAAGTGAACAATATTTGGTATCGTTCTATACTCAATAAAAGTCAAAAACAGCAAAACTAACTCGATATGTCCACACTATACAAAACAACACGCAACAGAATTATGACTGTCAAAGAAGTAAAACCCAGAGAAATTGACAGTCAGGAGAAAAAAATAACAAACGCAAACAACACCGCTACAAGCAAAACGCATGCATGCGCATCGTCTGTCGCAATACATAAAATTCTTCCCCAGCCGCAGCGAGCGAGGCCAAACATCTTGAAGTAAGAAATGCCATGGCAGCCTCAGTAGATCATCCTTCGCGTAATCCAAACTGGCGATCGGATTACAATTTATATTTTGTAATAAAAGATACAATTCTCAATTTTAAGCCTTTTAGTGAATTTTCTTAAAAAAAATTCACTAATGAGGAGATCCCGACTTTTGAATTTTTAAAAAATTTCTTCAAATGAGCGCTAATTAAGCCCCCCAGAACACATATCCGGGGTCAGTTTCAATTTTTATATGTATATATGTATATATATATATATATATATATATATATATATATATATATATATATATGTATATATATATATATATATATATATATATATATATATATATATATATATATATATATATATATATATATATATATATCACACCGATAACTCAAAAAATAATAGGCCGATTTTGTTTAAATTTGGTGAATAAATTCCTTTTTCAAATGGCTTGGATAAGTTCGTTAGCCAGGAAAATCTGCCAGGGTTTTCCCGGAAAATTTTGTGTTTCGTTTGAAAAAAATTTATATCTCCAGAATTAACAAAGGGCAACCAAATTTGGTACACGGGTTTATGTTCTTATATGTAAGTTACCTACCAAAATTTAGCCCTGTAGCTCAAAATACAAAAAAGTTATAGGCAATTAAAGAAAAATAAATTGGGGTTTTCCTCAAAACGTCAAAGTTGCGATTTAAAACGTCAAAATCAGCCACATTTAGGAAAAGAACTTGAATCTAATACGGGCTATGGAAATAAAATGTCTCAAGAAGAATGTTTTACAAACCCTGAAGTCTTAGTTTCAACCGTCATTGTCCTTCATTTTGCTAAGATATTTGCAGAAAATTCATTTCAAATAGACCCTTTCTCTGATGCTTGGCAGTAGCCTTAGCTATAGAGTTTATCGTTTAATGTATATAATTTTTGTCGAATTTTCGTAAAAAATCAATAAAGCTCAATATAGCCGTAATTATAAAAGATATGAAAAAAATTTGTATATATTAATTATAGGGTGTCTTGAGCTACATCTGAAAAAAATATTTCTACAATCACAGGGTGGCCCATAAGTCGTTGGTGATACAATTTTTTTTTTAATCAAACACGCCTTATGTTATTGCATTTTCCATCGAAATATAATGCATGTTTGTAAGAAAAAAATTCTGGACGCAGCAAGTGCGTTATGGTAGCGAACTTTATTTGTTTATGTAGAAATCATTGTTAGTTAAATTTTTGTAAAATTTTGGTAATTAGTACCCAATGTTTAATGAGTTATTGTAAAAAAAATGTTTTTGGATTTTCGCAAAAAAGTTGTTTACAATTTTTTTTGTAAGTTTTCTCGAAAAGCTTTTTGTAAATAATTATATCTTGGTAGGTGGCCAAATACCTTGAAGAAGTTTGTTGGCCAGGAAAATCGGGTCAGTTTTTCGGATATATTTTAAGTTAGTTTTCGAAAAATATTTGCCCTTTTCCAACAACAAAGTTATTTTGATAAAATGTGGTACATTGTTCCCACTATAGAGGTTATACTGGTTATAAAAACCATTTTAATGAAAATTCACTACCATAATGCACTTGCTGCGTCCCGAGTTTTTTGAATATTTTTGCTATATTAGAAATAAATGTTATCGGTCTATAAATGCCCATTTCAGTTGGATCACCCCTCTTGAAAATAGAGGAAATGATAATGATTTTGAACGTTTCTAGAAATGTCCCTTCACATACACATTTGTTGAACATACCTACATACATACATACAGTAGAATCCGCATTTAACGAGGAGTCAAGCAACCAGCAATAGTATCTCGTAAAAATCTCGTTATATCAGAACCAAGGAGTAACCACAAAAGAATATTGGTAGGTACATACAGGACTACTTCCCTATAAATCTTTCCATCAATTATGAAATTCAACTGTCTACACATAGTGAGATATAAGACAGGAGTCGCCATCTCACTGCGGAACGCTGTCACAACAGCTCCAAATAACCCAAAATGTTATAAAATTGAGACTGTGTACAACTAACTAACAATTTAATCAACTGTCAGCACTGGCCCATTTCTACCCTAATATAGGGACAAAGTATGTAAGGCTAGATGTATTTTCACCACATTTAGAACCGCAGGCCGGTTTCGCTCTAATTAGAGCTTGTCAGTACGGCATACTACTGCAATTGGTATACCGTACTAACGAGCTCTAATTTGAGCGAAACCCGTCTGCGGTTCTAATTGTGGTGAGAATACATCTAGCGTTTCAGCTGTCTGCCTAAATTGAACGAACAATTATATTCAGATAAAACAAAATATATTGTCCGTTATTATATGTTATTATTTTATCAAATTTTATTATCATAAAAACGAGTCTGTGATTTTCATTTGTACTGTCGGTTTCTCTTTTCTCTTCTTTTCTTTTCGAAAGAGCTGTCTATATAAGTTATTAAACTTAGTTCATTCCCGGAGTTTGAGGCCCTCTATAAAAATATTCTAAGCTTCTCGGCGGAATCTATGACATCTGGCAGTGTAACAGTAATGCATTCGGGGCTATCTGTTTCGTCCAAATCGGAATCTTCTATCATATCTTGGGTAGTGTTTAAATTTGCAACTTCAATTACCTCGAAATCTGTTGGAATATCTTGTGTTTTCACAGAATTATCTATGTTTACGTAATCATCGCATCCGGCACTTGTGCCAATTTCACAACTCTAGCATATTCGCTTAGAGGAATATCTTCGCCAGCAATAACATCTCGGAAAATGCTTTTTATACTTCCTATGCCCAAAATGAGAACCAGCACCCCTGAAACAATTTTGCACCATTTTTTTGTTGGATATTTTTCCATGCAAGATCGAGCAAACGAATAGCTTCGAGGACATTTACCGAAAACCGACACTGATTCTAGCCCATGTTGTCAATTATTTTTGTGAAGCGTTGTCCCCTGTAATTAAATTTCAGATAGTTGATAATTACTTTACCTAAATGCTGCAGTACAACTGTGGTATAAGGCGGCAGAAAAAATAATTTGATGTTCTTCAAACTCGCCAATTATCCACCACAAGCATTATTTTTTTATTTTTTATTTCCAGCTCTCTAGCCCATTCTTCTACTGCAGTTTTAAAAATATTGCCAGTCCCCTATGGTTTTTTATTAGCAACATATTTCACCGGAAAACTATTTCCATTTTTAAAACATATTGGTCTTCTGCTTTGCCAATAACCAATAGTCTTCGAAACTTAGAACAGTCCAAATCTATGCAAACTAGTACAGTCAGCTGCTCTTTGGATATCTTCCCAGCGACACAATTTTCGTTTTTGAATTGAAGTGTTCTGATCGACAACAACTGGTAAAAAATTCCAGCCTCGTCTGCACTAAAGATATCACATGCCTGATATTTCTCGAATATTTCTCAGAACTAATTTTGCAACCAATCAGATGTGATTTCTTCATTTACAGATTTCGCTTCCCCGCAAACTTTTTCTGAATTAATTGAATGTCTTTGTTGAAAACAAGAAATCCAACTTGTAGAACCCTGGAAATTCTTTCCATACCCAATTTCTCTACAAAGAGAAACAGCATACTCCTGGCAAAATAAACCACTTATAGGATTGTAAGGCTAGATGTATTCTCGCGACAATAAGAACCGTAGACCGATTTCGTTCTCATTAGAGCTCTTCAGTGCAGCATCCTAATTGTCGCGAAAATTCACCTATAAAATAAAACGGCTATGGTAGCCAGTCTTCCAACTCTAACTGAGTAGTGAGACACGCAGCAACGTGCCGCCACCTAGTTGCGGAACCCAGTAATATGTTGTCATGCCAGCTCCAAATAGCACAAAGTGTTAAGAAATAGAGACTGTATACAACCAACTAACAACGTAATAAATTGTCAGCCCTGGCCCATTTCTACCCTAATATAGGGACAAACTATGTAAGGCTAGATGTATTCTCGCCACAATTAGAACCGTAGACCGGTTTTGCTCTCATTAGAGCCCTTCAGTACGGCTTACTAATTGTAGCGAAAATACACCTATAAAATAAAACGGCTATGGTAGCTAGCCTTCCAACATTAAGTGAGTGGTAGACACGAAGTAGCGTGCCGCTACCTAGTTGCGGAACCAAGTAGTATGTTGTCACGCCAACTCCAAATAACACAAAGTGTTTTAAAATAGGGACTGTATACAACCAACTAACAATTTAATAAATTGACAGCCCTGGCCCATTTCTGTTCTAATGTATGGACAAAGTATGTAAGGCTAGATGTATTCTCGCCACAATTAGAACCGTAGACCGGTTTCGCTCTCATTAGAGCTCTTCAGTGCGGCTTACGAATTGTAGCGTAAAGACACCTATAAAATAAAACAGCTATGGTAGCCAGCCTTCCAACACTAAGTGAGTGGTAAACACGAAGCAACGTGCCGCTACCTAGTTGCGGAACCAAGTAGTATGTTGTCACGCCAGCTCCAAATAATACAAAGTGTAAAAAAATAGAGACTGTATACAATCAACTAACAATTTAATTAATTGTGAGCCCTGGCCCATTTCTGTTCTAATGTATGGACAAAGTATGTAGGGCTAGATGTATTCTCGCCACAATTAGAACCGTAGACCGGTTTTGCTCTCATTAGAGCCCTTCAGTACGGCTTACTAATTGTAGCAAAAATACACCTATAAGGTCACGCCAGATCCAAATAACACAAAATGTTAAAAAAATAGAGACTTTATAGGTGTATTTTTGCTACAATTAGTAAGCCCTGCTGAAGAGCTCTATTGAGAGCAAAACCAGTCTACGGTTCTAATTGTGGCGAGAATACATCTAGCCTTACATACTTTGTCCCTATATTAGGGTAGAAATGGGCCAGGGCTCACAATTTATTAAATTGTTAGTTGGGTGTATACAGTCTCTATTTTTTAACACTTTGTGTTATTTGGAGCTGGCGTGACAACATACTACTTGGTTCCGCAACTAGGTGGCGGCACGTTGCTTCGTGTCTACCACTCACTTAGTATAACACGTAGTGTTTATTAGACCCGCCGTGAGAACGTATTATCTGGCTACGCCGCCGATGGCGACACTGTCGTGCATATCACTATGTTCTATGAGGCTGGCTACCTTAAGCCGAACTTGCTTTTGGGAGTATTCTGGCTGTAATTTGGTATAGCGCACTGATGAGCTCTAATGAAAGCCAAACCGGCATGCTTTTCTAATTATAGTCGGAATGCACTTGGCCCTATATATATGGAAGTTCTTTTTGTAAGCATTGGAAATGATTTAGCCATGCTGGCAAATAACTTTAAAAAACACTTTCTTGCTTTGTAGCAACTTACAAGTGGGTTAGGGACCCATTTCAAAATACTCTGGAAGTCACTCAACAGCCGGAGAAGAAAGATGTATAGACTGCACGGCAAGTGGCGAAATCAAAAGACAATTTGGTAATAAATCACTCTATACTAGTGATGGGAAAAACAGTTATTTTCTGTTAACAGTTGAAGCCGTTAACGTTATTTAATAATAAACGCTGAAAATAACGGCTTCAGTTATTTTAAACTGGATAGTCGATCGATAGTATCCTACAATCCCAAAGCTGTGAGCGATAGCGAGCACACTAGTATAAATGCATTGTATTTTTACCCCGTTATTTCACGTAGTGTATAAATCTCAAATTTTGTCGATATGAAAAGGAAACAAAGGGTTAAGAAATTATAATAAGCGTGTCGTAAATATTTTGCCACTCTGAAGTGAAACTTTTAGAAATCAGAAAGGAGTCTTCTATAAGAATTTACTTAGATGTTTTAGGAATTATAAACTAGTCATTTATCACAAATTTATTTTATCAGGGTCTTTACGTAAATGTCAATGCCACAGCAAGAATCAATTAATATCATTATTTATCACGCCTTGGGACGTTAGACGTTAGAACTTTTATTGCTACACAGGGAGTGATTCTAAAAACTCCATAACATAACGCAGCTAATAAAATTTCGGTAAAGAAACAGTATAAAAAATTGAGTTTGAGTTTAAGAAAAAATTGGAAGATATATAGTATTAATTGTTTATTTACTTATTTTAATATTCGTTGTTTTAAAATTAGTTTCAAAAATTTCAAAGGGCTGTAACTTGGAGGAGAAGGGGTTTTAAGAAAAACTTAATAAAAAGACATCCCTTATTTTTCGCCAAAGAATCACCCTGCAAAATTTTTCGTATCAATTTGGAAACACCCTGTATATATATATATATATATATATATATATATATATATATATATATATATATATATATATATATATATATATATATATTCATTTAATTTTTTATATTGAAATGTTGCTATATAGATATTAAAAAATGTTGTATCATTATATTTTTTTAATCAATTTGATAACTATTATCAGACAAACGAAAATGACGTGTTAACTGTTTTCTTAGGTAATGTATATAAATTTAAATAAATAAGTACTTTAATTTCACGTGAAATAACCCTATTTTGCGTTGTCTATAGTGAAAGTAATAACACGTTTTTACAGAAATTCATCAACTGTTTCAAAAATAACAGCTTCTCAGTTTAACAGAATAACTCTGTGTAGTAGTGTCGGTATGCCGTATCCCCATCAACAACCGGTTAAAGTTAAAATTAAAATTAAACCGACCGTTTTATTGTACCGAAGATCGTACGTCCCTAAAGCTGTGAGCGAGAGCGAGCATTCCCAATCTCAAGGCTATTCATGCCGTTAAATGGTTAAATAGCAGTTGCCGATGCCGATGAAAACCGATGTTTATTCATCGAACCTAGTTGCAGTGGAAGTGGAATTGAAACAGACACGACTCCGAATTCTAGCTTAGTGTAAAAAGCGTTATTTTTTAAGCCGTTAGTTTTATAAGTCGGTAACTGGTCGTTACCGTTACGTCTCGTTAGCCGTTAAAAAATAGCTGACAGTTAAATAACGACCCATCACTACTCTATACTAAATATACTAAAAAATAGTAATAGTATGCTGCTTACGTAGAGCTGATTTATTTATCTGGGTTTTTAACTAGTATTTACCTAATTTTGTCGCTAGACTTTGCATAACAAAACCTAAAATAGTCGCTGCGAACAACACCCATAATAGTCTAAAATTTCCTATTGTTCCTGATTGTAGATCACTTTCTATGTTTCCTGGATCTAAATAGGCTATGGACATCAGAAACCCAGGTCCTGTAAATGCCCATAATTTCCGAAAGGAAAAACCAGTCTGCAAAGAAGAAAAGAAAACAATTTTTAATATACGGTATTTAGTACAATCGAAAATCATATATTTTAAAATCAAGTGTCTTTTACAGAGTACTTCGTGGAAATAATCTTTTAGTAGCAAGACTATGGCAATGGCACTCTGTCTTGCAGGTCGCTTTAAAATGATGAGGATTCCGGTTTACATAAATTGTTGAGGGCGGCATCATATTGTCACATCCGTCTGTATGAGAATTAAGTTCATGAACTTTGTTACTTCTATGGTCAGAAGCCAGTTGTAAAGTGTGTTGGTAACCGCGAACACTCTGGAATTATATTTCTAGAAGGGACCAGAAATGACAGGTTCAGAACAATGTAGAAGGTCTAAAATATCTATGGATAGTATAAATAGGCGAGCCGCACATAGATTAAGGGAGTTCAGTATTGAGTTAGTGTTGGTGCAGAATAAATGATCATAGAAGGCGAACAGTGAAATATAGTTCTATGGATATTTGTAATAAAGGAATATTTTAGTTTGTGTGTTTATGGTTGGGAAATAGTTGGTTATAATAAATTAGTCGTTTGAAAAGCTGTGTTTTGTTAGTCAACAAATTCAGAACCCCAAAGAACGTAACAACTGGTGTCAGAAGTGGGATTTTCAAGCTACTAGCGGAAATATTTTCCATCATATTCGTTGAACAACGTGGAAATTTGTAAAATCTCTGGTAGATCAGTGTCAGCAGTAATTCATAACTGGGTGCGTTTTTGAAACAGAATAAAGTGTGTAGTGTGTACCAGCTTTAAGTACGTCTGTGCCTAAGGCACGTAGCGCAACAGCCTATATGGACACCCAGCTATAGGAAATGATTTTAAAAAATGAAAGAAGCTAAATTAGCACAAAAAGAAGCTAGAGAAAGAGATGAAGAATCCAGAAAAAGTGATGAAAAATTGAAAGAAAAGCTGATAAAAAGGGAAATGAAGGTACAAGAGAGGAACTGAGAAAAAGGGACGAAGAAGTAGACGAACGCATGAATCAGGTAAAAGACGACATCTTCTAACAAGTGGAAAGTCGAGTGAGGGGTATCAGCGACGATGTACATGACAAGCTGACGAGTGTGCAAGAGGTACAGGCGGAGACAATGCAATCACTAGAAATATGATACCATAATCAAGGGGTACTTCAGATTCGAAGATAGCCACGTCGTAAGAATTAAGGTATCCACATTTGATGGCTCAGTCCCATAGGTATTGATCTACGCCAGTTCGGAGCCGCTGCTACAGAAAATGGTTGGGGCGAGGGAAAGCAAGTGACTTCGTTATCACTAAGTGAGTGGTGGACGTGCCGCAACCTAGTTGCGGAACCAAGTAGTATGTTGTCACGCCAGCTCCAAATAACACAAAGTGTTAAAAAAATAGAGACTGTATACAACTAGCTAACAATTTAGTAAATTGTTAGCCCTGGTCCATTTCTACCCCAATATAGGGACAAAGTATGTAAGGCTAGATGCATTCTCGCAACAATTAGAACCGCAGACCGGTTTCGCTTTCATAAGAGCTCTTCAGTACGGCATACTAATTGCAGCAAAAATACACTTATAAAGTAATACGGCTATAGTAGCCAGTCTTTCATCACTAAGTGAGTGGTAGACGTGCCGCCACCTAGTTGCAATATGGTAAGTGGTAGTGAAATTTTCCTTTACGTGATAGTAAATTTTTTTTACGCCCTAGGAGGTACTACCCCTTACATCAGGGGGGGGGGGGCGGTGAAGTCCCAACGGACGTTTCCGGTTTTGGTATGAGTCGGTTTCCCTTATAAGTAAAGCGGATGATGGCTACTCCTTGTACAAAAGATTCGGGAGGTGAAATAGCCCTCCATTCGGATCTCCGAGAGAGGAGTGTACAGAGGGCGCCAGCATCAAGATTTAACATATCCTTCTCGATTATATGTGGCCTAGATTCTAACCTGAACTGCGTCCACCATTTCCTTAAGGCTAATAGGCCCTAACTCAGTGCCAAAACAGCCACTAATCACCTTAATTTCCCGGGGTATGAGCTCCTTACTTCCTTTAGATTGCATGGAGGCGTGTGCGCGTACGTCCGCAGCAATCTACCTTGCTACATACTCCCCAATTTCAAATCTGAAAGAAAAGACATACTATGGATAAAACTCTCTCTCAGGACTGCAACTAAATTCATCTGTTGCATTTGCGGGTCAAGTTCTGACATCAACTTGTCTAGCTCTTTGACTACCTTTCTGAAAAAACCGACCATCTGATTTCTGACTATCCTTCCTCCGAGGTCACTATTCTTGGTGACTTCAATGTCCATAATGAGGACTGGCAAGGATCTTCAAAAACCGATCCACAAGGAAGAGCAGCGGAGGCCTTTGCAGTCAGCAATTCTTTAGCCGATATGGCTCAGCAACCTACTTACTTTCCTCGCATCCCAACACACAGCTCAAATCTCTTGGATCTCTTTCTTACTACAAATCCTGACTGCTATAAGATATCAGTAACGGCCCCCCTGGGTCGCTCAGACCACGGCATGGTCACTGCTTCTTGCGCAATGCAACTCCAGGTCACAGTCATCACACCCACGTATTGTTTGGCACTACAACTCCGCGAGGTGGGACGAAATGCGAGATTACTTTTCCTCATTTCCATGGGCGTCTGTCTGCTTCTCTCACCCTGACCCCTCTGATATCTCCCAAAACGCCACTGAAATTATCCAAGCTGGCATGGAACTATTTACTCCACGTACACAGAAAACCTCTGCGGCCACTCAAAAGCCCTGGTTCTCTAAATCCTGTGACAAGGCCAGACTTGAAAAGGTCAAAGCTTACAAAAAGCTTCTACACAATCCCAGTTAAGAAACCCGTCAAGCATTTAACGACGCAAGAAACCGCTATGTCCGCATTCTTTCTGACGCAAAAAA
The DNA here is from genome assembly GCA_964006375.1 of Tillus elongatus. Taxonomy (NCBI): domain Eukaryota; kingdom Metazoa; phylum Arthropoda; class Insecta; order Coleoptera; family Cleridae; genus Tillus; species Tillus elongatus. The sequence continues at coordinate 305,657,261 of OZ023262.1, read as the reverse complement.
CTCGTTTAATAACTACATCAAAAACAAAGTCCTCTTAAGCTCCAGCGCCAGCAAACCCTTCTAGACTCTCGCTAAATCTATTGGGAATAATTTCTGCAAGAGCACGTTCCCACCTCTTGTCTCAGGGGATGAAATTGTGTCTACCGCCCTGGGCAAGGCTGAACTTTTTGCCTCGTTGTTCGCCGGCAATTCTACTCTCAAGCCACCTCCAAATGTTCAACCACCAACAGTCCCCAATGTCGCGCATAAAATGACGGATATCATTTTTAAAACTAAAAAGGTACAAAAGATGCTCTCTTCTGTTAATACCAGGAAACCCCCTGGCCTTGACGGGATCCCAGGAATTGTTCTCAAAAAATGCGCACCAGAACTTGTTCCTGTCCTGACTCGTCTGTTTCAGACATCTTACAAAAGAGGCATATTCCCTAGTAACTGGAAAACTGCTCGAGTACAACCCGTCCTCAATAAAGGATCCAAAGCACACTAGCAACTGCAGGCCTATTTCTCTCCTTTCAGTCGTCGCTAAAGTGATGGAAGAGTATATAAACACCGAATTACTAAAATTTCTTGAAAAACACAGTCTAATCCACGACAGGCAGTATGGATTCCGTCAGCGCAGATCAACTGCCGACCTGCTTTCCCTTGTCACCCATTCTTGAAACAACACGCTGAATCCCAGATTGTCTCTCTAGACATATCCAAAGCATTCGACCAGGTCTGGCACGCAGCGATGCCTAATAGACTACCGGCCTATGGCCTACCACCAAAACTCTGTACGTGAACAGCAAATTTCCTCTCCAACCGGATCATTTCTGTTGTCGTGGATGGCCATTTCTCTAAACTGTATCCAATGAATGCAGGCGTTACTCAAGGTTCAGCTTTAGCTCCTACTTTGTTTCTTCTCCACATCAATGACCTCCTCTCTAGCACATCCAACCCAGTTCACAGTTACGCGGACGACAGCACCCTTCACTCAAATATACAATATTCTAAGCCTGTCTCTTTAGCCCAATTAGATGAGGATCTCAGACTCATGGAGGGTTCTATCTCCGTGGATCTCCAAAAAATATTAGACTGGGGAAGTAGAAATCTTGTACAATTCAACCCCACCAAATCACAGTCATGCTTTCTTTCTCATAAGAGATACACCAGCCCTAGAACCATCACAATAAACAACCAAGTTATTCAAAGTAATGAGTCCGTTTCTCTTGTTGGCATTTCTGTGAATCGAAATCTTAATTGGCACCAACATGTCACATCAATTACAGAAGCGGCTGCTAAGAAATTAGGTTTCCTCTTCCGGGCTCGCAAATACTTTTCACCAGCTAATCTGTATACCTTACATACTTCACAAATAAGACAAAACCTCGAATACTGCTCGCACATCTGGGGTGCTGCTGCCGCTTCTACACTCGCTATCCTGGACTCCATTCGAAAAAAGCTATACGTCTCATCGGTGACCCTACCCTCACCCAAAGGCTACCATCCCTTGCCCACCGACGTGCCGTTAGTGACCTCTCTCCCTTTTATAGATAACTGCCCGGGCAGTGCTCAGAGGAGCTTTCTTCCATAGTTCCATCTGCTGCCCCCAACAGATCTACCAGGGGAACAGAGCGAATGCACCCCTTTACTGTCCAGGTCACCAGACATAGAACATCTTGTTATGCCCGTTTTTTTGTCCCGAGGACTTCCAAGTTGTGGAATTCCTTGCCGGTACATGTTTTTCCTTCTCCTCCGAACCTCCAAACCATCAAGTCCAGAATTAACAAGTTGCCTCTTTCCTCCTTGTCGACACCCACGGTACGATAGTTATCAGGCTGTAAGCCCTCGTGGTGTGTTGTTGAAATAATAAAAAAAGTAATTCTAGTCTTTATTCACTTAGTTTATTCATACCTCTGATGACGCTAAGTTTTAGCGAAACGATCGTTAGGTCTAAAAATTGTATTGTGATGAATTGGTTTCTCCAAATTGTACATATGAGGAACTGTATGCTTACTTCGGGTATAAACGGAAACGAATCGGCGCTGTAAATACGTAGATATTTTATTTAACAGATAATCATAGAGAACGTACCACTGAAAATTGTGAGATTTCCAATCAGAGTAGTTCCTGATATTTGTCTAACGGTCCAAGTTCGCGGAACAACTGTATATACATATATTAAATTTGTGTTGTGTAGTAAGTATTACACAATAATAAAACTAATAAAATACGTGAAATATTATTGAAGATAACAATTTATAACGTTTATTTGACTGTGCAGTGATAGCATAACTATAAAATTATATTAGTATTATCACTTCCCATTTATTTCTGCCATTTATACAAAGGAAGTTGAGCAATCGCTTTTCTGTAGTCAAGGTTTGTTTATTTGCTTATTTATTGATCTGCGGGTTTAAAATTATACTTATTTAAAATACAAAAATACAAGCCTAAAAATCTTAGGCAAGTGCCTTATTTTAGCGAAGTTTCGTAAAAATGTTTTTAATATAAATATGTCCTTAGACATTAACTTGGTAGATAGTATAACTTTCATATAAGAAACCATGTGCCATATTTTAACTTTATTGTTTAAAAAGGTATGAGAGTTTTCAGCACATTGACTTCAAATTTTCCCGAAAAGCTGGTCCCATTTTCCTGGCCAACGAATCTATTTAAGCAATCTACACAGAAACAACACCTGCCAAAATACAAGTATTCACAAAAAAATGTTTTGACAAAAATTACAAAAAGGCTTTTACATGAAGATTAGAAACAATTTCTTTCACGAAAATTCTCTATTTTTTTTTGGTACAAAGATTCTCTTAAGGCATGTTACACAAAAACTATATAACACCTTTTTACAATGATTTATTAAAAAGTTTTTACCCAAATTTTGCCAAATAAATTGAAAACAATTTTTTCACGTGCATTTGCAAACACTTCTATGCAATAACTTATGAAGCATTAACTATAAATTACTAACATTTTACAAAATTTGACAAAAAATAATTTCTACGAAAACGCAAAAAATGTTCTGCAAAAACTGACGACATATTTTAAATCTAATATGCCGATAACTATACCAGGTGTTTCGCAACACTTTTGATAAAATAAGGGAGGTGTATCCTAATTTTAAGACAAAAATGTGGTATAAAAGGTTTACGAATGTTGCTTTCTTTTAGAAATACAGGCTGTTAACAAACCGTTATCAACTTTTCCCTTTTACAAATTAATGGAAACCCACATTCTAGTCATCTTTGGTAGTCATTTCCATGACAATCACATTTGGTTTCTTCATGACACTTGTCTCATCTTTGACATTTTTCGAATATTTTTTTGATGTGTTTTCCAATTTGTTTCTGCTACATACTTTTTTGAATCACTGGGTTTACTAATCGAAAAATGGTTAACATTCCTTTTTGTGTACGGTGTAGCAAACAGACATTCGCGAGAGGCAAGACGTTTATATGCATAACGTTTTCCTAATAGACAAATACCATGTCCAGAAACATTAACAAGATTGCATCTCAAGTTGGAGGAATCAAGCAGCTTTGCAGAACGTAAAAATAAGGTCGGGACGCAGCAAGTGCGTTATGGTAGTGAATTTTCATTAAATGCTTCAAATTTGAATAACTCAATTTTATGTAAACTAAGACAGTTGAATTTTGGTATGTAATAATGTCTTTCACAAGGCAACATATTCGCTAAATTTAATCAAAATAGCTTTGTAATTTTCGGAAATAAAATCCTTTTTTGAAAGAAAACTCAAAATTTTCCCGGAAAACCTTGTCCAATCTTCCTGGCTAACGAACACATCCAAGCCATCAATAAGAGATAGATTCTTGCCGAGTTTCATCAAAATCGGTTAATAACTTTTTGAGTTATTGTCCGGATATAGACACACACATATAGATATACAGTAGAAGCTCGATAATGTGAACAGCTCAGTAATGTGAACATCAAAATATTTAAATAACCACTAAAACACATTATGTTCACGTTTATACTGCCAAACTGTTCTTTTGAGTATAGATAAACATAGTATATATGTACATAATATATATATATATATATATATATATATATATATATATATATATATATATATATATATATATATATATATATATATATATATATATAACATATAAAAATTGAAACTAACTGACCTCGCATATGGGTTCTAGGGGTCCTAGTTCGCACTCATTTGAACATTTTTTTGCAAAGTCTCACCATCGATACCTTTTTATTGGATATTTTTTTAAATGAAAATTCACTAAAAGTGTTCGGGTCGCAGAAAGTGCGTTATGGTACTGAATTTTCATAAGAATAATATATTATTGTGATTCAGCCTTGTATTAAAAGTTATAAAACTTTACTTTGTTTACTTAGGAACAGTAAAAAATAAGGTAAAGAAAGGCAAGCAAAAAGATGATCTCATAAATATTTATACAGTAATATGGATACAAAACTCAAAAAAATTAATTGATAAACAGGAAATACACTCAACCAAAAAATACACTAGTAAGCTGAACATAAAAAAGTTCCTGTGGTTCATGCATTGAGGGTGATTGTATGCATGCAGAAGGGGAAGAAGAACTCCCAGGTCCAAGAGGATTTCTGTCCCCTCACCCAAAAAACGGGGGGTTGTCCTTCCCTTTGTGCACACATACAACTTTCTGCAAAACATAAAGCATAAGACAAATTACTTGGGAGCAACCCCCAAGAAAGTTACTGCACCTGGGCGAATATGGATGCGGTGCGGGGTAGACAGGGTTTAAAGGAGGTACTGGTTGCAAAATGTGAAAAACGCATCTTTTCAAAGTCTGACTAAATATTTTTGTAAACATTTTCCGCTCATATTTCCCCCCACCCAGCACACCTATTCATTCTTGGTCCCTTAACTTTCTTCGGGGTTGTTTGCAACAAATTTGCCTTGAGGCTTGTGCATCCAAGGAGGGTTCTAAAATCACATTTGGTTTCTTCATGACATTTCTCTCATCTTTGACATTTTTCGAATATTCTTTTGATGCGTTTTCCAATTTGTTTCTGCTACATACTTTTTGAATCACTGGGTTTACCAATCGAGGAATGGTTAACATTCGTTTTATGTACGGTGTAGCAAACAGAAATGCGCGAGAGGCAAGAAGTTTATATGCAGAAAGTTTTCCTAATAGACAAATACCATGTCCAGAAACATTAACAAGATTGCATCTCAAGTTGGAGGAAACAAGCAGCTTTGCAAAAACTAAAAAAAAGTCGGGACGCAGCATGGTAGTTAATTTTCATTAAATGATTTAAATATGAGTAACTCAATTTTCTATAAACTTATAAAGTAGGATTTTGGTCTGTAGTAAGGTCTTCCACAAGGCAACAAATTTACTCAATTTAATCAAAATGTAATTTTCGGAGATAAATTTTTTTCGAAAGAAAACCTGGACAGCAAATTTCTTCTCCAACCGGAGCATTTCTGTTGTCGTGGATGGTCATTCCTCTAAACTGTATCCAATTAATGCAGGTGTCCCTCAAGGTTCAGATTTAGCCCCTACTGTGTTTCTCCTCCACATCAATGACCTCCTCTCTAGCACATGCAACCCAGTTCACAGTTACGCGAATGACAGCACCCTCCACTCAAACATACAATATTCTAAGCCTCTTTAGCCAAATTAGATGAGGATCGTAGACTCATGGAGGGTTCTGTCTCTGTGGACCTCCAAAAAATATTAGACTGAAGAAGTAGAAATCTTGTACAATTCAACTCCACCAAATTTTAGTCTTGCTTTTTATCTCATAAAAGATACACCAGCCCTATACTTACCACAATGAACAACCAAGTTATTCAAAGTGATGAGTCCTTTTCACTTGTTGGCATTTCTGTGGATCGAAATCTCAATTGGCACCAACACGTCACATCAATTGCAGAAACGGCTGCTAAAAAATTAGGTTTTCTCTTCCGGGCTTGCAAATACTTTTTACCAGCTAATCTCTATACCTTATTTACTTCACAAATAAGGCCAAACCTCGAATACTGCTCCCACATTTGGGATGCCGCTGCCGCTTCTACACGCTATCCTGGACTCCATTCAGAAGAGAGCTATACCTCTCTTAGGTGACCATACCCTCACCCAAAGGCTGCCATCTCTTGCCTACTGACGTGTCATCGATGACTTCTCTCTTTTATAGGTATCTGCACGGGCACTGCCCATAGGAGCTTTCTTCCATAGTTCCTCTACCTGCTGCTCGAACAGATCTACCAGGGGAACAGAGTGAATGCACCCTTTTACTGTCCAGGTCACCAGTCATAGAACATCTTGTTATGCCCGCTCACTCCTGAGGACTTCCAAGTTGTGGAACTCCTTGCCGGCACATGTTTTTCCTTCTCCCCCGAACATCCAAACCTTCAAGTCCAAAATTAACAAGTTGCCTCTTTCCTCCTTGTCGACACCCATGGTACTATAGTATTTAGGCTGTGAGCCCTCGTGGTGTGTTGTTGGAAAAAAATCACTCCAGATGTTAGGGGATGAATGGGGGGTGATTTGGTGAAAATTGACATATGTTCGTTAAAACTCTCGAGTAATATAACGTTTTAGTGTTTCCTTATAGAAAACTTTCAATTTCATTAAACATCTGGTATTCTGTGCTGAAATTAAATTAGGGGTTGAATTTGTGGGTGTGGAATATCGGGGACAGAAATTTTTTGGTGGTTTGTTAAAACGTGGTAAAAAGTCGTAAAACGAAGAAAAAAAAACTCGATTCTGGGAGAATTTTCTTGGCCTGTCGGTCAGTCGGTCGGTCTTTCGGCCTGTATGCCTGTTAGTAGGCGTAATAACTTTTGAACGAATTCAGATATCATCTGAAATGTGGTACACAGTGAGCGCCCGACAAACCATCGGTTCGAATTGTTTTTGGGTAAAATCGCTCCAGGAAGTAGATGATGAATGGGAGATGATTTGGTAGAAATTGACATGTTTTCGTTAAAACTCGAGTAATATAACGTTTTAGGGTATGTTTATTAGAAAACTTTTAGTTTCATTAAACATCTGGTATTCTGTGCTGAAAGTAAATGAGGGGTTGAATGTGTGGGGGTGAAATATTGTTGACACATATTTCGATTTTCTTTTGATAAAACGGAGTAGGAAGTCCCAAAACGTATAGAAAACTTGATTCTGGAACGAACATTTTTTCTCTGTTGGGGGGTCGGTCTGTGGGTGTTTCATCATGTCTGTCTGTTAATAGACCCAATAATTTTCGAAGAAATTGAGATATCACCTTCCAAATCGGGTGTCCAGTTGGTACCTGACAAAGGAACGCTTCGAATTGTTTTTGGGTATCACCGCTTCAGGGGGTAGGGGATAAGTAAAGGGTATTTTGGTGAAAATTGACATTTTTTTCAATAAAACCCGAGTAATATAACGTTTCAAAAGTTTACGGGTACAGGAATACACATATTTTCTTTGTGGTCAACTCATGAGCCCTAAATTCATTCCGTGAGAATGTCTTTCTGAGGAGAATAAATTATCATCGCTATGTGGAAGTTATGATTCAAGCTGCAGCACTATTTTTATTGCGTTGTAGCGACGTTGGTCAATCAGATGTTTCTTTTACAGTTAATTTGTGCAACAAATTTTAAAACCCTAACGCCAGCAAATAGGGAATGAATAAATATTCGAAATTAGGTATCACAAGCCGCTACTTCCTCCTTAAAAATTTGGAGGTTGCAACTATCACTCGAAGGGGGTTGAATGTAGGAGCGAGCTTTTCGCGTTCTCTAGGGATTTTTTATAAATATGCAAAATAATAGACACACTGAATTTATTCCATTTCACTGTTTCACACTGTATATAATGAACGTAAGATTTCTGTATGATTTTTAAGTTATTATAATGACAGAGACGAAAATATCGTGGCCATAATTTCCAGGAAGAAATCGGTTAAATTTAACAGGCCATTGACTATTCTTAATTAAAAATAAATTAAAACCAAATTAATATATATGTATGTACATTATACTGAGTGGCCTCGGCATTAAGCCATTAGCTCATCATACCCAAATATACAATGGGTCAACCGCGGAATTAACGATGGTGATTTAAAAATTGTCAAACCATTATATTTTACATTGACATATTTACTTATTTTAACATTTGATCTAACTTAATCTAAAACCTAATGTACATCTACTTTTAGCTTTGTTAATATTTTGCTATTTTTAATATCTTGTATTCCCTCTTTTTTTTTTCTTAACTTAGGGACCAAACAGGGACACAATTTATTCACGCGCTAGGAGCCAATCTAGGCGACTTTCAGATACATTCACAGGCAGACCCAGGATAGAAAAGGTCAAAAATTGGGACAGACAATATGAGATCTTACTAAGTAATTATAACTATAACACTTTGTTAAGATTATATAAATTATGGACTAAAAACAATAACATATAACAGGTAACTAATTATAACTATAACACTTGTTAACATTATATGAATTATGGACTAAAGAAACAATAACATATAACGGGTAATATTCAGATGCGTATTTTCAAGTTGTTAACTTGAACCAAATTAATAAAAAATGGAAAAGTCTGTACGCAGCAGGTGCGTTATTTTAGTGAATTTTCATACAAATGATCTGGTGCCAAATATTTTCCTATCACTTTTTTTCGTTGTAACATAGAAATATAAATCTTTTGTGTAGTTTGCCTTTTATATCGTAAATCTATCTACCAAATTTTGCTACCATAGCTTTTTTATTTTTAGAGACAAAAATTTTTTTCGAAAGGAAATTCAAAATTTTCCCGGAAAACCTGGCCCCATGTTTCTGACTAACGAACTTATCCGAGCGATTTATACAGGTGTCCCATCGGTCTGGGGACGCGAGATAGCTCCTCACTGAGGCCATACTTTAAAATGCTCTTTTCTCGAGGCGACAGGTGTCCTACGAGTGCACATTTCAAAATTGATTTTATTAATACAAGGTGACTATATACAGAGTGTTGCACTAAACTTTTAATTTTTAAAATGGAACATCCTGTATTTTATTGCGGATTTGGATTTTCCTCGATTCATACATTATGTGAAGTTTCAGCCCTTTATAGAGGGTACTTTTAAAGATACGGCCATTTGTTTATCTGAATCGACATATATTGATCACCTGGTATCTTCTAAGAACTATCGTAACCAATTTTTTTTGCAATCTTTTCCACACGTGGTCTATTTTATTACCATACCGAGAAGTCTTCGTCAAATTGGAAATCATATACAGTTTGATCCAAAACGAGAATCGAAGACTTTCTCGAATTTTTCAAATGGAAAAAATATATTTTATATTGCTATCTGGTGGCTTATTTACTCCTCTACTAATTGTATTAACCTTCCCCTATACTCAAATCGACTCGTTTTAAAGTTATCCTGGGTCTTATCAGAAAATACCCTTATTTAGTCACTCATTTTCATGAATCAGGCTGGCTTTGGATATGCCTCGCCCGCTACCTAGCTAATAACTAATTAACTAGTATTTGTTTGATTTTGATGGATGCAAAATTTTATTAGCTTTTTTATGATATAGTTTTTTAATAACTTAAATTAAAAAACGAAAGGAAGTACAGCGGTTCAAACTTTTTATTTGTGCATACTAGAGCCCTTATTTTATGGTAATAGAGGAAAACATTAAGAAATCAAACATTAGGTTCACAAATTTATGAAAACTCATAAAAAATCTTCAAAAATATTTCCGTTTTCTTGAGTGCAAATTCGGAGTCGTCATTCAAAGTTTTCTTTAACTCTATTCAACATGAGGGGGCTAATGGTTCTCAAATCTGATTGTATTCGGTTTTTCATATCATCCGAAGTTGTGGTCATTTATTCGTATACTTTTTGCTTAACATATTCCCAGAGGAAAAGTTCTATTGGGGTTAGGTCGGGCGATCTTGCTGGACATCGAATGTTCCCTCCTCGACCGATTCACCCGTTTCATAACCGATGGTTTAAGTATTGTTTTAGGTCTTGGCGAAAATGTGGAAGAGCACCATCATGCTGAAAATACACTAATCGACGTGTTTCGAGGTCTAAATCGTCGTTTAAATTCGGCAAATCATCCTCGAGAAATCTTCTCCATGAAGTCGATCTTCAAAATAGAATGGACCGATAACTTTATCGCCTATGATATAATGCAATTTGCCTCGTACTTATTTGTGGATTCTCCTCTATTGATAAAAAACCTGGAGTTCTGCATTTTCATTGGTTGTTTGACGATTTTCATATGATTTTGTTTTATATTTGGCGCTAAATATATCCTCGAAGAATGTTTTAACTTTCTCAAATGCTTCTGGTCTTGGATGTCGAGCTGAAGGATACTTCTGCCTGTAGATTCTGGACGCCAGGAGACAGTTTCGATCTGCCTGTCCTAAAGCGTACACCATGTTAACTAACTCTTTATTCGTAAAATTTATTTTCAAATGTAGCGTTACCTAATAAATACAGAACAAAGAACAACGAACAAGAAACAACAATTAATTAACAAGCAACAATGATTAACACTAAACGCGAAAGTAATAAAAAATTTAGCAAGCACTTGGCAAAACGTCAGTTGCACAATGTGTCAGATATTTATTTTATTATGTTGCTTATGTCGGTCCCGTGTCCATGCGATGTTGGGCACCTTAAAGATCCCTACCTTCCTTACAGAAAGGCAGGGGTTCGGCAAAATTTCCAGGATGGTGAGGTGAAACTGCGTGGGTGATTTGCCATAGTCGCGGAAATAGGCCGACGTTAAAGAAACAAAACACACACATACTTTTTTCACATATCTTGTATAATAACGGATATATTGAGCTTTACCGTGGAAGTGCGTCACCCTGTATATGTGCAAATAGACAAGTACTGAAACTGACCCTGTATATGGGTTTTAGGGGTTCTAGTTCGCGCTCATTTGAAGACATCTTTTTAAAATTCATAAGTCGCGGTCCTCTCAATAACAAATTTTTTCTAAGAAAATTTGCTAAAATATAGACTATTAAACCATAAACTCTATAGCGGAAACTACTGCCGAAGCATCAGAAAGAGGATCTATTTGAAATGGATTTTCCGAAAATATTTTAGTAAAATGAAGGACAATGATGGCTAAAGCTAAAGCTTAAGGCTTTGGAAAACACACTTAGTACGACATATCTTCCACCTAATCCGTATTTATTTCAAATTCTTTGTCTGAATATTGCAAATTTTGACGTTTCAAATCACGAATTTGACGTTTTAAGGAGAAAAATGATAAAATTTTCAAAATATTTGTTCTGCTACTTCTTGACCTTTTTGCGTCAAGAAAACGGTTGTATGTAATATTCAATTGGTTTTGTTACTCACACAAAATATTTTGTTCTTGCGCTTTCCCCTGATCACCAGTGGCACCCAAATTTTTTTCCTTAAAATGCCTATACTTTTTTAGTGAATTTTTATTTTAAGAAAATCACTAATAGAGAGGTATCGATGGTGAGACTTTGCAAAATTTTTTTTAAAATAAGCGCGAATTTGGGCCCTTAGAACCCATATCCGGGGTCAGTTTCGATTTATATATATATATATATATATATATATATATATATATATATATATATATATATATATATATATATATATATATATATATATATATATATATATACACTTTATTTGTTTGCTGTATGTTTGTGATTTCTTATTGGTTTGCGTGGACTGCAGTTTCGAACCGTCCCGGTTCATCATCAGCACGAACCGGGACGGTTCGAAACTGCAGTCCACGCAAACCAATAAGAAATCACAAACTTACAGCAAACAAATAAAGTGTATATTTAAAAGTGATTACAGTGTAGTGCAATATTCCTAAAGATATATATATATATATATATATATATATATATATATATATATATATATATATATATATATATATATATATATATATATATATATATATATATCCAACCGAAAACTCAAAAAATAATTAACCGATTTTGATGAAACCCGGCAAGTGCCTTTCTTTTAATAATAGCTTGGATGAGTTCGTTAGCCAGGAAAATCGGACAAGGTTTTCAGGGAAAATTTTGAGTTTTCTTTCGAAAAAAATTTTCTCCAAAAATAGATATTTTGATGAAACTTGGTGTACATATTGCTTTGGGAAAGACCTAACTATGTGCCAAAGTTCAGCCTTCTAGGTTTACATAAAATTGAGCTATTCAAATTTGAACCTTTTATTTTTAATATTACCGCGTTTCACTGACAATGGTAAACCTCGCTTATATGAGATCTAGTATGTCGTTGCCTGGTAATAGAACATTTGATATTATTGCGCAGGTCTGTTAGACGCTGTAACTGACGTTTATCTTATAATATGAGATTGTTTATATGTTATGTTTATTATTATCAGTTTTAGCTGCAAATTATTTGTGTTATTTGGGACATTTTTATATACAAGTGCAAATTATTCCTTTATTAATGTTAGTGGGTGGACTAAACAGTGTTTGTTATGTTTTATCAACACATATAAATGATGGAAGTTTTACAAAAGGGACTGATATGAAACAGGTTAGTTATTTTCTCTGATGCTTTGGCGGTAGTTTTAGTTAGGTTTATGGTTTAACGGTACATAATTTTTAGCTAATTTTCGTACAAAAAATTCGTCAATGAGGAGACCGCGACTTCAGAATTTTAAAAAGATTTCTTCAAATGAACGCAAACTAGGCCCCCTGGAATCCATATCCGGGTTTACGTTCAGTTTTGATCTGCTTACATATATACAGGCTGACACTTTTCTACGGTAAAGCTCAATATAATTATTATTATACAATAGACGAGAAAAAATTGTATACGTTACTTATAGGGTATCTTGAGCTGCATCTTACAAAATTATTTTGATAATCACCGGCTGTCCCATAAGTCGTTCTTGATCCCTACAATTTTTTTTTCGAACAGCCTTATTTTATTGCATTTTTTATCGAAATATGTTTGTAAGAAAAAAAAATCAAGACGCAGTAAGTGCGTTTTGGTAGCAAATTTTCATTAAATGCTTCAAATTTCAATAACTCAATTTGCTATTAACCTAAGGTTTGTTGGCTGGGAAACCCACGCTTTAAGTTTATTGTCGGAAAATTTTTGTACATTTTCAAACAATAAGTTATTTTGATAAAATATGACACATTGTTTCTACTATAAAGGTTATACCGGTAACCAAATTGATGACTGCTTGCATTAAAAAGACATTTGATATTCAAAGCATTTTTATAAAAATTCACTGCCATAACGTACTTGCTGCGTCCAGAGTTTTTTTTTTACTTTCAACATAGAGATCAGAACTTTGGCATGTAGGGTAAGTTTGATAGTAGAAATACATTTGCCAAATTTGGTTTGCATAGGTCTGTTATTTTTGGAGATATAAAAAATTTCCGAAATGCGAAAGTAATAAAAAAATTAGCAAGCACTTGGCAAAACGTCAGTTGCACAATGTGTCAGATATTTATTTTATTGTGTTGCTTATGTTTCAACTTATCTACAAGGCTATCGTTATTTAGACGATGGTATGAACGATATTAAAGACATTCCAATAAAAATAAAACTTTGGACCGGTGTATCTCCTTTCGTATTTCATTTAACTTGTACAAATTTGGGATGATAAGAAGGCTTATGAAATTTTGTATTCATCAAAATCATAAAAATATACAGGATGTTGAATTTAGAAAAAAGAATTATATCTTATGAAACCTAATTCGACCTGAATTATAATTTGTTAGTTACTAGCTTAACGAATCTAATATTGTTCTCATGCTGGCTGGTCTATAGAACTAATTGGAAGAGTTAGCTAGTTAGTGGGCGAGGCATATCCAAAGCCAACATGATTAATGAAAATAAGTGACGAAATAAGGGTATTTGCTGATAGCACCTAGGATAACTTTAAAAAAATCCTGGACGCAGCAAGTGCGTTATGTTATGAATTTTTATAGGAATTATCTGGCAGAAAATATTTTATTATAACTTTTTTTTTTCTTGTAACATAGAAATCTAAATTTTGGAGTATAGTTTACTTTTTATATCGTAAACCTACCTACCTAATTTAGTTATCATAGGTTTTTAACTTTTTGAGATAAAAAATGTTTTCGAATGAAAACTAACAATTTTCCGGAAAACCTCGTCCGATTTTCCTGACTAACGAACTTATCCAAGCCATTTACAAAAGGAAGGTACGTTCTAAATTGGCCCATTAGTTTTTGAGTTATCGGTGTGATACATACATACATATATATATATATATATATATATATATATATATATATATATATATATATATATATATATATATATATATATATATATATATATATATATATATATATATATAACACACACACACACTTTATTTATTTGCTGTACGTTTGTGATTTTTTTATTGGTTTGCGTCCCGGTTCATCATCAGTACGCTACTGACTGTTATCGCTCCTGTATGGTCTACGTCTGAGATTGTACGTGGCGCCTGCGCCGTGACCTTCTATTGGTCGGCTTACTGTTCTCTGATTGGTTGTGGCTTCAGACTCCCGTCTTGATCACTGTGGTTTGATAATTTGTCTATTTGTATGGCCTTTATTAAGTTTTGTTTAAATGTTTGTACTTGGATTTGTTCTGGCATTAATTGTTTCTTATTGTTTGTTTGTTGAATGTAGTATTGTTCCAGGATTTCTATTTTTTTATGGTCTTTAACATGTTTCATTAGTTGTAATTGAGTGATGTCTGGTTTTTGGTGTTTTGTGTTGTGAATGTGTGTAGCTACGTTTGATTTGTAGCTAGGTATGTGGATTATATCTAATGCTGTTATATGTTCCTTCAATCTTGTTTCTATTGATTTTTTTGTCATTCTTATATTCTATTTGATATATTCCGTTTAATTCATGTGGATTGTGTTATTGTTTCTTATCTATTTTGTTTATTTTTTTGTTATTGGTTTTGTAGCTCATTTTTAAGTCATATTGTTTGAGTGTTTGTGTTATTTTTTTGATGTGGTGGTTATAAGTGAATGTTGTATATTTTGTGTTTGTTTCTGGTGTTTTGTTTTCGGTTTTGTTGATTTGTTTGTTTTTGATTTGTTTTACTAGCTTTTTTATTGTTTTCTTGTTGTATCCATGTCTTTCTGCTATTTGTATTATGATGTATTCATTTTCTCGTTCGTTGTTATGGAGTTGTACAATATTCCAATATATATATATATATATATATATATATATATATATATATATATATATATATATATAAATTGAAAGTGACCCCGGATATGTGTTCTAGGGGTTATAGTCCAGATCTTCCCATTAGTGAATTTTTTCTACGAAAATTCACTAAAAATGAGTCGATTTGAGTATAGGGAAAGCTTAATAAAATTAATAGAGTAGTAACTAAGCTACCCGATACCGATATAAAATACAGAGTGTTCCATTTGAAAATTTCGATAAAGTCATCGATTCTCATTTTGGGTCAAATGATTTCCAATTTGTCGGACACTTCTCGGCACGAAAATAAAATAGACATGTCGACAGTCTATCGCTATAAAAAATAATTGGTTACGTTAGTTCTTTAGAGATGCCAGGTGATCAATACATGGCAATTTAGAGAAACAAACGGCCATATCTTTAAAAGTGCCCTGTATAAAGGGCTGGAGATTCACTCAGGTAATGCATGAAGCGAAGAAAATCCAAATCTGCAATAAAATACGGGATGTTTCATTTAAACATATAAAAGTTTGGTGCAATACTCTGTATATAGCCACCCTGTATAAATGAAATCAATTTTAAAATGTGCACTCGTAGAACACCTAGCGCATCGAGAAAACATCATTTTAAAATATGGCCTCAGTGAGGAGCTATCTTCCGTCCCCAGGCCGATGGGACACCATATATATATATATATATATATATATATATATATATATATATATATATATATATATATATATATATATATATATATATATATATATATATATATATATATATATATATATATATATATATATATATATATATAAATTGAAACTAACCTCGGATATGGGTTTAAGGGTTCCTAGTGCACCTTCATTAAAAAAAATATTCAAACTTCAAAAGTCGGAGCTCCCTAGTGAATTTTTTCTACGAAAATTCACTAATGAGACAACTCTAGATATTTACTACATAATATGTATGTCGGAGAATTCACTTCAGAAATTTAAAATTAGTTTATTTAAGGGAAAACAACTGTTGTGTTGTTGTTCGCGATTTTTTGGCTGCGGATAATTATACATTAGCCCATTGTCCGAGTTAATTTTCCGGTCGAGCGTTAGGTCATGCACTTCCGTATTTTTCTATACAATATTCCATCGTGGCTCCAACCATTATGTCGTTTTTATTATTACTACCATTATTTTTAATATAATTAACTAGGCTGAGTACTACAATATTCTTACCATTTAACATATTCATTTTTTTCTTTTTTTTTAGCGAAAACAACTACAAGTTATAATTACCTTTTCTGTTTCTGGTATCTTCACTTTGTGTTGATTGAAATATGTATCCAGTTCAAATTCTTCATAATAATGAGTAATCTTTTTTGCAGTTCCATTACTTTCAGGGATATTTCTGTCATTACTTGCTTCCGTACTTATCGTCATCTTCATGAAATACACAAACACACTCACAGTAAATAAAATAAATAAATAAAACACACAAACACTACCAGCAACACACCGCGACCATAATTGCTTTACTGCAGAATGCGAATCCTTTTATAACAGATTATAATTGATTATCTACATGTATTATACGCTTATCCTTATTACTTGGGATTTCTGTTGGTTGTCATTGATGAGAAAAAGACATTAACTGGACCCGAAAATACAATTTCACATCGCGTTGCTGGTTTTATCAGAGCACGTTGTAGATAAGACGTCGGGTCAAGTTTAAATTCGTGCCTACGCTCACACACTGTATTATAGAGCTGTATTAGCGGTGAACCGCTTAAATCATTTACTAACTATACACACGTAACTGATTACAAAATAAATAAAGTAAAACAGCAAGTACTTTCATTATTTCATGTTGTCTGTTCTAATTTTTTAGGAAGATTAAAGCATGTATGTTAATATAAATGGGAATATTGAACGTGGCGCTATCACGGTGATTTTTTGTATGTGGAGTAATTTAGCTGTTATTAAGATAGTAAATTCCCTAGAGAAATTATTGCCTTATTCTGTGATGAAATCATTGAAGAAATCTGTTGCTCAGAATAGTAAGACTAGAATGATCTATAAGATATTTAAGAAAACAATTATTTGTAAAATCTACACTCTACTATTCACTATGAGCCGTAACGATGAGTTTTGGATTTTTTAGCGAATTCGTAAAACGAAAAATTCACTAATGAGGAGCCCTGTATTTATATATACATGGTGGCGCATTGGAAACGAAACAGACCGATTTGCGTCCAGAGAATTTTTTTTAAGAAACGCTGTAACACGTCAATTTTAATATTGAGGGGGACATGTTTTGACATAAAACTCAACTTTGTCACATCAACCCCTTAAGGATGGTGATAACAACCCTTATATTTTAAATAGAAAATATGGGTCGAGTATTACACCATTTGAAAGCTCTTTCTTTTCTGAATTCAGCACACTAATTTTTTTGGAAGTTCTATCAAGTCGTTTAAAAATTATTCACAGTTGGAGTTGCAAGAACGTATTTCATTCATTGTGATCAGAAATGTACTAATTAGTCAATGTTCCGTAAAAAACTAAAAAACAAAACCAAACGTTCAAAGATGTTTATTCAGTTAAGTAAGTGTTCAAATTGTTGACCACCAGCTTCTATACAAAAGTACAAATTTTGTTCAAAACGAGCTCTGACATTCTGGAGAATTTGTGGAGTTATTAGACGGCATTCTTCAACAATGCGTCGTCGTAATTCTTCCAGAGACTCCGGTTCTGTTGCGTAAATTCTACTCTGTAATGGCCTCATAGAAATAAGTCTAAAGGAGTTAAATCCGGTGATCTAGAGGGTCAATCAATAGCACCTCTACGCCCAATCCATTGTACTGGAAACTCTCTGTTCAAAAACTCCCTAACACGTTGTGAAAAATGCGGATGAGCTCCATCTTGTTGAAACACTAGATTTTCTTGAAAGCAATCATCATTTTCAAAAATGTCAATTAGTAGAGGGTAAACGATATCTTCTAGTAACTCCAAATACGTTTCGCCACTCAAATTGCCATCAAGAAAAATTGGTCCGATTAAACGGTCCCCAAAAATGTCAGTCCAGATTCGTGCTCAAAGTTGGGTCTGCAGCAATTTGTCCTAAATCTTCAATCTCAGTAGTCTCATTTCTAACCGGAAATTCACGTTCAGGATATCGTTTTTTGATGGCTACTGAACCACTTTGTCGAAACTTTCCAACTAACTCCAAAATGTATTTTCTGTTAACATGTCTGTTTGGATGTCGTTCATTAAACAAATTTGCGGTACGGTTGGCACAGTCATCGTTTTTGCAAAAAAGAGTAATTATTTCAGTTCTTTCTTCCACAGAATACACCATTGTGAAATTAATTTTCGGTAGTACTATCAAGTATCAAACCGACCGATAAACTGAAATAATAGACCGCATTTCTCTCATTCCGATAAGAAACGTGCTGATAGTCAATTTTTTTGTTTACAAACGAACAAAACTGACTATCAGCACATTTCTTATCGGAATGAGTGAAATGCATTTTTGCATCTTTAACTGTGACTAATTTTTAAACGACTTGATAAAACTTCCAAAAAATTAGTGTGCTGAATTCAGAAACGAAAGAGATTTCAAATAATGTAACACTCGACCCATGTTCCCTATTTAAAATATAAGGGTTGTTATCACCACCCTTAAGGGGTTGATGTGACAAAGTTGAGTTTTATGTCAAAACATATGTGTTTCAGCGTTTCTTAAAAAAAGTTTCTCTGGACGCAAATCGGTCTGTTTCGTTTTCAGTGCGTCACCCTATATAATTCAAAAAGTAATAAGCTGATTTTGATGAAATAAGTGGCTTGGATAAGTTTGTTAGCCAGGAAAATTGAACCAGTTTTTCTGGAAAATGTTTGGGTTTTCTTTCGAAAAATTTTTGTATCTCCGAAAATAACAAGGCTATCACAACCAGATTTCGCATTTACGTTTCTGTTATCAAACTTACCCTACGTGCTGAAATTCAGATTTGTACGTTAAAAGAAAAAAAGTTATAGGCATTTAAAGAAAAAAATTGGGTGCACTGGTGATCAAAGGAAAGCACAGGAGCAAAATATTTTGTGTGATTAACAAAACCAATTGAATATTACATACAACGGTTAAGTTTTCTTGGCGCAAAAGTGTCAAGAAGTAGCAGAAAATATATTTTGAAAATTTTATAATTTTTCTCCTGAAACGTCGCGATTTGAAACGTCAAAATTTGCAATTCTCAGACAACGAATTTGAAGCAAATACGGATTATGTCGGAAAAATCTCTTAATAAGTGTGTTTTACAAGGCCTTAAGTTTCAGCTTCAACCATCACTGTCCTTCAATTTACTAAAATATTTTCGGAGTTTGTGGTTTAATAGTCTATATTTTAGCAAACTTTCGTAGAAAAAATTCGTTATTAAGAAGACCGCGACTTATGAATTTTAAAAAGATTTCTTCAAATGAGCGCGAACTAGAAACCCTAAAACCCATATACGGGGTCAGTTTCAGTTTTTTCCTATTTACAAATATACAGGGTGGCATATTTTTTCCAATTTTGGTCCTAAAGCTGTTTGTGAATAATTATATCTTGTCAAGTGTGTAAATAGCTTAAAGAGGTTCGTCGGTCAGGAAAATCGGACCAGTTTTTCTGGAACTTTTAAAGTTTATTTTCGGAAAATGTTGGTACTTTTTTAAACAACAAAGCTATTTTAATGAAATATGGTACATTGTTAGTGCTATATAGGTTATACTTTCAACCTAATGTCCTTCTTGTAAAAACAAGACATATTTTCCATTAAAAACATTTTTCTGGAAATTCGCTACTATAACGCATTTGCTGCGTCCCGAATTTTTTTAATAGGACACCCCTTATGTGATTGCATGTTTGCATTTTGCGTTGAATTATAATGCATGTTTGTAGGGTAAAAACTGATAGCCTTAATCGTTTTTGAGTTTTTAATTGTTTTGCAACTTTTCACGTTTTTGGCACATTGCACAAACACATATCACAAATTGTAAAAAGGCGTTTGTCAAAAGAGAGCTAAGCTTCATGTAAATAACGCATTCAGAGAGCTTTTGATTTGTATTATTGGTCGAAAGAATCGAGCTGCCGTATACAGGTGCTCTCAAATAGTGGCTGAATATTAAAAGTTTTCGCAGAAATGTTTTCAGTGTTTCCGTAGAAATCATTTTTTGTTAATTTTTGTGAAATGTTGGTAATTAATAATAATGTTTAGCAAGTTACTGTAAATAAAATTTGTCGAATTTTTGTGAAAAATATAATATATAACTTTTTTTTCGGAAAATGTTTGTACTTTTTGAAAAAACAAAGCTATTTTAATGAAATATCGTACATTGTTAGTACTATATAGGTTGTACTGCCAAACAAATGTCCATTAAAAAAAACAGTACATATTTGACATTAAAAACATTTTTACGAAAATTCGCTACCACAACGCACTTGCTGCGTCCAAATTTTTTTTAACATAAGCCCGAATTATGGCCCCTAAAACTCGTATCCAAGGTTCATTGGAGATTTAATGCCTTTGTTTTGTTGATATCGCGGACGAGTTCAAAAATCAGCAGGCACCGACGTTTTTTAACCCCAAAAATAATTTTTCTTTAGTACGCAATATTTTTGCGCCAACAAAACTTAACTGTTGTATGTTATATTTCATTGGTTTTGTTAAGCACACAAAATACTTTGTCTTTTGCAGTCCTCTGATCACCAGTGGCACACATTTTTTTTTTTCTTTAAATGCCTATAACTGTTTTTTCTTTCAATCTAAAGATCTGAATTTTGGTATGCGGGGTAAGTTTGATAGTAGAAACGTATACCTCAAATTTGCTTTGTTACTTTCGGAGATACAAAAATTTTCTGAAAGAAAACGTAAAATTTTCCCGGAAAAGCTGGTTGAATTTTCCTGGATAACGAACTTGTCCAAGCCACTTACAAAAGAAAGGCATATACCAAATTTCATCAAAATCGGCCTATTATTTTTTGAGCTAAGGTGTGATATACAGGGTGTTACTTAATGATAGGGCGTAATTTCAAGGACGCGTTCCCGAACCAAATTCAAGTAGAAAAGTTTATATAAATATGTGTCCTGAAGAGTCTGGTTTTCAAGATACAGGGTGTCAAAGTTTAAAAAAATAATTGTTTTTTATTAATATCTTAATGATTCTCTTGCCCATTTTGTTGCAATCCAGCAGGGTTATTCACTGTAATAAGATGCTAAGTTGGCACTAACTAAAAGATAATTATAAGTTCCAGTGGCGTCTCCAGGAGCATTCTCACGAATAATATCGACTAAAAAAATTACGCTACTGAGTTTTTTAAATTTTAATTTTGTTAAGATTAAGCACCTAAAAATACAACTTTTTTGCCTTTTAATATCTTTTCGTATATTACTTCCTTTTGGAGGCAAAAAAATGAAAACGACTTCATTGTATGTCAAATAATTGTTAAAATAAAATCAAGTTAATTGTGATCGTTGCTAGGAAACGTTGTTTTGTCATTATGAACATAATGTTTTTGACTTTCTGTGACAGTTTGTTATTATTTTCCCTCTGGTCAAAAGGTTAATTGTGCTATTAAAAAATGGTAAATAACTATTCTAATTTGGAGATGACACAAATGCATTTCCTTTAAGGTCTTGCCAAAGGCCCGGCGGCTCTATCAAGAAAGGTATCCTGATCGTGTCTTTCCAGGTAGACAAATATTCATAAAAATTCATCGTCGTCTGACTGAATCTGGCAGTTTTAAACATAATACTTCTGACGGAAGACCTCGTACAATTCGAAATCCAGCAGTTGAGGAGGCTGTCCTACATGCGGTCGAAGAGAATCATGCAACTAGTACCCGAAAAATAGGTAGGGAATGAAATATTTGCTATAAAACGGTATGGGAAATTTTAGGAGATTCCCTGTTGTATCCTTATCACGTAAAAAGAGTTCAGGCACTTCTGCCAAGAGATTTTGAACCGCGTACGCAATTTTGTAGATGGTATCATCAAAAACTTGCAGAAAATTCTCACTTTGATTCCATCATTATGTTTACGGACGAAGCCCATTTTTCCAAAAATGCAATAATTAATTTTTGAAATAATCATAACTAGGCCCAAGAAAACCCTCATGCTGTTTTGTTTCAAAGTATCAGTGTGTATTTTTTGGTTTATTTTAGCAAATATTGTAAAAAATAAAAAAAGTTTAAGCGGATAATAGTTGTTAAAGGTGTGTGTTTTTCTGGAAGCGATAGTAATGGTTAGAATTGAAGATGGAGTGAGTAAATGGTGGAATTAAATGAAGGTTTTGATCATGTCAAAATTTAATTTGTCAACGTCCTGGAAATTTTGCTAATGTAACTGTTTGGACACAACCTATGAAAATTGCATCCTGGACATGCACAAGTTTAAAACTTCTTTGTTAAACGATGCACTGTAAAATTAATATCAATAAACTAATAATAATAATAATAATAATGATAATAATATTACAGAGACACATTTTCAGGAACAAATTTATGTCAACGTTTGGATCGGTATCATAGATGACTATTTGATTGGACCATTTTTTTTACCACGACGTCTGAACGGACAATCTTACAGTCATTTTCTACAAACTGATTTGCCCCTGCTTCTTGAAGATGTTCCTTTATATTTGCGTCAACAACATGAGGTTCATGCATGATGGTGCTCCTGCCCACTTTAGCATATTGGCTCGTGAATATTTGAATGGAGCTTACCAAAATCGTTGGATAGGTCATGGAGGACCATAATTCTGACCACCTAGATCGCCTGATTTAAACAACCTAGATTTTTATTTGTGGGGGCACCTAAAAGCATTAGTTTATGTTACACCAATCGAGACAGAAGAACAACTTATGAATAGAATTGTTGACGGATGTGAAACCATACGTAACACTAATGGAATTTTCGAAAGAGTTCGTCGCTCGATGAGAAGGAGAGCACAAGCCTGCATAGAAGGGGAAGGTAGTCATTTCCAACATTTTTTGTAAATAGTTATTACTTTTCATTTGTTAGATTTTTAAAAATGGCTTAGAAATAAATATTCTGAACGATCACAATTAACTTGATTTTATTTTAACAATTTTTCGACATGCAATGAAGTCGTTTTTATTTTTTTCCTCAAAAAGGAAGTAATATACGAAAAGATATTGAGAGGCAAAAAAGTTGTATTTCTAGGTGCTTAATCTGAAAAAAAATTAAAATTAAAAAAAAAACAACTCAGTAGCGTACATTTTTAAATCAATAATATTCGTGAGACTGCCCCTCGAGACGCCACTGGTACTTATAATTATCTTTTAGTTAGTGTCAACTTAGCGTCTTATTACAGTGACTAACCCTGCCACATTTCAACAAAATGGGCAAAAGGATCAGATATTAATGAAAAACCTATATATATATATATATATATATATATATATATATATATATATATATATATATATATATATATATATATATATATATATATAAACACAGATCTCCTCATTAGTGAATTTTTCGTTTTACAAAAAAATTCGCTAAAATGGAAAATAGCAAACAGGTACGCTTTAATTAAGTGATATACTGTGCTTTGTGTGATAATGAGGGATGAATATGATGCCAAAATTCGAAAAACACGATCATGAACGATAAAAATTTCCGTCGGAAAAATTACGATATCTGGCAAAATACCTGTGTGTCTTAATTTTATTTGTCATCTTCGTCTTCCACGCATAAAACTAGATGATTATGTAAAATTTCATAAAAATCGCTTATATGTCAGGATATTAGACAATTACCGAAATTTGCCAAAACAATCTGTATTTTGCTCCGCCTCGGATGCGAATCCGTAAAAGTAAAAATTTAAGTTTCTTTATTGGCTTCTTTATAAGGCAATGCTGCTTGAATATGATTCTATTAACAGTGTATATTCTGGTCAATTGCTTACTTACCTTAGTAATTTGCGGTCTAGAGGAAGCAGCTGCAATTCTCTGACCTAATAATTGAGAATATTCATCGGTCGCAATGCTATATTTTGCAAAGGTTCTCATCTCTCTAAACGATATATAATTTTTATAATATATATGGCCATTTTCAAGTAGCTCCTAGAGAATCAGTCACTTCGTAGCAATGTTTCCACTGTAACAAGCTGAGTGGTTTTGAATCACAGAACATCTTTTGAATTTAGTATTTGCACAAGTGACATTTAGCACTTCACTTTGGAGGCATAGAATTGACGTTTCAAAGAAAAATACCCAACTCTTAATGCCAGCTCAATGTCAGAAACGTCATTGTTACTACGAATAACTTGTAAATGTGTGTTTTGTATTACTCTAGGTCCTTATAGCTTTTAAAAATGAAACCGCAGAATAGTTGTTGCTACTAAGGTTTTATTTGTCCATCTATTAGTTTAAAAAATAATATCAATAGCAAAGTACTGCAAACATGGAAAGAATTACAAGCTGGGGTAAATGTTAACTTTTGGGGCGCATGTTCGATTTTTATGAAATTTTGTATATAGACGTATTTTAGGGTGTAGATGACGCCAAGTAAGTTTGTACTCCTTTTGATGCGTTAACGCCCATTCTAAACATCCCACGTTTTTATCTAGAGCTGGTCAGCTCTCTAATGACTAGCTGGTGTAGTATACTTGCAATATGGTAGATGGTAGTGGACTTTTCCTTTACGTGATAGTAAAGGATTTTTTTCACGCCCGAGGAGGTACCACCCCTTACATCAAGGGGCCAGTGAAGTCCCAACGTTTCTGGTTCTGATGTATGAGTAGGTTTCCCTTATAAACAAAAATGATGATGGCTCCTCCTTGTACAAAATATTCCGAAGGTAAAATACCCCTCCATTCGGATCTCCGGGAGAGGAGTGTACAGGGGTTGCCAACATCAAGATTTAACATATCCTTGTCCAATATATGTGGCCTAAATTCTAACCTAAACTCCGTCTACCATTTCCTCCAGGCTAATAGGCCCCAACTCCTCTTCCTCACCGAAACTCAAATCAGTGCCAAAACAGCCACTAATCACCTTAATTTCCCGGGGTATGAGCTCCTTACTTCTTTTAGATTGCATGGAGGAGTGTGCGCGTACGTCCGTAGCAATCTACCCTGCACCAGACTCCCCAATTTAGAAGTTATGAGAAAAGACATACTATGGATAAAACGCTCTCTCAGGGCTGCAACTTAATTCATCTGTTGCATTTACCGGTCACCTTCTGACAACAACTTTGTCCAGATCTTTGACTACCTTTCTGAAAAAATTGACCATCTGATTT
This sequence comes from Tillus elongatus, assembly GCA_964006375.1. Classification (NCBI taxonomy): domain Eukaryota; kingdom Metazoa; phylum Arthropoda; class Insecta; order Coleoptera; family Cleridae; genus Tillus; species Tillus elongatus. The sequence continues at coordinate 305,631,771 of OZ023262.1, read as the reverse complement.
CTAAATATCCTTCCTCCGAAGTCACTATTCTTGGTGACGTAAATGTCCATAATAAGGAATGGCTAGGATCCTCAAAAACCGATCCACAAGGAAGAGCAGCGGAGGCCTTTGCAGTCAGCAATTTTAGCCAATATGGTTCAGAAACCTACTTACTTTCCTCGCATCCCAAGACACCGCTCAAATTCCTTGGATCTCCTTCTTACTACAAATCCTGACTGCTATAAGATATCAGTCACCGCCCCCCTTGGTCGCTCAGACCACGGCATGGTCACTGCTTCCTGTGAAATGCAACCCGAGGTCACAAAGTCATCACACCCACGTATCGTTTGGCACTACAACTCCGCGAACTGGGACAAAATGCGAGATTACTTTTCCTAATTTCGATTGGCGTCTGTCTGCTTGTCTCATCCTGATCCTCTGATATCTCAAAAAAGTCACTTAAATTATCCAAGCTGGCATGGAATTATTTATTCCACGTACACAGAAAACCTCTTCAACCAGTCAAAAGCCTTGGTTCTCTAAATCCTGTGACAAGGCCAGACTTGAAAAGGTCAAATCTCAATCTTCAATCCAAGTCAAGAAAACCGTCAAGCATTTAACGACGCAAGAAACCAGTATATCCGCATTCTTTCTGAGGCAATAAAAACTCGTTTAATAACCACATCAAAAACAAAGTCCTTTCCAGCTCCAACGGCAGCAAACCCTTCTGAACTCTTGCTAAATCTATTGGGAATAATTTCTACAAGAGCACGTTTCCACCTCTTGTCTCAGGGGATGAAATTGTTTCTACAGCCCTGGGCAAGGCTAAACTTTTTGCCTCGCTGTTCGCTGGAAAGTCTACTCTCAACCCACTTCCAAATGTTCAACCACCAACAGTCCCCAAGTCGCGCATAAAATGACGGATATCATTTTCAAAACTAAAAAGGTACGAAAGATGCTCTCTTCTCTTAACACCAGAAAAGCCTCTGGCCTTGACGAGATCCCAGCAATTGTTATCAAAAAATGCGCACCAGAACTTGCTCCTGTCCTGACTCGTCTGTTTCAGACATCTTACAATATATTCCCTAGTAACTGTAAAACTGCTCGAGTACAACCCGTCCCCAAGAAAAAATCCAAAGCGCTTCTTAGCAACTACAGGCTTATTTCTCTCCTTTCAGTCGTCTCTAAAGTGATGGAAAAGTATATAAACACCGAATTACTAAAATTTCTTGAAAAAATTTCCGTCAGCGCAGATCAACTGCCGACCTCCTATCCTTTGTCACACATTCTTGGAACAAGTCTATGGAACTACACGGTGATCCCAGATTGTCGCTCTAGACATATCCAAAGCATTCCACCAGGTCTGGCACGCAGCGCTGTTTAATAAACTTCCGGCCTATGGCCTACCACCAAAACTCTGTACCTGGACAGCAAATTTCCTCTCCAACCGGAGAATTTCTGTTGTCGTGGATGGCCATTCCTCTAAACTGCATCCAATTAATGCAGGAGTTCCTCAAGGTTCAGCTTTAGCCCCTATTTTGTTTCTTCTCTACATCAATGACCTCCTCTCTAGCACATCCAACCCAGTTAAAAGTCACGCGGACGACAGCACCCTCCACTCAAATATACAATATTCTAAGTCTGTCTTTTTAGCCCAATTAGATGAGGATCGCAGACTCATGGAGGGTTCTATCTCCGTGGATCTCCAAAAAATATTAGACTGGAGAAGTAGAAATCTTGTAAAATTCAACCCCGCCAAATCACAGTCTTGCTTTCTTTCGCATAAGAGATACACAAGCCCCAGACCCATCACAATGAACAACCAAGTTATTCAAAGTAATGAGTCCTTTTCACTTGTTGGCATTTCTGGCATCACAAATAAGACCAAACCTCGAATACTGCTCCCATATCTGGGATGCTGCTGCAGCTTTTACACTCGCTATCCTGAACTCCATTCAGAAGAGAGCTATACGTCTCATCGGTGACCCTACCCTCACCCAAAGGCTGCCATCCCTTGCCCACCGACGTGCCGTTGGTGACCTCTCCCTTTTTATAGATATCTGCACGGGCAGTGCTCAGAGGAGCTTTCTTCCATAGTTCCTCCACCTGCTGCCCCCAACAGATCTACCAGAGGAACAGAGCGAATGCACCCTTTTACTGTCCAGGTCACCAGACATAGAACATCTTGTTATGCCCGCTCTTTTGTCCCGAGGACTTCAAAGTTGTGGAATTCCTTGCCGGCACATGTTTTTCCTTCTCCCTCGAACCATCAAACCTTCAAGTCCAGAATTAACAAGTTGCCTCGTTCCTCCTTGTCGACACCCACGGTACGCTAGTATTTAGGCTGTAAGATCTCGTAGTGTGTTGTTGAAAAAAAAGCTGGGGTAAAGGTTTACTTTTGGGGCGCATGTTCGTTTTTTATGAAATTTTGTATATAGACGTGTTTTAGGGTATAGATGACCGCAAGTAAGTTTGTGCTCCTTTTGCTGCGTTAACGCCCATTCTAAGTATCCCACGTTTTTGACCTGGTCGGAAAATCAGTCAGAAAGACGATCAACTAAAGCGGGTTCAGCTCCCTTATAGTACCTAGATTCCTTGGAGTCCGACGGTGTGACAAACCCTTGGTTCTTCTGCAATAATAAATAAAAATGCCCATATTATTCATGCGTTATATGTTTAGATTTAAGTCGGCAGTTACGTGCTACACGTCTTACAACTTATATATTTTCATTATAACATTTACTGGTACATTACCACATTACTTTCCTTGTCAATAAGACTTATTATTTTCTTAGTCAATGAAATTTACTATTTTCCTGCTCAATGCATTTATAATATGACTTAAATTCACGCTCATAGAAACACATATTCTCTGGCGTTGTCCGTGAACGTGTTGAAAACGACAGTTGGTAGCTGGTTTCGATATCTAATCTATACTACATTTTCGTTTTTCAGATACCAGAATTCTTTATAAGCTAGTGTAGCCTTCAACTTATTCTCTTTTCAACAAAATTTTGACAACAATAATTACGTTAAGAATAACTAGCTAAGAGAATAAGGCAGCAAGATCATGTGAAGTGAGTTAAATTACATAGTTTGCCATCTTAATTGCTGTTTTTGCTTTGTAACAATTCATGATAACTGTCTTTCAAATGTGATTGCTTTATTTGGCGCTTCCCTTGTTGTCTTGTTGTAGCTTGTGGCGGTATTCTCGTACAATGTCATTAATAATAATTGAAAGAACGAATACAGATTAACTTTGTTTCTTAACGTGGATACTTCTGCAAGCTGATCACTAATTGGTGGTGGTGGTCCTTCAATGATCTAGGCAATTAACCTGACCGGGAAATTTGTCAATAAGTTCTTTCAATTTCCCAAAGAAGTGGTTACGTCAATTAAAATCATCAGAAAAAGGCTTAAGACATCTTTTAGCCTCGGAGAAACTTCGATTATATGCTTGGTGTGCAAGGAGCCCTCTCAAAACTCGTCGCTTTTCTTCCACAGTAGAAGAAACTTCAAGTCCCTGTACAAAAATGTTGTAGGCTAATTCGTTAGGTTATCGAACGACCAACACCAACAATTCGTGATAGCTTGTGGCGTTATTTATTTATTTATCTATTTACTTATTTATTTATTTACTACAAATACTCAACGGGAATTATCCCAAATTAAGAGTATGAATACAATATAAAATACATATCATACACTAGAAAAAATAACATAGTAAAGTTCTACTAATTACCAAGCAGCGATGCAACGTGTCTCATCTCAGACTCACCACAACACAATACGTCTATTGACTGATGCACGCTGTTATAAATGGAGCACGATCTGTAAATCGGTGAGTTAAGCCTAACATTGGTCCTAGGTGGCGGTAGATAAAAGAAGTCGTGTCTTCTAGAGTTGACTCTAGGAGTGTGAAAAAGCAGAGTGCGCAACAGTTCAGGACAGACGATCCTACTGTGCAGTAAATTATGTATCAGGGAGAGAGCAGAGTAAATACGCCTAGCTTGCAGAGATTCCAATGAGAACCTGGACAGTAAATCGGCCTGTGGTGTACCAGTAGCGGGATACACCTGATCCGCTCTGTATGCAAGGAACTTTACAAATCTCCGTTGGACACCCTCAAGAGCTCCTATATGGACGTCATACAGAGGAGACCAGACCACACAGGCATATTCCAGATGCGGTCGCAGATAGGCACCGAACAGGAGCCTCAAAGTGTCCGCATTATGAAACGAACCGGAATTGCGAATAAGAAATCCGAGTCTCTTCGATGCCCTAGCAATAGCATGTTCACAGTTCTCCACGAATGAGAGTTTTAAGTCAAAGACGACACCCAAGTCTTTAAAGGTTGCAGGTCTTAGAAGAGGCTGTCCATCTATGGAGTATGGGAACTCGATTACAGGGCGGTTGAGCGTATAAGATTTAACAACACATTTTTTAATATTCAGTGGGAGGTTGTTAATAGAGCACCAGTGTTGAACTCTACGCAAACATCTCTCAAGCACTGAACAATCGCAGAGACCAGCAACGGATGAGAAGATTTTTACATCATCCGCATACAGAAGATGGGGTAATTCGATAACATCCGAAATATCGTTGATGAACAGATTGAACAGCAAGGGTCCCAGAACAGATCCCTGAGGAACACCTGATTCAGCCAAGACCTCCACGGACTGACACCCATGATAGTGGACAACACTAACTCGATCACGAAGATATGATTCCATAAACTTCAGCAAGTTCGGTGAGAAATCCATGTTATCCAGTTTCCTCAAAAGAATATCGTGATTTAATCTATCAACGGCCCTGGAGAGGTCCAGGTAGATAACATCTGTCTGCGACCCCTTGTCCATGGAAGCAGATATATATTCAGTTATGCTGATTAAGTTAGTGGTCGTGGAGTGGCCCCTCACGAAGCCATGCTGAGCGCTGCTAATCACATTTTTTACCGCAAACGAAATTATCTCATGCAGGACAATCTCGAACACTTTCGCAAAGTTGTCCATTATAGCAGTTTGTCTATGGGTCTCAATCACCGTAGAATCACCTCCCTTTGGAACAGATATTGACTTCGCCTTCTTCCAGGTGCTAGGAAATACAGAAGACTTCAGCGATATATTGAACAGTATAGTCAAGGGCTAAACAAGTATGTGAGCACAATCCCTGACCAGAAAAGCTGGAATTTGGTCAGGGCCCGATGTGTGCTTCGGTTTGATTTTAAGCAACGCGCTTAAGACCTGTTCTTCCGAAACCCGTTTGATATCCAAGGCAGTCCCACCACTGTAACAAGGAGCACAGTCCACTAAAACGCCGTCAGACGCATCCGAGCATGAGCCCTGAAAAAACTCAGCAAAGGCATTCACTGCATCTGCATCGCTCGCAACAACCTCCCCCCTATATGAGAGTGTAGATTGACCAGATTGACCTTTTTTGAGGTTGGCGTACCTCCAGAAGCTAGCCGGATCAACGCGGATATTTGTCTCCACCATCTCCTCATAAAGCGACTGTTTGGTTGCAGACAAGACCCTGACACGCCTTCTAAGTCCCCTGAATATCTCATAGTCCGCAGGATGATTTGAACGCTTAAAGCATTTCCAGACCTGAAATTTTCTTCTTGTATAACTGATGAGTTCAGAGTCAAACCAGTATACTGTCATTACTAATAATTGAAAGAACGAATACAGATTAACTTTGTTTCTTAACGTGGATACTTCGGAAGTCTGAAACTGACCTCGGATTTGGCTTCAAGGGGTCATAGTTTGTGATCATTTGAATAATTCTTTTCAAAATGCAAAAGTCGCGATCTCTTCATTATAGACTTTTTAAAGAAAAATTCACTAATAGGCAATATTTGTAAAACACGTTGTTTGCTAATTTTTATAATTTTTTTTAAATTTCTGTCAAAAAGCTTTCTGTGAATAATTATATCTTGGCATGTGTAGTTTTTGTGTAAATTACTTGGATATGTTCGTTGAGCAGTTATTTCGCAAAAATTTTAAGCGTATGTTCAGGAAATTTTTGTGCTTTCTTAAACAATAGAGTTGTTTTTATGGAATATGGTATATGGTTTCTACCATAAAGGTTATAGTTTCTACTAAAACTGATGACATTCATTAAAAAAACATATTTAACATTAAAAACATTTCTATAAAAATTCGCTATGATAACGACCAATTTGTTTGCTTCCTCTTCCTTCAGCAACGAGTCCCAGAAGGCCCTCCACGCCTTGGTGAAGGTTTGCCTGGCCCAGAACTTTTTCTCGTTTGATGATAAGATTTTTGTCCAGAAGAACGGTCTCCCCATTAACCCATTGTCGCCTCTTTGTGCAGAGATTTTCATGAGGTTTTTTGAGAGAGACCTGGTCTTCAGAGATCACAATCCTTTTTTGAATCATATTTCATCTTGGTCACGCTATGTCGACGACATACTTGTGGTGTGGTCGGGTACCACAGTGCAGCTTCACCTGGCTCAACAATCTACACGTCAACATCAATTTCACTATGGAATTAGAAGTCAATTCATCCATAAGTTTTCTCGATCTGAAGCTGAATAGAAGTAGCCGTTCCATTGTTTTCGACATATATAGAAAATCCACTCAAACAGATCACCTGATTCCGTTGAAGTCATGCCACCACGTCTCTCACAAGTTAGCTTCAATCAGATTCCTGGTCGACAGACTATTCAGAGTCTCACTGTCTGGGACGAGTTTTATTAGAGAACTAAACCTCATCAAACAGCTTGCAGTCAACAACGAGTATCCACTAAGTATCGTAGACAGGATGGTCAGCAAAAAGAGCCGCCAGCTGTCACTAGAACTGAGCAGCAGTTTACCTCTCGCCCAGCCAGAGTCTAGTATTTCCCCTTCACCTATTGTGGTCCTGTGTCCTACACTACAGTTAAAGCCCTCAAGAGAGACAATATGAAGTTTTCGTTTAAATCCGCAAACACATTCAGTAATATGTTCATCCATAATATCCCAGACCTTAAGAAGTCAGGTGTTTATCGTTTAACATGTGGTGCCCCTGAGTGTAATGCTATTTACATCGGGAGAACAGGAAGATCATTAAGCACCAGGGTGTCAGAACACCTTAGAAGTAGAAATCAGGTCGGTAATGACACGTCAGTCTTTGGTAGTAATTTAAGAGAGAGTGGTCACTGCTTCAATAAGAACACTGATGCTAAGATTTTACATCCATCAAGTTTTGGAACAGAACAGTTTATCTTAGAAGAAATTTAGAACTTCAAACATGTCAAATGCTCCAATAATAAAGTTTTGAACCTGTCCAACACCGACATATCGAACTTTCCTGCACTGTACAACCATTTAGTGGACTAGTGCTACCAGAAGTCTATGGTTTTCTATGGCCAGGTTATGATGAATATGAAGATGGCTGTTCTGTGGCCCCTCCCCTTCACTTTTAGTCTCTGACATGTCCGCTATTTTGTCCTTGTTTTTAGTTCACCGTCTTGCCGTCGAGTCAGAGCCATCTGCTCCTTAGGGTCTTCATATTGGCCGACGTTCTCTCTTGTCTTGTGGTTTAATTACCGTTTTATATTGATTATATTACATCATGAATCGATTTTCCGGCACATTCGAGTGCATTGTTGTTTGGACCTCTGGTGCAGTAGATGAAAATTCAGCTTTGTCAACCTGTGTATAGTTCTGTATCTAATTTTTCAAGAATTAGAAAAAGTAAGTATGGATTCCATCTTGTTTCTATGAATTCAATTTATAAATTTTCAAAACTCCTTAAGAGTTCTAATGAGGTTTCTGCTGAAATGTGTGTCCTCCTGTTACGTTTGCTCTGTCAGTTCACCACACGCTTTTTCAATTTTTCGGACTCAATTTTCGCATTTGACTTTTGCATTTAGTTAATCAGCTTTGTTTGCTTTTATTCTGTTTTTAATAGTGATCATTTTGACCTGCATGTTTTTGACTGTAATGTAGCTTGTTTTAACTGTAGCTTTTACCTTTAAAGTTTGGCATGTACTGTTATTTTAACCTAATTTACTGTTTGACTGTAGATTTTACCTTGATGATGTCTGTAGAGTGTTACTTTGAGATCATTGTGCTTCAACCGGCACAATTGCCTACCAGAAAACAATGTTTTCTGACAGACCTTTTTATTATATTTTTAGATTTGCCCCTGAGGATGGCTACTAGGTGGCCGAAACGCGTAGGGTCTAACAATGAAATCTTTGCAGTCTGGATCAGAAGCCCTTTATTGAGTATCTAATGATGCCTATCCCAGACCACGTGACGTTTAGGAATAAAATCATAACGACGAGACTTCTGTGACTCTAAGCATTCATTTGATAGTTTTGAGGTACATCTATCTAAAACTTGATTATTTTCGTCTTGTGTAAAGGCGTAATGAGTGAAACCTACAGAGCGTTAGGAAATGTACCTTTTTTTTCACATTTACTTAGCTGGTGCTAACAGATGAAACAATGCTCTTGGAATAGATATAGGAATGTGATCATAATCTGTTTCTTTTCTATTACTCTCTGGCTGTGCATTAAAATTACTTGATCTTCTTTTTAGTAATCAGGGTGAAATGTTTTTTTATGAGTTATTCCATTTATACAAACTCATTAAATAATTGTCGCCCATAAATAGCTGTACAGTAAGGCACATTCAGAACAATGTAATGGAACATAAAGTGAGAGATATTACCTAACCTATTGTTGGTACTGATAAAAATGACAAAATAATGACTTACCTTGTTTTTCAACTTGACAATGCTATATCATTATAACTAGATCACAAAAAAGTTATCATCATCATCATCATCATCGTAATCTGAAGGCGACGTCGCCTAGTCATCGCAACCACGAGTCTCTTACCTAGAGCAGCTCTTTTTAATTTAATTGTAGCGCCCTTGATTTACTAATTGGGCCAGTTTTTCCAGAACTTTTCCTTTTTCTCTTCCTCCAAATAAAGTTGTTAGAAAGTTTGAATTTGTTTGAATATGCCCAACAAATATTTGCTTCCTCCGGTCAATTTTTTTTTAGCAAACATATTTTTTTACCTTTTTTTAGCATTATTGGTCTTTCTATTGGTGTACCTGATCTTCATAATTTTCTCCACGTCCACATTTCAAAAGCCTCAACTGTTCTACTTAATCAAAGTCCATCTTTCCTCCCCATACTCTGTAAGGCTAGATGCATTTTCGCCACAATTAGAACCGTAGACGGGTTTCGCTTCAATTAGAGCTCGTCAGTACGGCATACTAATTGCAGCGAAAATACACCTATAAAATAGTACGGCTATGGTAGCCAGCCTTCCAAAATTAATGATATGTAACACACGAAGCACGTGCTGCCACCTCGTTGCGGAACCAACTAGTATGTTGTCACGGCAGCTCCAAATAACACATAATGTTAAAAAATAGAGACTGCATACAACCAACTAACAATTTAGTAAATTGTCAGCCCTGGCCCATTTCTACCCTAATATAGGGACAAAGTATGTAAGGCTAGATGCATTTTCACCACAGTTAGAACCGTAGACCGGTTTCGCTGTCATTAGAGCTCGTCAGCACGGCATACTAATTGCAGCGAAAATACATCTAAAAAGTAATACGGCTATGGTAGCCAGCCTTCCAACACTAAGTGCGATGTAAGACACAAAGCACGTGCCGCCACCTCGTTGTGGAACCAAGTAGTATGTTGTCACGGAAGCTCCAAATAACACAGAATGTTAAAAAATAGAGACTGTATACAACCAACTAAGAATTTAGGAAATTGTCAGCCCTGGCCCATTTCTACCCTAATATAGGGACAAAGTATGTAAGGCTAAATGCATTTTCACCACAGTTAGAACCGTAGACCGGTTTCGCTGTAATTAGAGCTCGTCTGCACGGCATACTAATTGCAGCGAAAATACACCTAAAAAGTAACACGGCTATGGTAGCCAGCCTTCCAACACTAAGTGAGATGTAAGACACGAAGCACGTGTCGCCACCGAGTTGCGAAACCAAGTAGTTACTTAGTATGTGGCCACGGCAGCTCCAAATAACACATAATGTTAAAAAATAGAGACTGGTTCTGTGTTATTTGAAGCTACCCTGACAACATACTACTTGGTTCCGCAAGAGACTCCCAGTTAAAACTAACAGCATTGTGATCCGAGAAGCAATTGTTCTCAAAAAATGCGCACCAGAACTTGCTCCTGTCCTGACTCGTCTGTTTCAGACATCTTACAATAGAGGCATATTCCCTAGTAACTGGAAAACTGCTCGAGTACAACCCGTCCCCAAGAATGAATCCAAAGCGCTTCCTAGCAACTACAGGCCTATTTCTCTCCTTTTAGTCGTCTCTAAAGTGATGGAAAAGCATATAAACACCGAATTACTAAAATTTCTTGAAAAACACAGTCTAATTCACGATAGGCAGTATGGTTTCCGTCAGCGCAGATCAACTGCCGACCTCCTTTCCTTTGTCACCCATTCTTGGAACAAGTCTATGTAACTAGACGGTAAACCCAGATTGTCCCTGCAGACATATCCAAAGTATTCGACCAGGTTTGGCACGCAGCTTTGCTTAATAAACTTCCGGTCTATGGCCTACCACCAAAACTCTGTACCTGGATAGCAAATTTCCTCTCCAACGGGAGCAGTTCTGTTGTCGTGGATGGCCATTCCTCCAAACTGTATCCAATTAATGCAGGAGTTCCTCAAGGTTCAGCTGTAGCCCCTACTTTGTTTTTTCTCCACATCAATGACCTTCTCTCTAGCACATAGAACCTTGTTCACAGTTACGCGAACGACAGCACCCTCCACTCAAATATACAATATTCTAAGCCTGTCTCGTTAGCCCAATTAGATGATGATCGCAGACTCATGGAGGGTTATGTCTCCGTGGATCTTCAAAAAATATTAGACTGGGGAAGTAAAAATCTTGTACAATTCAACTCCACCAAATCTCGGTCTTGATTTTTTTCTCATAAGAGATACACCAGCCCTAGACCCATCACAATGAACAACGAAGTTATTCAAAGTAATGAGTCGTTTAAACTTGTGGGCATTTCTGTGGATCGAAATCTCAATTGGCACCAACATGTCACATCAATTGCAGAAGCGGCTGCTAGAAATTAGGTTTCCTCTTCCGGGCTCGCAAATACTTTTCACCAGCTAATCTCTATACCTTCTTTACTTCACAAATAAGGCCAAACCTCGAATACTGCTTCCACATCTGGGGTGCCGCTGCCACTTCTACACTCGCTATCCTGGACTCTATTCAGAAAAGACCCTCACCCAAAGCTGCCATCCCTGACCTCTCCCTCTTTAATAGATATCTGCACGGGCACTGCTCAGAGGAGCTTTCTTCCATAGTTCCTCCACCTGCTGCCCCCAACAGATCTACCAGGGGAACAGAGTGAATGCACCCTTTTACTGTCCAGGTCGCCAGACGTAGAACATCTTGTTATGCCCGCTCTTTTGTTCCCAGGACTTCCAAATTGTGGAACTCCTTGCTGGCACATGTTTTTCCTTGTCCTCCGAACCTCCAAGCCTTTAAGTCTAGAATTAACAAGTTGCCTCTTTCCTCCTTGTCGACACCCACGGTACGATAGTATTTAGACTGTAAGCCCTCGTGGTGTGTTGTTGAAATATAAAAAAAGCCAGGTCTAACATTCCTGCAATCTACACAATTCTGAACCTTCGTCAAAATATAATCAATATATAAACAACTGAATACTTAGTTTGGGATATATTGGTGTTCCAGAAAAATAGCAGGTTTTTCGAGGTTTTTCTGGCACTTTCACAGTTATCTTATGAGGGAGGCCTTGGGACTTTTGCAATGTTCATATTTAAGGGTAGTTAAAACTATTCTTTTATGTCCGGACTTTATATTCTTAATTACCGGGTTTGACCCATTTTTCTTATAATTGCACCGGGCTTTAAAGGTATGGGATGCAAGACTTAAACCACGCGATTCAACTGACTTGAGAAAAAGAATAGCGATTACGATTTGGTCGGCTACGCCTCAGATGTCGATTAACGTTAGAAAACATTTTTATTCACGATTAGAATGCTGCCAACACGTTCAAGACATGCATTTTGAACATCTCCTACATTAAGATTCATGTGTTTCATATTTTTCTCGTTATTAAAAATGTGATTTGTTAATAATTTTTTAGTGTGTTGTAGCGAAGTTCGTCATTCAGATAACACTCCTTCTTTTTAGTGTTCATTTTTAAAATTACTTTTAAAACCATAGCATTTTTGAATAAAGAATGAAGATGTCTTTCAAATGAGATATCAGAATCCTTTACTTTTTTTTTTCTTTTTTCCGAAAATGACCTAATTCTTGATTTTTCATGAATATGCACAATAATTGAAATACTGGATGTATTCCATTCGGCTGTTTCTCCCTGGATAGTTGTTTTTTTCTCCCTTAGGGCACGTCAGAGTCTTTGACGCCCCGACAGCACGGCAGCCTTTGGCTTATTGTGCATGACCTTTGTCTTTTCTACTCCACCCATTTCAAAATCACTGTGCCTTGAACCAGTCTGCACAGCAATTGGTAGGGTGAAGTTTTATATTGCTCTGTCTCCGGTCTAGGCTGACTAAGGATCAATTGTCTTTTGCAGTCCAGAGCTTTACACTCGCACAAGATGTGCTGGGCTGATTCCTCCCCTCCACCAGACAGTATGCATGCCAGATACCACTCGAACCGCCCTATTTTATGCAGCTGTTTTTTGACGGCCATGTGTCCCGTCAAGAGTCCTGTTATGTTTCTGAGCTGTCCTTTGCTAAGATTTAGCAGCTCCACAGCTCTCTTTAAACTGGGTTGCTCAATTACTGACTTCCTATGTCTAAACCCTGAAGAGTCTGCCCAGTACACCTGGTGTTTGTTTCTGACCCAGTGCTTAATGGCTCCCTTGGCAGTTCTCTTTTCCACGCCCAGAACCAGTTCTGGTCCCATAAATGGTTCTGCTGACCGTCTCTTCGCAAAACTTCTTCATTGCATTTGACACCCGAGTGACTCGACACCCAAATGAGGGTAACGTCATTCTGGCCAGACAGGTCGCTCGTCTCGTCTCGGCATTCACTTACCAGCCTGGAATTTACCCGTTAGCTACCTAGGCCTTAAGGGCTGCCTGGCTATCTGTGGCTATGAGGATCTGCTTGTTGGTGTAGCCCCTCCTCTTGTTCTTTCGCACACATTCTCTTATCCATGAGAACAATGGCATTTAGACATCCGTGCTGGATAGATAATAGAGAAAAGATGGTAGATGGTGGGTCACAGGGACAAAAAGTTATTTATGTTTTATATTTTATTAAAGAATATTTTAAATGTTTCCTTATATAGAGAAAATATTTTAGTTTTGCATTCTTTTAAGCCTGCTGGTGAGTGTATGTTTTCATATTTTATAAATAAATTCTTGTTCTGGTTCCTTGTTCTTTTTAAAGTTAATGACCGAAGGTAAACCATCATTTACATGTGATTGATGCACCATATATTTTTTCCGCTCTTTAACGTCGGTCGATTTCCGCGACTATGGCCAATCACCGACACCAGAGAGCAGTTTCACCCCACTAACCTGGAAATTTTGCCGAACCCCTGTCTTTCTTCAGGAAGCGCCAGGATCTTTAACCTGCCCAACATCGCATGGTATAGGCCGACGGCTTTTGCGCAAATACAATGCCACAAACTCTGTTGATGTGAATTTAATAGTCTCTACTGAAAAAGTGAAAGGGGAACCCTGGGAATTTAACCCGGTACTCTTGGGTCTAGAGGCACACGTTCTCACCACTGGACCACCGAGGCTCTATGCACTTCATATCATTATATTCTTCTCGTCAACCTTAAAAGAAGCTTTAAAAAAATTGAAATTCCGGCCGACAACTTCAGAGTTTGGACGATTTTCACTTGCCAGTTCTTACAGAAATTGCGCGGTTTTGGGAAATTTTCCATGGTGCAAAGTTCGCGATTTTGGGCGACCCCGTTCAGCAAAACCGGGATACTTAGTTTTAAAAAACCTGGTAACCCTGGTAACAATTTTCATGTTCGTATCTTTTTTCTTTAACGTCGGTCTATTTCCGCTACTATGGCCAATCACCGACATAAGCGAGTAGTTACACCTCACTATCCTGGAAATTTTGCGGAACCCTTGACTTTCTGTAAGAAGGGTAGGGATATTTAACGTGCCCAATATCGCAGAGACACGAGACTGATGGCTATATGCCCCCTCCGAAGGTCGGAACGTGCAGACATTGAACTTGCTCAAATACAATGCCACCACCTCGCGGTTGATGTTAATTGTAGGGTATGTACTAAATAAGTTAACGGGAAACCTTGGGAATCGAACCAGGTACCCTTAGTTCAGAGGTGCACGTCCTTATCATTGTACCACCGAGGTTCGTAACTTTTGAAGGAAAAGCGATAAAATAAAATAAAAACGTCATTAACTTACTAACAATGTATATTTAAAATGTGCTGAGAACAACTGCATATATTTTTCAGTACCTAAACAATTAAAACTGCAAATATTTAACAAAATATTAATACAACATATTGGTCTTTGGCAACTTTTGGTAAAAATAGTTTCGTTGAACAACAGATACAAACAAAAACAACACTGTACATTATCTCAAGTTCAATAGTCATCTTCTCCTTCGTCCTCTGCTGTGTATGATTCTGATTCACCACCCTCTCCAGCTGTATAATGTGCTGATTCACCATCACCGTCATCTAGAAGTAAATAGAATGTTTAATAGTTGCGCAGATAGTTAAATATTAGCTTGTCAGTTCTGACAAGCTATCTGTCAGAATACTGGGCAATACAATGCTGACTGTGGTATAGAATACTCCACAACGCTCATGTTTTTGGAATACATGATTAAAGTAAACTTATATTTTTGCTCGAAAAATCAAATGAAGTCGCCACAAAAATTGTAAAAATTACATTAGGGCTAAATAATCACCTTATGGTTAATTAAGATTTGCTATCAAAAAGAATAAATAATACGTATTTTAGAAATATAGTGCCTTTACAGTCGCCACAGAAAATTTTCGAAGCATTAAAATCGTAAAAACATTAAAATATAAACAAGAACGTGGCAAAGGAATAATAAACGTCCTTTATTTACACAAAGCTCACCTAAAAAATAAAATACCGGAAACTAATAGCCAACGGAGGCCGGATCTATTGCGTTTCGACGCACAAAACTGAAATGACGAAACTTTTAAAGCGCGTAAATCACATACCATCTCTCTCTTTCTCTTTCTAACAAATTAGGAAACCTTTACGCCGAAAACAGACAGCATATAACGAAACACGGCACGCATCAGGAGGAGATATATAGATGTCGCATGAGAGTAAGAAGCGTTAGGCGATTGGAACACAAAGTGGTTTCATTCTAGCGTCAGTCATCGGACAGTTAAGTGGTAAAAATCTAGGACAGATATAATAATGGTGCCGTAGAGTATTAAGAACCCATGCTATTTAAATAAGTGTGAGTAGAAACAAGGCAATTTATTCTCGCGAAAAGCACTAACGATTTGTTTAATAAATATGGCTTTTAGGGAACCGCTTTTGAAATACGTTTTAGAATCCGCTGTAGAAATGCCTTTCAAAAATTGCGCCTTTTGGGAATTTCTTCGAAAATTGGTTAAAAATTCCAAAGTTAACAAAAATCTGACCGTCGATAATCCAGATAGGGAATTATTGCTACGTTGAGTTATCACCGTATCGAGTATGAATAGGACCCAAATCCGCAGGCAAAGCTAATGCACATTCATTAACCAAATATTGTTTAAGCCGTTTTGCCGTCCTGCTTGGCAAGACACATTTATCTTCGAGTAGGAGACTGACTTACGAGATTTTTTTAGATCAATCATCTTAGGCTCTATAATGTAATTGTGAGTGTTTAAGTGATCTTCTTGCAATACTAAAATCAACTGGATTCAATAATTAAAGAAAATTTTCGTAAAAATTGGTTATGATCCAAAAATGTCTATTTTCTTGTATGTATGTATATAGCGATTTATTTTACATATAGGCAGTAGTTTAAAAATCCGAAGTAAGTTACTAACGAAACATAGTCCGTGGCCACAGAACAGTAATTACGGTAACCGAAAACTTAAAATTAAGTACAGACCCATTTGTTTATTTTAAACTTTAATATTCGTTTAATTTGCCTTTGAAAATTCATTTAAGTATAAAATTAATTCATGTCATTGATTGTTGTTGCCCTTACTTGGTGAAACTTGTCCCTACTACATACAGTGAAGCCAGAAAAGTAGTCTCCAAGTCTGTATGTAGTAATTCATGTTCATAATTATGTGTAAAGCATTTTAGTGAATCGTGTAAAACTTTTAATTTATTAAGACACATTGCCATATTTATTTTTTTCTCAAATATTTGGTACATTAACAATCAAGAGAAGGGTTGAGTAACAAATCATATTTGCATGTTTATTAAAAGTTTTATTGTAGTGAATTCCATCCTCACCAGTTTCTCTTAGAACAATTTTTTTGTAGAACTGACACCACGTAATTAAATAGCACCTGTTTGACACTCTTAAAATAATGTTGAAAACTGAATCATAACTTCCACATAGCTATGATAATTTATTCTCTACAGAAAGACATTCTCAGGGAATGAATTTAGGGCCCATGACTTGACCACCATGAAAATATTTGAATTCCTCTATCTATAAATTTTGAAAAGATATATTATTCGAGTTTTATTTTAAAAATGTTTTGAGACTTTTTACGCCGTTGTAGCAACAAAAAAATCGCGAAATTTTTGTCAACAATATTCCACCCTCACACATCCAAACCCTAATTTATTTTTCGCACAGAATACCAGATGTTTGATGAAATTAAAAATGTTCTAATAAATAAACCCGAAAACCCTATATTACTCGAGTTTTCACAAAAAATGTAAATTTTAGCCAAATCAATAATCACAATAAACAACCAAGTTATTCAAAGTAATAAGTCCTTTTCACTTGTTGGCATCTCTGTGGATCTAAATCTCAATTGGCACCAACATGTCACATCAATTGCGGAAGCGGCTGCTAAGAAATTAGGTTTCCTCTTCCGGGCTCGCAAATACTTTTCAACACCTAATCTTTATACTTTATGTACTTCACAAATAAGACAAAACCTCGAATTCTGCTCCCACATCTGGGGTGCTGCTGCCGCTTCTACACTCGCTATCCTGGACTCCATTCAGAAGAGAGCTATACGTCTCATCGGTGACCCTACCTTAACCCAAAGGCTGCCATCCCTTGCCCACCGACGTGCCGTTGGTGACCTCTCTCTCTCTTTTATAGATATCTGCACGGGCACTGCTCAGAGGAGCTTTCTTCCATAGTTCCTCCACCTGCTGCCCCCAACAGATCTACCAGGGGAACAGAGCGAATCCACCCTTTTACTGTCCAGGTCACCAGACATAGAACATCTTGTTATGCCCGCTCTTTTGTCTCGAGGACTTCCAAGTTGTGGAATTCCTTGCCGGCACATGTTTTTCCTTCTCCCCCGAACCTCAAAACCTTCAAGTCCAGAATTAACAAGTTGCCTCTTTCTTCCTTGTCGACACCCACGGTATGATATTATTTAGGCTGTAAGCCCTCGTGGTGTGTTGTTGAAATAAAAAAAATAAAAAAATCATTGTATTCTGGTATATTCAGACGCTTTAACTCACTTATTTTAAAACAATACTTCTTCCTCAAGCATAGATTAGATGTAATAATCCATAAGAATGATACATAAATTAATTAAGAAGTAAAATCCACCACAGAACTAAATTCAGATCACAGTCCAGTAATGTTCAAATTAAAAAGCAAATAACAAGTAACGTAATTAGAAAAGTATTGGATTACACAAAAACAGAAGGACTTTCGAAAGCAAATTGATTTAAAACGCAATCTTAATTTTACATAACCAACAGTGGACACATGAGAATAAGAAGTGCCAAACCTCATGTGTGTGTGTGTTTTGTTTGTTTAACGTCGGCCTATTTTCGCGACTATGGCCAATCACCGACGCCAGTGAGCAGTGTCACCTTACTATCCTAGAAAATTTGCCGAACCCCCGCCTTTCTGTAAAGAGGGTAGGGATCTTTAACGTGCCCAACATCGCATGGACACGGGACCGACGGCTTTACGCCCCCTTCGAAGGGCGGAACGTGCAGACATTAAACTTGCTCAAATACAATGCCAGAACCTCGGCTGATGTTAATGTTACAGTTTGTACTGAAAAAGTGAAAGGAGTACCTTGGGATCGAACCCAGTACCCTTCGGTTCAGAGGCACACGTTCTTACCCCTGAACCACCGAGGTTCTCGCCAAACCTCATCATGGTAATACCACAGGCCAAAGGTAATACCATATTGATAACGATTATAAGTAAATTAATTAGTGTTACCGCCCCTTACTTGGTGAAACCGTTCCATTCTAAATACAGAGGTAGTGACTATTTCTGTCTTCACAAATGTTGGTTTTCTTCTCTGTAACAGGTTTCGCTACTTGACAGCATCAACAGACATAAGATAATTGACTTGATTTATACGATTTATGATTAATACAAATTAAAAAAAGTCTGGACGCAGCAAGTGCGTTATGGTAGTGAATTTTCATTAAAATGTTTTAATAGCAAATATGTGTGTTTTTTTAAGAAAGCAGGCATCAAATTTGGTTACCAGTATAACCTATTAAGTAAAAACAATGTGCCATGTTTGATCAAAATAACTTTATTGTTTGAAAACGTACAAAAATTTCCGAAAGCGAACTTCAAGTGTTCCCGAAAAAAACCGTTTCTGGGGCTACCTGAGAGGTTAATAGCAAATTGAGCTTTTCAAAGCATTTAATCAAAATTCGCTACCGTAACGCACTTGCTGCGACCCGAATTTCTTTTCTGACAAACATGCATTATATTTCGATGGAAAATTCAAAAATGCAATAACATAAGGCGTGTTCGACTAAATAAAAAGAAAAATTGTATCACCAACGACTTATGGGCCACCCTGTGATTGTAGAAATAATGTTTTAAGATGTAGCTCAAGACACCCTATAATTAATGTAAACAATTTTTTTCATATCTTGTATAATTACGGATATATTGAGCTTTATTGATTTTTTACGAAAATTCTACAAAAATTATATACCATTAAACGATGAACTCTATAGATAAGACTACTGCCAAGCATCAGAGAAAGGGTCTGTTTAAAATGAATTTTCTAGAAACATTTTAGTAAAATGAAGGACAATGATGGTTGAAACTAAGACTTCCGGGTTTGAAAAACATTCTTCCTGAGACATTTTCTTTCCATAGCCCGTATTAGGTTCAAGTTCTTTGCCTAAATGTTGACAATTTTGACGTTTTAACTCGCGACTTTGACGTTTTGAGGAAAACCCCAATTTATTTAGATGCCTGTAACTTTTTTGTCTTTTGAGAGCAAACATGTTTGTGGGTAATTTACCTATAGCGATATAAACCCGTCTACCAAATTTGGTTGCCCTTACTTTGTCATTTCCGGAATTTTTTTCGAAAGAAAACACAAAATTTTCCGGGAAAACCTCGGCCGATTTTCCTGGCTAACGAACTTATCCAAGCCACTCTCAAAAAGAAGGTATTCACCAAATTTAATCAAAATCGGCCTATTATTTTTTGAGTTATCGGTGTGATACATATATAACATATATAGAATATATATATATATATATATATATATATATATATATATATATATATATATATATATATATATATATATATATATAAACCTATAAAAATCCAAACTGACCCCGGATATATGTTCTAGGGTGCCTAATTATCGCTCATTTGAAGAAATCTTTTCAAACTTCAAAAGTCGGGATCTCCTCATTAGTGAATTTTATCAAGAAAATTCACTAAAAAACCGTTGTTACGTTATGATCTTTTAATCAAAACAATATTTAACAACATAAATATGAATGAAAATGACAGATGACGTCCTCAAAATGTTTACGTGACATGTGTCAATATTTGACATGAAAATATAATCAAACTATAACAATAATCACTATCACAACAATTATAACAATATGAGAATTAAACAATAACAGCAATAAATCAGACTATACAACGAAAGTATCGACCCACATGAATTTATTATCTTATTACGTGCTTTTACTAAACGGTGGAAATCAATATAAGATCCTCAATTCGGCAGCGGCTGCCGAGGCAAAGCTTGAGTCCTAGAGAAACAAAAGTTAAAACATGTTGACACCTCGGAGGAAAGAACCAGAAAACGTTGACACTTTTACTAAAATTACACGTTTATGCTACTACGACTGGAACCAGAAGACTTGACAGCTTGACACGGTGGTTCCGCAAAACCCAACGAGATTTTATCGTCTCACACGCAGTCTAAGCAACCTAGAGTGCTGAAACCCCCATAGTAAACTTCCGTAACCAGCCCGCTACAGGTTAGAAAGTCACAGCAGATAAAACGTTAAGGTCCCTATACCAATCTGCTGTCACTATGTGAAAATTGGAACCAGATGTTTGTCGGCTTGGTCCAATATTCAAATAGTAAATTTCTAGATCTAAAGGGAACGTGCAGATTCCTTAAATAACTCGGTTCCTTTAAACCTATTATCCGTAGATAAGGGCTCATAAATTTGTCGACCAGAAGATTAAAGCAGGTCTTCGACGTAGTAGTTTCACTACACAATAAACAAACGATCGTTCTTGGACGACAATTTTACTTCGGACTAGTTCGTTTACCTTGACGCGATATAAATACCCGGTAGCTAGTTGTTCAGTTTAGAATTTATCTTCCTCTGAAGATGTTGACTTTGTCAACGAAACGATCGTAAGGTCTCTAAAATAAGTATTGTGGTGATTTGGATTTCTCCAAGTGTACTTATAAATATGCTGTCACTTCCGAAAATTGTAAACAACCAGCTAAGTGCCACACATGATATTGTCACAAAACAATAGTAGAACTTAGAATTTTGATATACTAAGGCTGCGGTGCAATCATGGTGGCAAAGACGCGAACGAACCCTAAGCGAAAAGAAAGGGTTATCCGAGAATGTTAATATAGTCTTTAGACGAACAAGCATCACTGAGGGTATTTGCCTGTTCCGTCGTTAACATCGGACACAGACGAAGTCTGTTTTGACCTAATTAAAATTGACAAAATCGAAGTGCCCTGTAATGAATTTAAACTCTTAAACTTAAAAGTATATTTTTAATTCGCTAAAAGAAAGATGGTACGGCATATGGGTCGTGACACGTTTAAATTTTTAAAGAAAATTTTGAACAACTCATTTAGTTAGAGATAATGCCCCCTAGTGAATGTATTAAATATTAGTGGGTAATACTAATCAAGAGCCTCTAATGACCGCTAAATGGCTTTTAAGCAAGCCCAAGTTTATTCAATTCGGTTAAAAATTACCAATTTTAGTTATGGGAGAAAAAGCAGCGCCTTTCTTCGCTATTAGTCGATATATGGACTTTGAGCATAGTGTATCATCTAACCTTTTTAATAACGCAACTGAATTTGTAGCTACTAAAAATGTTCATTGACAACCCTAGCGACTGCCGCCCTTCCTATCATATTTAGAATTTTAAATTACTTTCTTTTAGAGCCACTTGGGCAATTTAACTATGAACATTGTTCTACCACTCTTGCTATTGTGATCGCTAGGATATTGACGCTCTACGTTTTAACTGGGATACTTTGTATATTACAAGGGGTTGGACAGTATATACCAACCTTCTGAGCCTTGTTCGTAATGTGATGATTCGCCACCGCCTTCTGAATAGCTTGAACCTCCTTCACCTCCCTCAGCGTATCCTTCACTGTAGTGACCAGAATCACCATCACCATCGAAACCGCCGTCTAAACCACCTTCATAGGATTCGATAGCTTTTTTCTTGCCTTTTCTGAAATACAAATATGAAATGAGAATTAGCTTATTTCTTGCCCACTCTGAAATACGGAACTTCACATAAGAATAAAGCAAAAAAAGTTCGAAACGCAGCAACTGCATAATAGTAGTGAATTTTCATAAGAAATGTACCCTATTAGTTAGGTATATTATTAAAACGTATTCTTTAAATTTAAAAGAATCTTGGAGATTTGTTTTAGAGGTCCCAGGAAGCGATTACTTGAAGAAATTTTTATTTTCTATGAAGCTATAAAATTAAAATTTGGTACATATATGTAAATACTGCAAGTCGCTTTTAAAAAATTGTGTTACAAATTTCATTAAAGTTACAAAAGTTTCCCAGAATTTTTATTATTATTTACAAGCCGAATGTACCTGCCAAATTATCAATATAGCAGGTATTTTTCTTATTAATTGCTTGGATGGTTTTGTTTTAGTCAACCCAATTGTAATAGTTTTTGCAAAGAAAACAACCAAAAAGGTATTTTACATAGGATTTACTATGTCTCAAGAGTGAAGATTATAGCTTAATGGGAAATTGAATTATATGATTTGAAATCTTTTTACGAAAATTCACTACCACAACGTACTTTCTGCACTCAGACCCTCTTCATCGCTTATTTACTGTTGCTGTATCAATACTTTTTAAAACAATAAAATATCGTTGCTCTCTGTGACACTGACAATCAAAACAAAATTAATTTTTAGAAAAATATTGTAAAGAAATGAAATGAGGTAACAATTTAAACATAAATTGAAAATCTTGGTTCACGGCTTTGTCACGGGGATTCTCCTCCCCCTTCTACGTGCCTACAACCACCCTCAGTGCATAAACAAGAACAATATAAACAAGAAAAAATTCTTCGGAACAACCCCCAAGAAATTTGCGGGACCTCCGGTGAATAAGGGTTCTGGGCAGAAGAAACAAGATTTTAAGAAATTATAGCTGCCAAATGGGTAAAAGGTAGCTTATAGAGGTCCAACTAAGCTGTTTTTTGGAACTTTCCGCCCACATTTCCTTTTTATCTTCTTCCCCGCCCAGTACCCCTATTCACTGCTGGTCCTGTATCTTTCTTAGGTTTGCAAGAACATTTTCTTGTTATATGTGCATCCAGAAAGGGTACTAAGCATGTTTCCGAAAATTTTCTCTAAAAGTCCCCCTGTGTGGTAAACTGCAAGTTTACCGAAAATTTAATTTTTATTCTCAAAAGGAATGTACCTGCCAAATTATAAACGTGGCAGGTGTTTTTCCTTGTTCCTTATTGGAAGATCCATTTTAGTCAACTCAATCAAACCAGTTTCTGCAAACCCAATAACAAAAAAGGTTTTTTAAAAGAAATTTGTAGCTAGTTTTCAAATCTAGTACCCACGCTGCCTTTATATAGGTTTTACTATGTATCAAAACTGAAGATTTTAGTTTAATGGGAAATTGAGTTATCACTATTTGAAATATTTTTACAAAAATTCGCTACCATAACGCACTTGCTGCACTTAAACTTTTTTCAACACTTATTTACTATTACTGTATCCATACTTTTCGAAAATGAAGTGCATATAAACAATACAAAACTTTTAAATTAAAATTTTAATAATTTACACTGTACATCTGACTATATATGTAATTTAAACTGCTTTATGATATTATGTAGTTTCATTTACTTCAAATGTTCCATAAAGAGGAAAAGCTAAGGGCAAAGAAAACCATAAGTGACTAGGTACCCTAGGTGTTATACTTATATTAGTTAGCGGTAGGTATATTTTTTCTTAGAATAATTGTGTTTCACTTTGGTAATACAGTACCTACATGCATTGATTAAGAACCTGAATCTGGTGTACACAACCACTTTTTTATTTGTTTGATAGGATGTTAGAAGCATAATATACTACAGTCACAGTCAACTGCCGAAGGCATTTATTAAAGTTATGATAAAATTAAAAATTGGGTTATTTTTTACCTACTATTTGTATTAACCTTAAAATATTGGTAGTTGTTTTATATTCTGAGATTATAAGGTATTAGCGGAGTCGATTTCGAGGTTATGGGCAGAACGTACGGGTTTCTCTCATGACTCCTGTTGGTTAACAAATGACAAATAGTGGTGTTGTCAGATTAACTAGAGAGATAGAGATGGCTTTTAAATGACGTGGAAATAGGAAGCTTAATATTTATACATAATAAAACGCAGTTCTAGATTGCTTTTAAACAAATTGAATCACTTTCATTAAAATTTCTATTTACTTACATTTTTCTGATATCTACAGATTTAGATGAGAGTTGTCGTAAACAACACCCCGCCGATTGTTTATTGTGACATATTTTCGTTGCCTGTCCGTTTAAAACTTAATTTGGAGATTTTGTTTGCAATGGCATTTCAACCCTGATTTAACTGTCTGACCTTGTCTAACATTATAGGCATCCATTTAGAGGTAATTACATATCTTATCGTAGATTACTGATTTTTTATTTAGTTGTAACTCAAGATCTACTGTACCAATTGAGTTTAAGTTTGGTAGGTAGGACCACTTGTACAATGTGTACGTGCTTGTCAAGTTTTAGTTTAATATTTATAGTAATTAAGGAATATTGCGTTTTCAAGCAGTTTTTTTGCATTTTTTTCTAATAGATTGGTGAAACAGTTCCCTTCATATATATATATATATATATATATATATATATATATATATATATATATATATATATATATATATATATATATATATAAACTTTTCAACTGACCTTGGATTTGGGTTCTAGGGGCCCTAATTCGTGCTCATTCAAAGAAATGTTTCAAAAGTCTCACCATCGATACCTCTCTATTAGTGAATTTTCAAAATGAAAATTCAGTAAAAATGGGTACAAGGGTTGATTAGTAGTTATACTATGTCGATTACGGCATAAAACTCCATGTTATTTCTTATGGAGATCTATATTGCAAAAAACTGTCCCCAGCTGCAACCGGCGCAACAGGCGATCTAAACAGACCAGATGGTCTGGTTCTGGTCAAGAGCGGCCCTTGATCTGAACATGGAGTTTTGTGCTAGAATCAGCATATAATAACTACTTTGGTTAAAAAAAAGAACGTAAATTTAAACAGAAAAAGACAGAATTTAAGTTTGTCGATGCCACACTTCTGATCCACAAAACTATACGGAATGATCTGGTACTGGCTGATATGTTAAGAAGAAAATACACAAAAAAT
This sequence comes from Tillus elongatus, assembly GCA_964006375.1. Taxonomy (NCBI): domain Eukaryota; kingdom Metazoa; phylum Arthropoda; class Insecta; order Coleoptera; family Cleridae; genus Tillus; species Tillus elongatus. The sequence continues at coordinate 305,606,688 of OZ023262.1, read as the reverse complement.
CACTAAGACGAAAAGAAAAGTAAGAAAGACAAATAGGATATAAGTGCAAAAATTGATTTAAAATGGGCTATAAATTTGAACAGGTGTAGAGTATATATAGAGTATATATATGGGAGTATTACTACGTGTGGTGATAAATGTGGCAAAGAACTGGAGACGGGGATCGCGGTGGCAGAGTGAGCATTCGATAGACGGAACAATTTTCCTACGAATAAACATTTTAACTTTGGATCTTGAGAAAAAGGTTAATTAGATCATACGTATGGAGTGTGGAACAGCAAATGGGATAACTCAGTACCTCAATTATTGTGCATATTTATATTTATTTCGGAAACACGTCAATTTTAGATTAAAAAACGCCATCATGGAACGGGAAAACTGCACCCCTACATTTGAACCCCCTTGAGTGACATTTGCAACCCCCAAATTTTTAAATAGTAGATATGGACTAGTGATACCTCATTTGAAAGATCTATGCATTCTCTATCCTAAATGAAATTGTTTTAAAACGTATTGCAAAATTAACAGTAAAATAACTTCGCTACAACACACTAAAAAAATAATAACCAATGGCGCTCGATTCTTGATAATGAGGAAAAAAAGTCTGCACGTAGCAAGTGCGTTATGGTAGTGAATTTTTATAAAGATATTTTTTAATAGCTAATAAAGCTAAGAAAGCAGGCATCAAATTTGGTTACCAGTATAACCTATATAGTAGAAACAATGTGCCATCTTTCATCAAAATAACTTTATTGTTTGAAAAAGTACAAAAATTTTCAAAAGGAAACTTAAAGTGTTCCCGAAAAAATCCGTTTCTTGGTCTACCTTATAGGTTAATAGCAAATTGAGCTTTTCAATTATGAAGCATTTAATCAAAATTCACTACCGTAACGCACTTGCTGCGTCTCGAATTTCTTTTTTTTTCACAAACATGCATTATATTTCGGTGGAAACTGCAAAAATGCAATAACATAAGGCGTGTTCGACTAAAAAAAAAAAGAATAATTGTATCACCAACGACTTATGGGCCATCCTGTGATTGTAGAAATATCGTTTTAAGATGTAGCTCAAGACACCCTATAATTAATGTAGACCTTTTTTTTTTCATATCTTGTATAATAGCGGATATATTGAGCTTTATCGATTTTTTACGAAAATTCGACAAAAATTATATACCATTAAACGATAAACTCTATAGATAAGACTACTGCCAAGCATCAGAGAAAGGGTCTATTTGGAATGAATTTTCTGAAAACATCTTAGTAAAATGAAGGACAATGCGGTTGAAATTAAGACTTCATGGTTTGTAAAACATTCTTCTTGAGACATTTTCTTTCCATAGCCCGTATTAGATTCAAGTTCTTTGTCTAAATGTTGCCAATTTTGACGTTTTATATCGCGACTTTGACGTTTTGAGCAAAACCCCAATTTATTTTTCTTTAAATGCCTTTAACTTTTTTGTCTTTTGACCTACAGAGCTAAATTTTTGTAGGTAATTTACCTACAGCGACATAAACCCGTGTACCCTTACTTGATTGCCCTTACTTTGTCATTTCCGAAGATATGATTTTTTTCGAAAGGAAACACAAAATTTTTCGGGAAAACCTCGTATGATTTTCCTGGCTAACGAACTTATCCAAGCCACTCGCAAAAGGAAGGTATTTACCAAATTTAATCAAAATCGGCCCATTATTTTTTGAGTTATCGGTGTGATATATATATATATATATATATATATATATATATATATATATATATATATATATATATATACTGAAGAATGAAAGCACAGCACAACTGAAACAATCATGAAAAAAACGTAAAATTCAAACGTTATTAACTTTAGTGCTTGTAATTCTCGATTTATCTGTTCTAGTTTCTTGATGTCCAGTTTTTTTCATCCGCTGCTTTTAAACCGCCTTTTCTGTTTCTCCAAGGAGCTGAGATTTACCTTGCCGATTTTCTATTTAAACTTTTTAGCTCCTCTAAATCTAGCACACATATAGCTACCAGTTATAAATTTACATAATAATGTAGTTTTACTGTTACCAATTCAATACATTGTGCTTATGTGAGCTAATGCATCACAGTATTTGAGAAGTAATGTAAGCGAAGTTGGAACTGAATTTGCTTAATCGAATTTAGAATAGATTTCGAGTTCAGGTAGATGCAGCACCATTAATTTTATGCAGTTTAATGTGAACTTGCTCCCTTTAACCTATGTTATCTCCGAAAACTGTACTTACCCAATTTGCCAAGATATTAACATAAAGTTACGATTTTAATTTTGCCCAGTTCCAAAGGCAAACACAAGACAATTAACGGCTGTAACACATGAATGTTGGATAAATCGATATGGAACTTGTAATGGCATCTACCTAATATTTGTAACGATTCTTTACATGTGAGTTCTACGAATCGAAGAAAGAAATGACACGTACACAGTAATAATAATAATTCTTTATATATATATATATATATATATATATATATATATATATATATATATATATATATATATATATATATATATTACTAGGACAGTTTGAATAAGAAATGAATCAAAAATATACATTCAACAAATCCAATCAAAATTCTCTTAACTAATGTCTTTTTCCACAATAGTTCTCAACGTAAAACAATTGGTAATTAAGCAAATGTAACCTGCTATCCCGAGCTGGTAGATCCCACGATGGAGGCCATCGCTAGCGGTGTCGACACCTGGTTGGTACGTTGGCAGAGCTCTGAATTACTTTAGTCGTACCCTGACTCTACGGCTACGTTGCACTACAATATAGTACTCTGGACAATATTCTGTATTTATTTTAATAACTTCAAATTGTCATACGCTGTACTAAAACAATAATAGCGGGCACTTTACAGTGCTTAGTTACATCTCGCTCGACGCTCCTACCGCTAATGCCTCCAGGGTATGTATGTGAACACCATGATACAAATAAGGAGAGATATGATAATGAGACTACCTCTTTTGAGAACTGTCACGCGCATGGCATCATGTGGTGAGTCCAATGCAAAATAATATGCTGTCGTACAGTGGAGTTTGTCGTTTCATCACAACCTTTTAACAATTTGCTTATTTTACTAATATTTAAGTGCATAGGTACAGCTGGAAGTAATTTTTTAAGATCAGAATACTATACTGTGATTATGTGACATAATGATCAAATTAAGTTTATGATTGTTGACGCCCTCTAAATGTCTTCTCTACTTTTTAAGTTTGTGTATCCCCTTGTGTATCCCCAATGCTCATTCAGGGCTCCCCTGAATTATTATACTTGTCTTGTATATATATATATATATATATATATATATATATATATATATATATATATATATATATATATATATATATATATATATATATATAAATGAAAAATACTAAATTTAGTGCTGCGTTCTATATTATCTGAAAAAGACAATATAGGCGACGAAGTGGAATGTAACTTCAATCGCATTAAACTGACGTATAAGAAACGTTTTGATTGCGAATGGCTTTGTTTTAAGTGTGTAGTTGGACTTTTATAACGTTACTCACCACGTAAAGTCATAGGAGGGGGCGGGGCATATGCGCAATATCATATCTCTTGTAAGTCATTATATCATGGTGTAACACTTCGCTGCGCCGCGCAATTTCGCCAGCTCAGTTCACTGCGCCGGATAAGTTAACTCACTTCTTCAAAATATGTTGGCGCATAGCGCAGGACCGGGAAATTCAAAAGCTGTTTTATATATATATATATATATATATATATATATATATATATATATATATATATATATATATATATATATATATATATACATATATTACAGTTTGCTGTAATTATTAATTAAAATGTTCGCAAAAGTTGATAACTTCGAATCAAAAAGCGTTATATATTGCGTATTGCATAATCAAGTATCTTGCATAATTAATTGTAAAGGTTCTATATTTGATAAACCTAATTTTGTTAAAGGAATAACTACATGACAGAAACAAGACTAAGACAGGACACTGTGGCTTCAAACTGAAACAAAAAGCAGAATCACCCCCCAAAAAACAAAAATAATAACAGAATTATGCGCTAGATACATATTTCGACAAGATTGTTTAGCGATAGCTACCGATGAAGACAACTTCGTTGTCGAAATACGTATCTAGCGCACAATTCTCTGGTATTATTTTGTAGTTTTTTGGGGTGATTCTGCTTTTTTTAAATACTTACATGGTTCTTTTTGCCTTGTATAAGCTAAAAAACGTTCCCCCATATTAATTTAAGTCAAAATGGTCACAACTGCGAATATATGCCTACCGATTTCACTCACTGTTTGCGATTGTAATTTTAGACAACCTCTATTCAATTCAGAAAAATGCAAGTTATCAGTTTCGTTACTTTCTGACTTCAAAATATTCAAACGGAGAGGACACGATACTTTCGATATGGCTTTAAAAGCAGCATATACTGATATGTATAATAATGAAGTTTTACCGTTTTTTTGTTGTTGAAGAATATCGTTATCAAAAATGCGTGAGAAATCAACGGTGTTTACAGTTTCTTCTTCTCTTACAGATCCATGCTCTAATAAAGCTTTTTTGGAGGAAGCAATATTGCCATATTTTGCTGATTTTAAGCCAAGAACACTTTTAACTTTTATTTTCTTTTCCGACTCAAAAATTTGTGTGACAGATACGTTGTAATTTCCTCCAGAAAGCTGCCCGTAGCACCTGTGTTAGCAATCTGTGTTCCAAATTGTCTGTCTGTAACTTACCAGGCAATAAATATTCGACTTTCAAAACATCTATACTATAATTGATGAATTTAGTCAGCTTGTGCTCTGATAACGTGTCTTTCGTTAGACATCGTTCTCCCAAAGTTTTCCATTTATTCATTTATATATGCACTGTGGCTACATAATGCACAATCTAGAATCGAATTTACTTCACATGACTTCCGTGTGATCGAATATATGAAAACATGACTGATGTCCGCGTTGCCAGTTTTACACATTCCGGACTGTCCTGTTGATGGCAGTAACTACCTGGTTCCAAACCTAGATGGCGACGCTGTCGGACATCTCAAAATGTTCTAGGAGGCTGAATTCTTTTTTTCTCCCTTAGGGCTCGTCCGCGTCTTTGCTGCCTCGATAGCACCGCAGCATTTGGCTTATTGTACATGCCCTTTGTCTTTTCTACTTCATCCATTCCCAAATCACTGTGCATTGAACTAGTCTGCACAGCAATTGGCAAGGTGAAGTTTTATATTGCTCTGTATCCGGTCTAGGTTGTCCGAGGATCAGTTGTCTTTTGAAGTCCAGAGCTTTACACTCGCACAAGATGTGCTGGGCCGATTCCTCCCCCTCGCCAAAGAGTCTGCATGCCAGGTCCCACTCAAACCGCCCAATTTTATGCAGGTGTTTCTTGACGGCCATGTGTCCTGTTAAGAGTCCTGTTATGTTCCTGAGCTGTCCTATGCTAATATTTAGCAGCCCCACAGCTCTTTTTGAACTGGGTTCATCAATTACTGACTTCCCATGTCTGAGCCATGGACAGTCTGCCCAGTACACCTTACGTTCGTTTCTGACCCAGGACTTAAAGGACCCCCTGGCAGTGCTCTTCGTCATGCCTAGGACCGGTTCTGGTCCCATAAATGGTTCTGCTGACCCTGCCTTCGCGAGACTCTCAGCTTCTTCAATGCCTTTGACCCCCGAGTGATCCGGCACCCAGATGAGGGTGACCTCATTCTGCCCAGCCAGGTCGCTCGTCTCGTTTCGGCATTTACTTACCAGCCTGGAATTTACCCGTGGGCTACTTAGGGCCTTAAGGGCTGCCTGGCTGTCTGTGGCTCTGAGCATCCGCTTGCTAGTGTAGCCCCCACCACCCCTCCTGTTCTCTCGCACGCAGTGCAAGATGGCATAAATTTCGGCCTGAGAGACCGTTGCATGAGATCCGAGCGAAATACTGTGACTTTCCCTCGGTTCTTCTGAATAAACGCTTGCCCCCGTCTCACGCTCCCCGCCGGATCCGTCCGTGAACCAGACGATCGTGTCCCGTGGTAAGCCCGGCGTCTTCCCCCATTGGTGACAATGCATTTAGCCTTACAGTAATAGTAGTCTGAGAATCCTCGTGTAAAAGACGCTAGATAGGGAAATTAAGTTGAAATTTATAACTTACCCCGTGGAGTCATCAACAATGCTATATCGATGTTTGGTTTCGTGTCCTTCGTCATCATCTTTATCTAAAACAAAAGAAATTATTTTCATGTGTTACTGATGTGCAAAGTGTTTTGAACAAAAATTACTTTATATCCTATCCGACTAAAAAATGCAAAAACAGTCTGTGAAATTACTTTTGATTTTAACGAACTTATGTTTTAGTGGGAGGTCACGTTGATTATTTAGATTATGAAAAAATCCTACTATCTTTAAATGTATTAATACCTGTGTTTTCCGCGGCCTATGTATGTTGTTCTTAAATCCTCACAATGGTCGTATACCTTACAACTTGAGGAGAATCCCCGTTGTTACACTTGGGCTAATGTTATCATAGGTATATGAGGATAATATTGTGTGTGTGTGTGTTTTTGTTTCTTTAATGTCAGTCTATTTCCGCTACTATCGCTAATCAACGACGCCGGCGAGCAGTTTCACCTCACTATCCTGGAAATTTTACCGAACCCCTGCCTTTCTGCAAGGAGGGTAGCGATCTTTAACGTGCCCAACGTCGCATGGACACGGACCGCCCGCTTTATGCCCCCTCCGAAGGGCGGAACGTGCAGACATTCAACTTGCACAAATAAAATTCCAGAACCTCTGTTGATGTAAATTTATTACAGTATGTACTGAAAAACTGAAAGGGGGAACCCTGGGAACCGAACCCAGTACGCTTCGGTTCAGTGGCACACGTTCTTACCACTGAACCACCGAGGCTCTGATAATATTGTATTTTCTCAATGTCTATTTGACAGCATAAAGCTAAAAGTAATTATAAACAAAATATGTAACATCTAATATGTGATATGTGGGTGGAACTGATGTTAAGGGCATTGTGGTGGATACTCACGGAACTTTTAAACGGCTTCACTGATGGGTTTTTGAAGGTAAGCTTGCACGTAATAGATATAAGACAGCATGTGTTCTTTTCAAGTCCTCAAGATCACAAAAAATTGTGCTGCAAATTGAATAACAAATTGAATAGCTGTGATAATTTACTCTACTCAGAAAGACATTCTCATGAAATGAATTTAGGGTCCATGACTTGGTTATCTCAATTCGCTCGAAATAGGTTGCGCCTATTAACAGACCGCTTAACAGACATACCGTTCCAGACTCAAGTGTTCGATATGTTTTGGGACCTTTGTCTCCGTTTCAGCAATATATATATATATATATATATATATATATATATATATATATATATATATATATATATATATATATATATATGTGTGTGTGTGTGTGTGTCACACCGATAATTAAAAAAATAATAGGCCGATTCTGATGAAATTTAGTAGGTAGCTGCCTTTGTAAGTGGCTTAGATAACTTCGTTAGCCAGGAAAATTTTGAGTTTCCTTTCGAAAAATTTTTGAATCTAAAATAACAAAGCTATGACAACCAAGTTTGGTACATACGTTTCTACTGTCGAACTTACCCTACGTGCCTAAATTCAGATATCTATGTTATAAAGAAAAAAAGTTAAAGGCATTTGAAGAAAAAAAATGGGTGCCACTGGTGGTCAGAGGAAAGCACAAGAACAAAATATCTTGTGTAAGTTTTCTTGAGACAAAAAGGTCAAGAAGTATCAGAAAAAATATTTTGAGAATTTTATCATTTTTCTTCTTACAACGTCAAATTTGCGATTTGAAACGTCACTATTTGCCACTTTCAGGCAAATAATCTAAAACAAATACGGAGCGTGTAGAAGAAATATCTTAATAAGTGTTTTACAAAGCCTTGAGTCTCAGCTTCAACCATCATTTTACTAAAACTTTTTTGGTAAATACATTTCAAATAGACCCTCCTTCTGATGCTTTAGAAGTAGTTTCAGCTATAGAGCTTTTTTTTTCGTCGAAAAATTTCGTTATTGAGAAGATCGTGACTTATATATTTTGAAAAGATTTCTTCAAATGGGCGCGAACTAGAACCTATGCCATCCATATACGGTGTAAATTTCAGTTTTGTCTTTTTACACATATACAGGGTGACGCATTTCCACGGTAAATCTCAATATCTTCGTTTATATACAAGATACGACAAAAATTGGATACGTTAATTAAACGGTGTTTTGAGCTGCATCTTACAAAGTTATTTTGATAATCATACGGTGGCCCATAAGTCGCTGGTGATACACATTTTCTTTTTTAATAGAACACCCCTAATGTTATGGCAATTTTGCATTTTCCAAATTATAATGCATGTTTGTAAGGAAAAAATCATTTCTTCGTAGTTTTTGAGTTATTTCAAGTGTTTTGCAACTCTGCACGTTTCTGGCACATTGCACAAACATATATCACATATTGTGAAGCGGCGTTTTTACCAGTAGATAGCGGAGCCCCATGGAAATGACGTATTCAGAGAGCTTTTTGTTTGTGTTACTCGTCGGAAAAATCGAGCCGCCGTGTACAGGCACTCTTAGATAGTGGCTGAATTTGAAAATTTTTGCTGAAATGTTTTTATTGTTTCTGTAGAAATCAGTTTTTGTAACATTTTTGTTGGTAATTATTAATAAATGTTTAGTATGTAAGTGATTGTTAAATAAGTTGTCGAATTTTCGTGAATGAGATAATTTACTGTAACATTACTGAAGGCAATTTCATCAAAAAGAATGGTGTATTTTTCTAAAAGAAATGTTTGCTAATTTTCATTAAAAAAAATTCAACTTAGTTTATAAAGCTGTTTGTGAATAATTGTATCTTGGCAGGTGCGTAAATAGCTTAAAGCTGTTTTTTGGACAGGAAAATCGGACCCGTTTTTTCTGGAACTTCTTATTTTATTTTCGGAAGATGTTGTACTTTTTGAAACAGCAAAGCTATTTTAATGAAATATGGTACATTGTTAGTACTATATAAGTTATTAAACAAGGCATATTTGCGATTAACAACATTTTTACGAAAATTTGCTATCATAACGCACTTGCTGCGTCCAGACTTTTTAATATAAAATTGACGAATTTCGGGATTCTTTATAAATATACATAATCGTTAAGATTCTTCATTTATTCAATTTGGCTGTTCCATACTGTATTATGATATTACTTATTAAAATATTCCAATTTTAAGAGAGGAAATTTAAATATAGTATCAGATGATGATACCATTTTGTCTTGTCAGTGGAGCCTTGACAGACAAGAACTGCTAATGGTATATCCCGGCCTACTTGACTGTACTGATGTTGATTGCAATAGACATGAATGTGATATCCTTTTGTAAACAAGACTTAATTGAAATCACTCACTTGATAGTGACGTCCCCCAGACTGCTTAAGTTATTTTCCAAGGGTATCATTATGATCCTCTTGATAATGATTTTGAAAAATCAATTATTCACTTTTAAAAGACATCCCGCTGGGGTTAAACATACATGATGAGTCATCATGCAATACATTATACAGGCTGGCGCATCGAAAACGAAACAGACCGATTTGCATCCAGAGAATTTTTTTTTAAGAAACGCAGAAACACGTCAATTTAATATTGAGGGGGACATGTTTTGACATAAAACTCAACTTTGTCACATCAACCCCTTAAGGGTGGTGATAACAACCCTTATAATTTAAATAGGGAACATGGGTCGAGTGTTACATCATTTAAAAGCTCTTTCTTTTCTGAATTCAGCACACTAATTTTTTTGGAAGTTTTATCAATTCGTTTAAAAATTGTTCACAGTTGGATTTGCAAGAAACGTATTTCATTCATTGTGATAAGAAATGCACTAATTAGTCAATTTTTCGTTAAAATAAAAACTAAAAAACAAAACCAAACGTTCAAAAATCTTTATTCAGTTAAGTAAGTGTACAAATTGTTGACCACCAGCTTCCATACAAAAGTACAAGTTTTGTTCAAATCGAGCTCTGACATTCTGGAGCATTTATGGAGTTATTAGACGGCATTCTTCAACAATGCGTCGTCGTAATTCTTCCAGAGACTCCGGTACTGTTGCAAAAATTCTACTCTTTAAATGGTCTCATAGAAAGAAGTCTAAAGGAGTTAAATCCGGTGATCTAAGGGGCCACACCTAACACGTGGTGAAAAATGCGGAGGAGCTCCATCTTGTTGAAACAGTACTTGATTTTCTTGATAGCGATCATCATATTCAACAATGTCAATTAGTAGAGGGTAAACGATATCTTTTAGTAACGCCAAATACGTTTCGCCACTCAAATTGCCATCAAGAAAAATTGGTCCGATTAAACGGTCTCCAAAAATGCTAGTCCAGACATTCTATTTCTGTGGAGTTTGAGTGTGGACTTCGTTAAAATTTCTTGTATCATTATCTGCCCAATAACGACAATTATGACGATTGATTGTAGAATTTAATAAAATCGTACACTCGTCTGAAAAACATATATTGAACAGAAAGTTCCCGTTATCGGCTATTCGCGCAGTCATAACTTCACAACTTCAAAATCATCTTCATTCAGTTGTTGTACAAGATGAATTTTATACGGGTGAAATTTATGATGCTTCAATATTCGCTGAATAATTCTTCTTTTGATGTTTGAAACAGTGGCCAATTTTCTCGTGCTCAAAGTAGGGTCTGCAGCAATTTGTCCTAAAACTTCAATCTCAGTAGTCTCATTTCTAACCGGAAATTCACGTTCAGGATCCCGTTTTTTATTGGCTACTGAACCATTTTGTCGAAACTTTGCAACTAACTATAAAATGTATTTTCTGTTAACATGTCTGTTCCCATGTCGTTCATTAAACAAATTTGCGGTACGGTTGGCACAGTCATCGTTTTTAAAAAAAAAAGAGTAATTATTTCAACTCTTTCTTCTACAGAATACACCATTGTGAAATTAATTTTTGGTAGTACTATCAAGTATCAAACCGACCGATAAACTGAAATAATAAACCCCATTTCTCTCATTCCGATAAGAAATGTTCTGTTGTTTGTTAAATTTTTTGTTTACAAACGAACAATACATTGACTATCAGCACATTTCTTATCGGAATGAGTGAAATGCGTTTTTGCATCTTCAACTGTGAATAATTTTTAAACGAGTTGATAAAACTTCCAAAAAAATTAGTATGCTGAATTCATAAAAGAAAGAGCTTTTAAATGATGTAACACTCGACTCATGTTCCCTATTTAAAATATAAGGGTTGTTATCACCACCCTTAAGGGGTTGATGTGACAAAGTTGAGTTTTATGTCAAAACATGCCCCCCTCAATATTAAAATTCACCTGTTTCACCGTTTCTTAAAAAAATATTCTCTGGATGCAAATCGGTCTGTTTCGTTTGCAATGCGCCACCCTATATAGATATATTAGTAGGTGTTGACGGAAGTCAACACACATGTATAATTATTGTTTCGTTTGTCTATAGCTGTCAGCATCGCTCGGGCATCACCTTAAAGTCACACCACCTCCTTTAGGGGTGCGAGGCGCGGGAGTTTCATTAGGCATTAAGCTCTAAGTCAGAACAGCTAACTCAGTTAAGACGTCTTACGTCTTTATACGTTATACAATACATTATACAAATATACATTATATACTTTATACAAAAACGAAGTAAACTACTGGTATTCACTTTTATATCAAATAATAGTGTTAAGTGTAGATAGTGTTTTGTACATACAAAAAAAGTCTGGACGCAGCAAGTGCGTTATGGTAGTGAATTTTCATAACAATGTTTTTAATAGCAAATATGTCTTTTTTTTTAGAAAGCAGGTATTAAATTTGGTTACCAGTATAACCTATATAGTAGAAACAATGTACCATATTTCATCAACATGGCTTTATTGTTTGAAAATGTACAAAAAATTTCCGAAAATAAACTTTAAATGTTCACGAAAAACTGGTTCTTGGCCAACGAACGTTAGGTTAATAGCAAATTGACCTATTGAAATTTTAAACTTTAATGAAAATTCGCTACCATAACGCACTTGCTACCTTCAGTTAAAATTTAAATCAATTGCAGAAAAGAACAAGCATTTCTAAAGCCACGGGAACAGTCTATGGCTGTATTAAGTATTGAACGGTTTGACTAAATTAGGGCAATAACAAACAACCAGATGAAATTGAATTAAGTTTTAAAAGTTTTCATCTCGTCCTAATTGAATTTGTCATATAAAAACGCTGAAAAACTCATCGGAATTACACAATCTGATCAGATAACGATAAGATCTAAGATCTAAAATCTAATATCTGAGATCTAAGATCTAAGATATAAGATCTAAGTTCTAAGTTCTAAAATCTAAGATCTAAGATCTAAGATCTAAGATCTAAGATCTAAGATCTAAGATATAAGATATAAGATATAAGATATAAGATATAAGATATAAGATATAAGATATAAGCTATAAGATATAAGATATAAGATATAAGATATAAGATATAAGATATAAGATATAAGATATAAGATATAAGATATAAGATATAAGATATAAGATATAAGATATAAGATATAAGATATAAGATATAAGATATAAGATATAAGATATAAGATATAAGATATAAGATATAAGATATAAGATATAAGATATAAGATATAAGATATAAGATATAAGATATAAGATATAAGATATAAGATATAAGATATAAGATATAAGATATAAGATATAAGATATAAGATATAAGATATAAGATATAAGATATAAGATATAAGATATAAGATATAAGATATAAGATATAAGATATAAGATATAAGATATAAGATATAAGATATAAGATATAAGATATAAGATATAAGATATAAGATATAAGATATAAGATATAAGATATAAGATATAAGATATAAGATATAAGATATAAGATATAAGATATAAGATATAAGATATAAGATATAAGATATAAGATATAAGATCTAAGATCTAAGATCTAAGATCTAACATCTAAGATTTCATATATAACATCTAAGATATAAGATCTAAGATGTAAGGCCTAAGATCTAAGATCTCTCTTAGGCCTAGGGTTGAATACACTGAGACCTTAGAGACGATCTCCGGCAAGATTTAAGGAGTAGGCAGATTGAGGTCCCGTAATCGAGCTATAACAACCCAGCCCACCCTTGTCCATCGCTCTAGGAAGTATGAAGATTGAGGCATAAGAGTTCATGTCCATATATATTTTCTTTACTTCTTGAAACTGGCTCCAAAACAGGAGCCGAAACGTCGAGTTTTCATAAATTCTGGACGCGGTTCAAGCCGAGAACCAAGTATATCTCATATATATATATATATATATATATATATATATATATATATATATATATATATATATATATATATATATATATATATATATATATATATATATATATATATATGCTTTTTCACACCCCTAGAGTCAACTCTAGAAGACACGACTTCTTTTATCTACCGCCACCTGGGACCAATGTTAGGCTTAACTCACCGATTTACAGATCGTGCTCCATTTATAACAGCGTGCATCAGTCAATAGACATATTGTGTTGTGGTGAGTCTGAGATGAGACACGTTGCATCGCTGCTTGGTAATTAGTAGAACTTTACTATGTTAATTTTTATAGTGTATGATATGTATTGTATTCATACTCTTAATTTGGGATAATTCCCGTTGAGTATTTGTAGTAAATAAATAAATAAATAAATAAATATATATATATATATATATATATATATATATATATATATATATATATATATATATATATATATATATATGAATGTATTACAATTCACACTGACTCTCTTGGCCGCTCAGACCACGGCATTGTCACTGCTTCCTGCCCAATGCAACCCGAGGTCACACAGTCATCACACGCACGTATCGTTTGGCACTACATCTCCCCGAACTGGGACGAAATGCGGGATTACTTTTCCTCATTTCAATGGGCGTCCGTCTGCTTCTCTCATCCTGACCCCTCTGATATACCACAAAACATCACCAAAATTATCCAAGCTGGCATGAAATTATTTATTCCACGTACACAGCCACTCGTCAGCCACTCACAAGCCCTGGTTCTCTAAATTTTGTGACAAGGCCAGACTTAGAAAGGTCAAAGCTCACAAAACGCTTCTACACAATCCCAGTCAAGAAAACCGTCAAGAATTTAACGACGCAAGAAACCGCATTCTTTCTGAGGCAAAAACACGTTTAATACCCACATCAAAAAGAAAATCCTCTCAATATCCAATGGCAGCAAACCCTTCTGGACTCTTGCTAAATCTATTGCGAATAATTTCTGAAAAAACACGTTCCCATCTCTTGTTTCATGGGATAAAATTGTTTCTATCTCCCTGGGAAAGGCTGAACTTTTTGCCTCGTTGTTGTTAGCGCTCATTTGAAAAAAAAATTAAATGCAGGAGTCGATATCACCTTATTAGTGAATTTAAAAAAAATAACTAAAATGGAAGTTGTCTACGTAAACATCATTCCGATGATCTAAGTAGATAGTGCTGTAACTTAAAATAATATGGAGAAAGGCTTGAAAGATTTAGATGCGTTTCTTCCTTTCCTAGGCATGGAATATGTACCCCATGAGGTGAATTGGAACATACTGTTTAATATATTGAATTTGAATGTTAGGAATAGACGCATTGTTATCAATCTATATGAAAATAAAATACCATAAAGATGTTAGCGGTAATAAAACTCAAACTAAAAAAAAGGAAAATGTACGGCAAAGATACCTATTACCGTAACATTTGTTTAACTTATTTATAGAAAATACAATAAATAGACTAGATGTAAAGAGAGCAGAAATCAAAACAAATAAACGACGGCTGCATTTAATACTGTACCCAAATAACACACCTCTGATAGGAAAACCGGCAAAAAAGTTGCATAGGATGGTTAGGCATCACCTTGTAAAGTAAAAAGGTCATCCGTCAATCAGATTTAAAATTTTGTGGTGTACCCTACGGTTCCATACTAGGACCACCGTTTTCAGTATCTTTATTAATGGCATTGTGCAGAAGGTGAGCACTGAATTTGTTCTTTATGCAGATGAGATTACGGCTTTTTGCAGAGTGAACTCGAATATCGATCGTCGCCATTTGCGGTTCTGTTTACGCGGGATTACATATTGGTGTGACGTCAATCGTCTGGACTTGAATTCTTTTAAGTCTGGGGTATTTTCTTACACAAGGAAAATCGATCAGATTATTTTTCCCTATGAACTAAAAAACGTCACAGTAGAAAGCCAACGTGATGTTTTGTTACGCATCTGTTGACCCTCCAGCCTCTCCACCTGCATGGTGGTGCAAGGTATTATTCTTGCAAACAAACTGATTAAGAACACAGTTGATTGTCCAGAACTATTGTATCAGTTTAATTTACAAGTCCCCTCAAGATTATTTATGCACACATGTACGTTTTATGTTCCTATCCCGCAAACAAATTTACTTAGATCCACCCCCCCCCCCCCTCTTTCTGCAAAACTATATGTTATATGAAAAAATATTGACATTTTTGTCCTTCGAGGTGAGATATTTTAATTTTTTTAAGGAGATGCTGTAATAATTTATTTTGGTCGTTATTGTTTTCAGATAGGTAATGTAATCGGATTGAAATGACTAGGGCAAATTTGATATACAAATTAGATACAATTTTGTGAAGTGCTACATATATTCTACGCTTCTGTAAGGGGTTGAGGCGTGGACGCTAAAGGCTGGCGGTCTAAACAGACTCGAGGCATTCGAAATCGACGAATGTTGCGAGTTCCTGCGAAAAACTGCATATCTCGGTCATGTAATAAGACACAATAGATATGAATTTCTACAACTCATGATAGAGGGTAAGGTAGACGTGGACAGGGACGCAGGCAGTGCTCCTGGCTTAAGAACATACGAGATTGGACAGACTTGGGTTCAAACACTTTGCTGAAAAGGGCCCAAGACAGAGACGAATTCGCCAAAATTGTTGGCGATCTTCGATAGGAGAAGGCACTCGAAGAAGAAGAAGAATGTAATTGTATTTTCTTTGCGTTTTAGCTATTTTTTTTTCATGATACTGTAATTCGCTTTATGTTACCATGTAACAGGGAGTTGTTGATTCGTTTGGTATTGTATTAATTAATAAATTGTTATTATTATTATTGGAATACTGGACAATGAGGTTAAGAATTATAAATAAACTTACCGCCTTTCCCTGTATCCGATTCAGCGTAACGTCCTTTTCCGAATTCTGAATGCTTTTCGTATGCATATTTGTCTTTGTCTTTTTTGTGGTAACTATCATAGTGTTTGTAGCCGTCGGCACTTTTGTCGCTTGTTTTTTTGTCATATCCCTGTTCGTTACCGTCATCCTCGTCGTTCGTACCGTACAAATGTATGTACGCTTGCTTGACACCTGTCAACAGAAATTCAGTTCAAAGTCAGTTGTGTCAAATACAATGTGATTTGTCAAAGTCAGATGTCACTTTTAGCACAACTGGCTCAACGAGGACGATAATATAATGTAAAAGTCCCGATACAGGTGCGTTATTTTCATAAAAACTTATGTTAAGTAAATTGGAGTAACTTAAATAACTAAGTAAGGGAAAATATATATGGTATACGAAAAAAAGTTATTATTGCCTAAAGAAAAAATAGCAAGAAGATGCTACTCGTTTGAAACACTATAACAGAAGTTATTTACAACATATAAAGACTAGTATATTAGAAAATAATCGTCTTCTAACGTGGGTACCAATCTTAGCGGTAACTGAATTTAGAACAAAAAAATGAATTTAAAAGTTATTTGATTGGTTGATGTACCTATTAACACATTCATTAGTGAATGCTTGTAGGAAAAGTTCCAACTATTCCAGACTTAACACAGACGTAGACTTTTTCTGTGGCTTCACAGGTACTTCTTTTCTTCTCTGCAACCCGCTTCGCTTTTTACAGCGTCGTCAGGTCAGGTCAGGTCAGATAAGGTCAGGTCAGGTCGGCTCTGGTTAGGTCAGGCAAAATGTTCTCTGTAAAGCCACAGAATAAATTTATGTCTCTTTGTAGATATCATTGTACAGTTTTCATTTCTTTTATAAGCGAATTTTTATTTAGAAAATGATCATAGAATAGCGATTTTTCCAAAAAAATGTTCAACGAAGTTTTGATGCAATTTTTTTGGGAGACTTGGTGGATTTTCGTTAAAATTATTTGATCGTATTTTTTATGAAAAATTTCTTTAGCCAGCTTTTGCAGAAATGATATTTTTTAACAATATTTCGTGGAAACATTTTTGATTTTTGTAATTCATTTTTTTGCCGCATTTTTATGAATCCTTTATAATTTCTGTAACACATGCATGCACAGAGAAAACAGTTTCTTGGGTTTTATTCGTTTGTTTTACTTGACTACTATTTTGTTTAAATAAGCAATTTGGTTTTTCTTGCAAGTTTTTACCAACTTCTTTGAATAGTTTTAAAATAAGTATTTGCGTCAAAGAAACTTTTAACTTGCCTTAAACATACATTTATTTAGCGTTAAAAAACAAAAATCATGCAATACCACAACGTTATGTGTTTCCATTAATTGGTTGAAGATTTTATTCAAACAACATAATCCTGGAAGCAGTCACAGAAATTATTTCAATTAAAACTGTATTTATTTGAATTGCTTTAAATTTATTTCCTGGTTATTCTAAAGCTTTTTGTCTACATAAAATATGTTTTTGAAAATGTAATGATAAAATTCAAATAAATGTACGACTGCTTTAAAATCAGTTTCTTTTGCCCTAATGCTATTGTATTTTTATAGTACACCTTTACCATTTTATCGAGAATGTTCGGTTACAAGCTAGTCGCTATTCAAAAAATAATGCGCCGCGTGTGATCAAATTTAGTGATAACCTTCCATTTCAAGTCGCTTTGATAAGTTCGTTAGCCAGGAATATCAGCCCAGGTTTTCCCAAAAAATTTTCTTTCGGAAAAACATTATATCTCCAGAAATAATAAAGTACGGGCAACCTTATTAGGGCAACCGAATTAGGTACGCGTATTTGTATTATAGATAGTGACCAACATACCAAAATTTAGGTCTGTAGGTTAAAAGATAAAAAAGTTACAGGCATTTAAAGAAAAGAAAATTGGGTTTTCCTCAAAACGTCAAAGTCGCGTCAAAATTGGCAACATTTAGACAAAGAAGCTGAGACAAATGCAGATTATGGAAAGAAAATGTCTCACGAAAAGTGTTCTGCAAACCCTTAAGTTTCAGCTTCAACCGTCATGGTCCTTTAGTGTACTAAAATATTTACAGAAAATTCATTTCAAATAGACCCTTTTTCGGATGCTTTGTCTGTACGTTTAGTTGAGTTTATGTATCCCTATATTGGGGTAGAAATGGGCCAGGGCTGACAATTTTCTAAATTGTTAGTTAGCTGTATCCAGTCTCTATTTTTTTAACACTTTGTGTTATTTGGAGCTGGCGTGACAGCATACTACTTGGTTCCGCAACTAGGTGGCGGCACGTTCACCACTTACTGAGTATGTTGAGTTTATGGTTTATCGGTCTATAATTTATAGGTAATTTTCGTAGAAAAAATTCGTTAATGAGGAGACCGCGACTTTTAAATTTTAAAAAGATTTCGTCAAATGAGCGCAAACCACCTAGAATCCATATCTGGGTTTACTTTCAGTTTTTCTCTGTTTACATATATACAGGGTGACGCATTTCTACGGTAAAGCACAATCTAATTGTTCTTATACAAGATACGAGAAAAAATTGTATACGTTAATTATAGGGTGTCTTGAGCTGCATCTTCTAAAAATATTTTGACAATTACAGTGTGGCCCATAAGTCGTTGGGTATGCCTAGAATTTTTTGTTTCGAACACCCTTAAATTATTTCATTTTTGCACTTTTTATTGAAATATGATGCATGTTTGTAAGAAAAAATCTAGACGCAGCATGTGCGTTTTGGTAGCGAATTTTTATTAAGTCTTTCAAATTTCAATATTTCGATTTGCTGTTAATCTAAGGTTTGTTGTCTAGGAAACCATTTTTCTCGGCAATATTTAAAGTTTTTTACGAATAATTTTTGTGAATTTTTAAACAATAAGTAATTTTGATCAACTATGGTACATTGTTTCTACTATATAGGGTGGCGCATTGAAAACGAAACAGACCGATTTGCGTCCAGAGAAATTTTTTTTAAGAAACGCTGAAACATGACAATTTTAATATTGAGGGGGACATGGTTTGGCATAAAACTCAACTTTGTGCAAGCCATTAATAAAAGAAAGGCACTTGCCGAGTTTCATCGAAATCATTTTTTGAGTTATATATATATATATATATATATATATATATATATATATATATATATATATATATATATATATATATAGAAACTGACCCCGGATATGGGTTCTAGGGGTCCTAGTTCGCGCTCATTTGAAAAAATGTTTGCAAGGTCTCTCCATCGATACCTCTTTATTAGTGAATTTTTAAAAATAAAAATTCACTAAAAATGAAGGGCTCGCCTATTTTTCCCGAAAATGTATTATAAAGATACCTACTTACTAAACTTTGAAATTATTAACTACTTACCAAGTTTTCCTCTAGGTAGTTATACGTTATAGTGGTTAAAAGAGTACCTTAAAAAGTTAACCTTTAAATTTAAAATATCCACTGAATTAATCACAGTATCACAATTATTTTGTCCACTTATTAAGCAACCCGCAGTAGTAACCATCATAATAATAATAATTGTCTTGTTAGAACATGTAAACAACAACGAAATGATCTAATTAAAAATCAATCCGACGCGAAGACGAAAATTACTACGTAGTAGGTACACACGCTCTGCCGAAAGTCCAGTACAAACTGGAAGTGTGTAATTTTATAGCGCACAACGGATTGCTTATTCGGTCGTTTTCGACGAAGATCATCAAGATTCGGCGATCATTTCGCACTGAAGTATCGCATTTCGTGAGAGCGCCGAAAAATACACACCGCCGCCCGCCCGCTTTATATGGATATGGATGTATATAACGTCTGCAAGGATTAACACTATATTTATTCTGATTCTGTATTATGTATTAATGGCTGCCGACTCTCTGCGAACCTCGATATACTAATATTGTTTGTTGAATGTAGGAGGCAAAAAAGCCTGATCTTGCACAAAATATTCATAACTTTTTTTTCTTGTAACATAGAAATCTAAATTTTGGTGTATAGTTTACTTTTTTTATCGTAAACCTACCTACAAAATTTTTTCGGAAAACCTCGTCCGATTTTTCTGATTAACGAACTTATCAAAGCCATTTACAAAAGGAAGGTACATGCCAAATTATATCAAAATCTGCCCATTATTCTTTGAGATAAAATTTTTTTCCAATGAAAACTCAAAATTTTCCCAGAAAACCTTGTCCGATTTTCCTGACTAACAAACTTGTCAAAGCCAATTACAAAAAGAAGGTACATGCCAAATTTTATTTAAATCGGCTTATTACTTTTTGAGATAAGAATTTTTTTCGAATGAAAACTTAAAATTTTTCCGAAAAACCTCATCCGATTTTCTTGACTAACGAACTTGTCAAAGCCATTTACAAAAGGAAGGTACATGCCAAATTTTATTAAAATCGGCTTATTACTTTTTGAGATAGCAATTTTTTTTCGAATGAAAACTCAAAATTTTCCCGGAAAACCTCATCCGATTTTCCTGACTAACGAACTTATCCAAGCCATTTACAAAAGAAAGGTACATGCCAAATTTTATCAAAATCGGCCTATTATTTTTTGAGTTATCGGTGTGATACATACATACATACATACATATATATATATATATATATATATATATATATATATATATATATATATATATATATATATATATATATATATATATATATATATAAACATATAAAAATTGAAACTGACCCCGGATATGGGTTCTAGGGGTCCTAGATCGCGCTCATTTGCAAAAAATTTTTCAAAATTCAAAAGTCGGGATCTCCCCATTAGTGAATTTTTTCTACGAAAATTCACTAAAACTAAAATTTATTATAAATATATTTAAATAGCATAGCAAACATATTCTTTTTTCCATGGCAGGCGGCAGTGCGCGCGCACTTATTGAGGAGCCGCTCCTGCCATGCATTATTATTAAAATGTTTTTTTGGAAAATCGCTACCGTAACGCACTAGCTGCGTCCAGACATTTTTATCACCTCAGTTCATAATTATTATCCATGTTATTCTCCTTACGCTTGTCAACTATGGCATTAAAATGAAACATTTTGTTGATTTATAACCATATAGCAATATAAAGAAAACATAGGCTTCTTTAAGTTGCACATTCTTATATTTAGGGTGAGTCTCGGAGGACAAAAGACATAAGTTCGCGATTAATCTTAATATGCCTGAAAATATGTAGCGAAAAACGTCAAGGATGCCCTAACAATAAAAATGAGTTAAGGATCATATGTCTTATATTCCTCAAACAAAAAGTGAACTGTTTTAGCTACATTCTCTTTAAAGGCTTTCGAATAGATTATACTGTTATGATGGTAACAAAACCACGCTTTGAATTATATTTACGGTAAAAAATGTTTTGAAACTTGTCAGTAAATTAATATTATTAGAATATAGAATCAACACGTCAGGCTGGCTTGTCGCAGCTACAATAACTTTCTCTCTCTCTCTCACACACACACACACACACACTTCCATTTGTAGTGAATTTTCTTAAAAAAAAATTAACTAATTAGGAGATCGCGACTTATAAATTGTGAAAAATTTTCTTCAAATGAGCCCGATTTAGGATCCCTGGAACCCAAATCCGAGGTCGGTTTTAGACTTTAAATGTTTACATATATTTACATATACAAGATGTTCTACAAGCTCTATGACAGACTTTGCCAGATGATAGCTATGAAAATTCTGAACATCTTTTGTTAATAAATATGGGTCCGATTCGTTTTTGTTTAAAAGTTACAAGCGTTTAAAGAATCTTAATTTTTCCAATCAACCAGGAAGTGACAAAAATTCATTTGAATGTGAAACAATGCACACCTATAAAATATAGGTACACCTACTTCAATCAAAAGTAGGCTGATAAAATAAAAATGACAGTTGTTATGACAATAAATATTGTTAGTGTCATTTTAATTGTACAATATTTGATACTTCGTGTAAAAGTTCTAAATAGACAATGCATTTATTTACAACTGAGGAATATGCAGATATTGTGTTAGTATATGAGTATTCCAATGGGAACACCAGAGAATCAGCTCGAGAATATCGACGCAGATATCTAATAGACACCAATCTGCCCACACGGTGTTTAGTGCATTATTTCGTAGACTTCGAGAAGCAGGTAACCCCGCTCCAAAGAAGGCAATTCGTCCTACTGAAGTAAATGTACAAGATGGAGAAGATGTAATAGATGCTGCCCTTGATAACCCTTCAATTAGTGTTCGGCGTATATCTAGTAATGTTCATGTATCACCGAATTTTGCATGTCGTGTATTGAACAGAGAAATGTTACATCCGTTTCATCGCCAAGATGTACATGCGTTCCATGCTGGAGATGCCCCACAGCGATTAGAATTTTGTCGCTGGTTACTTCAGCAACAGACACAAAATGATAGATTCATTTCGCCCGCCATGTGGTCTGATGAAGCGTGCTTTACTAAGGACGGCATAAATAATAATCATAATCAACATGTATGGGCGTTGCAAAATCCATATGCAATTAGATCAAGACGATTTCAGCAACGATTCAGTGTCATCATCTAAAACCTGTGGATGTTCTTAATGATCGTTTAAATGCAGATCTGTATAGACATTTCTTAGAACACGACCTTTTAGAGTTTATTGATGACGTACTATTTAGAATATGTGGTATCAACACGACGTCGCACCACCACATAGAGGAAAACAAGTTGCTGCTTGGTTAAATGAACATTTCCCCAATAAATGGATAGGTCAAGGAGGTCCAATACCATGGCCACCCCGTAGCACCGATCTCAATCATCTGGATTTTTATTTATGGGGACACATGAAGCAGCTGGTCTACCATGTGGAAATCACTACCCGTCAACAGTTACTTGAAAGAATTCAAGATGCAGCTAACCAAATAAAAATGATCCAAATCTCATCCTTCGAGTGACCGAGTCTTTAGTTTGTCGATGTGAGGCTTGCATTCAAGCCGAGGGTGGACATTTCGAAAAAAAATTATACTCTTAAGTTTTGTGATTTTCATTTAAGTTAAATTTTTATTAATTGTTAATAAAGGGTCAATGCTTGTAAATTCTTAACAAAAGCGAATCGGACCCATGTTCATTAAGAAAAATTGTTTAGAATTATGAGAACTATTATCTGGCAAAGTTTGTCATAGAGCTTGTAGAACACCCCATATATATATATATATATATATATATATATATATATATATATATATATATATATATATATATATATATATATATATATATTATTATTATTGCTTTATTGGTATATAATAATATATAATAATACTCTGCAGTATCGCCCTCGAATTGATATACAATTTTAATTTTTAATGTTATCCACATCTTTTGTTTATTCTATCAACACTATCAATGATTCATGATTTTTTTGTATGTGTATTTATTTTATATGTGTATTGTTGATTTCACAAATCTATATAAACATTATGGAATCAGTTTACTTAGGTTTTTAACAACATTTAATAGGCAGAGTTGTAAAATGAATTGGAATGGTATAAAAGGCTATGTTATGTACCTAATTTATTTATTTAATTTGATGAGTTGCTTCAACTATTATGGACATTATCAGGATGAATAAAGGAACAATATGTGATAGAATGTTATTTTAGTTTGTTCCTGAATAGGACAAATCTGTTTGCACTGCCTAGGAGATAAACCTAGATTAGAACAGATGTCAAAGTTGGTAAGCCAATGTTTAGCTTGTTTTCCAATTGACCCAAGTTGGCTCTTAATTTACTTATGGATGTGCAATATTTGGCTTCATATTGCCAGTGATAAAATCTAATTTTCTTTCATAATCTTCTTAAGGATATCAGCGTGTGTTCCTGTAATATGGCTCGTATGTGTGATTTGACCTACTAGTATCCCTGATGTATAAATATTCGTTGAGTATTTGGTTTAACAACATATTTTGGTGACAACTGAATTGGTAGTTAAGAAGAACCTCCAAAGTGTTGAATGATAACAAATGTTTGTTGTAATTCGACCTCTAGCGGACTATGAAAATTTCCAATTTAGAAGACTGCAAAACTGTACGTCCTTATTTGATTCGTAATGATGGGTGTTATATTCTTAAATACGATATTTGTAAGGCATGTTTATCAGATTGTAAAAATATTCATGTATTTACTGGACTATTGCTATCAGTTGTGTAAAAGGGGGTTACCTGTACCAGATGACTAATGTATTCTCAATGTTTTCTCATCTCGTATATATATATATATATATATATATATATATATATATATATATATATATATATATATATAAATATCAATATTTATATATTTATGGGTCACGCCGATAACTAAAAAAATAATGGGCCGATTTTGATAAAATTCGGTGAGTACTTTCCTTCTGCAAGTTTCGTGGATAAGTTCATTACCCAGGAAAATGTGACTGTTTTTTTTTGCCGAAAAATTCTTTGTTTTCCTTCGAAAAACTATTGTTATATCTCCGGAACTAACAATGCTATGGCAACCAAATTTGGTACGGCGGTTTATATCATAGAAATAAAACAATGTACAAAAATTTGAACCTGTACGTTATAGGGAAAATGTTATAAGCATTATAGTTTTTATTCTTAAAACTTCAAATTCGCGATTCGAAACATCAAAATTGACATGTTCTAGATAAATTGCCAGAAACTAATAAGGCTTACGTGAAAAGAAATATCATAAGAAGTGTGTTCTACAAGGCCTTATGTTTCAGCTTAAGCCGATATTGTGCTTCATTTTACTTAAATATTTGCAGAAATTAATCTTAAACAAACCCTTTCTCTGATTCTTTGGTAGAAGTCTCAATTATAGGGTTATAATACATGAAGAAAAACTTTGTATCCCTTTTTAAGCACATTGTGCGCACGGAGCAGTGTGAAATTTGGCATAGTTTTAATGTTCATATAAGGAAAGAGAGCAGAAAGATAAAATGTATGTATAATAATATGTGTTACAAATAGATTAAGCAATGCTTTGTTCTAATTAGACAATAGGATACTATATATATATATATATATATATATATATATATATATATATATATATATATATATATATATATATATATATATATATATATATATATATAGATAGAAAACTTGGTGAGTTTTTTTCCCACTTTAACGAAGTAAAATACCTCCTGAAGTGCTGTTTACACACAGTCCTGCCAACTGACCTTCCTGACATGCCCTGACATCAGTTTGTCTACTTAAAAGCTAAAAGAAGGAAAAGACAACCCTGCCCTATCTCACCAGGTTTTCTTGTCGCGAGACGCTCGTCCAGGTTTGAGCTGACGTTTAATATATTATGTCAATGTAAAACACATATTACTCTATGGTCGAACAGATGTAAATGGATGCGTCTATACATTCATACTGAATGGATGCGTCTATACGTTGATACTGAATATTAAACATTAGTTTTTCTGATTCTAAAAAAGTAACTACAAATTTAATGAAGTAATTGAACGTTACGTTCGAATTTTAGTGAATTTTCACATAATATTATATATTTGTGATTTTAAGAATTTACTTAAACAAAATCCCTAAATAAAGAGATCTAGACTATTGTATTTTGAAAAAAATTCTTTAAATGAAAGCGAACTAGGCCCCCTAGAACCCATATCCAGGAACAGTTTCAATTTATATATATATATATATATATATATATATATATATATATATATATATATATATATATATATATATATAAAGCTAACTACTGTCTAATTGAATTTGCTTTTGTTTTTGTCTAGGAAATATAAATAGGGGTTATAAATTGTCAATTTAATAAACTTAAAGAAAGATAATAATTTTAGAAATCACTACCCCTATTTATTTTTCCTAGACAAAAACAAAAAACAAATTCAATTTTTTTTTTTAATTTTAACAACACACCACGAGGGCTTACAGCCTAAATACTATCGTACCGTGGGTGTTGACAAGGAGGAACGAGGCAACTTGTTAATTCTGGACTTGAAGGTTTGGAGGTTCGGGGGAGAAGGAAAAACATGTGGTGAAAAGTATTTGCGAGCCCGGAAGAGGAAACCTAATTTCTTAGCAGCCGCTTCTGCAATTGATGTGACATGTTGGTGCCAGTTAAGATTTCGATCCACAGAAATGCCAACAAGAGAAAAGGACTCGTTACTTTAAATAACTTGGTTGTTCATTGTGATGGGTCTGGGGCTGGTGTATCCCTTATGAGAAAGAAAGCAAGACTGAGATTTGGTGGGGTTGAATTGTACAAGATTTCTACTTCCCCAGTCTAATATTTTTTGGAGATCCACGGAGACAGAACCCTTCATGAGTCTGCGATCCTCATCTAATTGGGCTAAAGAGACAGGCTTAGAATATTGTATATTTGAGTGGAGGGTGCTGTCGTCCGCATAACTGTGAACTGGGTTGGATGTGCTAGAGAGGAGGTCATTGATGTGGAGGAGAAACAAAGTAGGGGCTAAAGCTGAACCTTGAGGAACTCCTGCATTAATTGGATACAGTTTAGAGGAATGGCCATCCACAACAACAGAAATGTTCCTGTTGGAGAGGAAATTTGCTGTCCAGGTACAAATTTATGGTGGTAGGCCATAGGCCGGAAGTTTATTAAGCAGCGCTGCGTGCCAAACCTGGTCGAATGCTTTGGATATGTCTAGACCAACAATCTGAGATTCACCGTGTAGTTCCATAGACTTGTTTCAAGAATGGGTGATAAAGAAAGGAGGTCGGCAGTCGATCGGCGCTGAGGGAATCCATACTGCCTGTCGTGGATTAGACTGTGTTTTTCAAGAAATTTCAGTAGTTCGGTGTTTATATACTTTTCCATCACTTTAGAGACGACTGAAAGGAGAGAAATATGCCTGTAGTTGCTAGGAAGCGCTTTCGATCCTTTCTTGGGGACGGGTTGTACTCGAGCAGTTTTCCAGGTACTAGGGAATATGCCTTTATTATAAGATGTCTGAAACAGACGAGTCAGCACAGGAGCAAGTTCTGGTGCGCAATTTTTGAGAACAATTGCTGGGATCTCGTCAAGGCCAGAGGCTTTCCTGGTATTAAGAGAAGAGAGCATCTTTCGTACCTTTCTACTTTGAAAATGATATCCGTCATTTTATGTGCGACATTGGGGACTGTTGGTGGTTGAACATTTGGAGGTGGGTTGAGAGTAGAATTGCTGGCGAACAACGATCAATTAGACAGTAGTTAGCTTTGTATGTCAGTTTGGCACTTTTCGACTTCACTCAAATTCATAAAAAGGTTTTCTTTTCATGTTTGTTATTACATAATTAGTTTAGTAGAACTCATGTTATATGTAAGTATTTTAAACTTTTATATTTTTTCCAAGTAAATTGTAAACTTTTTTCTTTCCATGTTGTAGCCTTGAGAAAGGAATAAACTTTTAACTTTTCCGAAAGCTCGGCCTATAATAAAGAGTTTTATTCTACAACTGACGGCTTTCCCACAATTTTTTTTATAAATAACACTATTACCGTCACAAAAATTTAATACTTTATATATATATATATATATATATATATATATATATATATATATATATATATATATATATATATATAGTATTAAATTTTTGTGACGGTAATAGTGTTATTTATCAAAAAATTGTGGGAAAGCCGTCAGTTGTAGAATAAAACTCGAGCTTTCGGAAAAATTTATTTCTTTCTCAAGGCTACAACATGGAAAGAAAAAAAGTTTAGAATTTACTTGGAAAAAATATAAAAGTTTAAAATACTTACATATAACATTCACACCCATAACTCAAAAAAGAATAGGCCGATTTTGATCAAATTTCCTGAGTACCTTCCTTTTGCAAGAGGCTTGTACAGGTTCGTTAGCTAGGCAAATCGGCCCAGGTTTACCCGGAAAATTTTGTGTTTTCTTTCTGAAAAAAATTCATATCTCCGAAAATTAAAAAGCTTTGGTTCCTCTGTTCAAGTGGAAGTTTGGCAAAAGCTTTTGGAATTAAGTGGTTTAAATCGCATCTCAGCACCAGCACAAGTTTATAACTCATTTGTGATATTTGCAATGTATATGATTAATAAATAAACAAATAATGACAATAATATGTGTGTGCATCTACTTACGTTGGCTGCATCTTAAGGACTGTTCTATTATTATTATTACGGAAACATCTACGGCGGTTATAATGTGGGAAAAAAACTAGTTTTTGTTTGAACCTTCTCTAGAATTAGTAAAAACTCAACATTTCGACTTTGGTTTTGAGGCTGTTTTTTTAAGGTTAGGAAATTATGAAATGGAGTAATTTTAACGCCACAACCTGCCCTGTTCTGAGAGCTATACCTAGGAGTAGGTTACGTTGTATGCCTAGAGAGTTCGTATGTAAATAATAACCCTAATCGAATAAAGAATTTTTTAGATATGCCTCATATTTTTACAATAGAATTTCTATTTATTTACAAGGAATAATTTATCATTTATTATTATTATTGGATTTTTTGTTTGCATCAAAAAGCCAATATTCCCAATCAAAAGCTATAGAGTACGTACAATAGCTATTGTAGCGTTATATTTTTACTTCTTTCATTCTGTTGATATAACTAAGCTTTTACTGTTATTACATTTATTTCTTCTGCAATGTGTGGGGATAAATAAGAGTGACTTGAATAACGGTAGGTTCAATTATTGTCTGAGTAAGATGTGGTCTCTCAATATCACAATCTACTAAGGATAAGGTACACACGAGATTGGGTCCAAATTGATTATTGATTCAGCATCAAACAAGACACAATTTAATATTGGATGTTGTGGCACCGTATCCTAGGATATAAGTGAACGTGTAATCTGGTTATCTAAACATAACTTCCTCTTACTTCGTCTTACAATCCGTATTACCGTCTCTATTTTGTATGTGTGCGCTGTAAGCCTAGCAACGTACACCAGATTAAATAGGGTTACGTTTCCATGCAATTTTACCTTTGGTTAGCTATTTTATTAACTAGTGTTGTTATTTAGCTTGTTAAAAAATTTACATTTTAGTGAATTTTCGTAGAAAAAAGTCACCAATGAGGAGATCCCGACTTTTGAACTTTTGAATTTAGAAACATTTCTTTAAATGAACGTGAACTAAGACCCCTATAACCCATGTCCGGGGCCAGTTTTAGATTATATATATATATATATATATATATATATATATATATATATATATATATATATATATATATATATATATATATATATATATATATATATATATATATATATATATTGTTACGTTCTACGGGTTTCTGGATTTGTTGATTAACAGCTTTCCAAACTACTAATTTATTATTACCAACTATTTTAGATCACCAGTTTTAACTAAAATATTTCTCTTCTCTAGTAATAAATGTTCATAGAACTATATTCCACTATTCGCCTTCTATGATCGCTTCTTAAACACCAACTCTTACCGCTGACTGGCTTAATACTCTATGATCACTTCTTTTATACCACACTAGCTGAATACTGAACTAACTTACTCTGAGCACCGCTCGTCTATTTATACTGTCCATAGAGATTGTAGACCTTCTACACCTGTCACTTCTGGTCCCTTCTAAAAATATGATTCCAGAGTGTTCGCTGTTACCAACACACTACCATAGAAGTAACAAAGTTCCTAAACTTAATTCTCATAGACAAATGTGACACTGCCCCCCTCTTATATTTGATCGCCCCGGTCGAATTCTTACATTTCTTGGTATGGTATAAGTCTGTGCATATGGACCACCTTCATCTTGCTCTCCGGGCTCATCTGAATTCGACAGACAACGTCATTGATCCTTTTGACCACCTTATAAGGACCTTCCCATAATTTCTGTAGTATCGGTGACCGTCCCTTGCGTCGTACTGGATTGTAGAACCACACACGATTGTTTTTTATTGTATATATTAATTTTCCTAACCATATAAGAAAATTAATATACACAATAAAAAAATTAAACAACTCATTAAATGTCAAGTTAAAAACGAAAAACCAGTTCCTCGGAAAATTGACCTCGTAGAAAATCTTTCTTCACAGTCATTTAATAAAGAGGAGATCGACCTCCTAAAGAAAGGGTTAAAATTCGGTATACAGTCACAAAAAGACAATATTGTAGAAATAGTTGCTGGTATTGAAACGGGAATTAGAAAACTGCCAGAACCGTCAAAAAAAAAATATTAGAAAGGCGTGTAAAAGTAAAATTTCAAAAAACCTGAGGCGAAAATATATCCACAAAAAAACTAAATTGTAATCAAATGAAAATAGTTAAAAGATTGCGCGAGAAAGAGTGTTTCTATGTTAAAGCAGATAAAGACAATAAGATAGTGATTTTGGACAAAAACGAGTATAAAGATAGAGTTTATAACGCCATAGCGACAGGACCGGATAAAAAACTAAATAAATAGTCTAAAAACTTGTCACAACCTCATATCAAAAGACTTAGGAAGATAGTTACAAGTTTCTAATCCGAAAGTCCCCAAGAAGTACGGTCTCCCAAAAATTCATAAACCGGAAAAATCAATTAGACCTATTGTCTCGGCTATAAAGTCCCCGACATATAATTTAGCAAAATGGCTGACAAATGAGTTTAAAGGCTTGCCCGTCAAACATAATAGTTTTTCAGTAACAAATTCACTTGAATTTATGAATGAGATTAAAGAGGTTAAATTGACTGAAGGCGAGGTTTTAATTTCATTCGATATAACCTCATTGTTTCCTAGCGTTCCCACGGAGCAAACTTTAAAGTACTTAGAGCAGTTGTTAAAAATAAATAACATTAATGAAAATGCCTGCAAAGAATATTTAACGTTAACAAGCCTTTGTATCAAACATAATATTTTTCAGTTCAACAATGAATTTTTTGAACAAACCCAAGGTACGGCAATGGGCAATCCGCCATCGCCATTTATTGCAGACCTTTTCATGGGCAGATTTGAAACAGATCTTGAAAGTGAAAGTTGTTATTTTCCTAGAGTGTGCTTTCGTTACGTGGATGATATTTTCGCAGTGTTTAACACAAACATTTGCAGAATAGAAAATTTTATTGCCAGATTAAACAATAAATTTGATTCTATAAAATTTACCCACGAATTAGAAATTATTAATAAATTACTATTTCTAGATGTACAATTTATCAAGAATAAACACTTTAGAATTCGATGTCTACAGAAAGGAAACCACTACTACAAGCTACATTCCGAATGACTCACATCATACGTACGCACAAAAAATGGCCAGTCTGAATTTTGTAGTAAATCGGTTAATTAATTTACCTTTAAACAAAAGTAGATATACCAAAGAATTGAATTATATTAAGAACGTGGCCAAATATAACGGATACACTGCTTGCCTGGTAGAAAAATTAATCAACAAACAGAAAACAAAGAAAATGTTGACGGAATCAATGACGTTTAGAATAGAGAAATCCGAAAAAAACTTTGTTTGCTTACCATTTGAACCTCGAATCACGAGGGGTCTAGATAGCATTTAAAAAAAAAGTCAACTTGCAGCTAACATTTTCAACAAAAAAATACCTTAAAAACTTGCTAGATAACCCAAAACACAAGGATAGCATGGACAAAATGTCGGGAATTTATGAAATAAGTTGTAAAGATTGTAATCTTAAGTAAGTCGGACAAACAAAAAGATCGATTAGAGTTAGATTCAAAGAACACTTAGCCCAATTACGTTACGGTACTATAGATAGATCTTCCGTCGCTCGACATATTTGGGATAATAATCATCACGTTAATGAAGATAATCTGAAATTAATAAAAATCGTTAGACAACCAGGACAGCTAAACTCCTTCGAAAGTATATATATATATATATATATATATATATATATATATATATATATATATATATATATATTGCAAAATATAGTTACAACAAAAATTGTATGAACGTGGCACCACCGTCGATTACGAGTCACCTGATAGATTGCTTTGTTAAATAAAATTCCCACGTTTTTAACACGTCCTAAAGATAACATAATAATACAAATAGTTCCGATAAAGCAAACTATGTTAATTTAGTTGTCGTTGAACCTTCCCAAAATTATCAGAGATGGACACATTTTAGATAACTTAGTAGGGACAGTGCAAAGACCTTGTCCGGCGATAAAAATACAATACACTGCAGAATTTGCCTGCATTTACTTTCCCATTTCAGTACCTAAGATCCGGTATATTAGGTGATGTTAGTTTTTAAATTACTTAGAATTTTTCATCCTCTGATGCCGCTAACTTGGTTAGTGAAACGATCGTCAGGTCTTTTAAAATGTGTTGTGGTGATTTGGGTTCTCCAAGTGTACTTATAAAAGTATATATGTTAGAAAACAAAAATTTTAGGTATCACCGACGACTTATAGGCCAGCCTGTGATTGTTAAACTAATTTTTTAAGCTGCAGTTCAGGACACCCTATAATTAACTTATAAAACTTTTTTTCGTATCTTGTATAATAACAGTTATATTGAGCTTTACCGTAGAAATGTGTCACCCTGTTTATATGTAAACAGATAAGAACTAAAACTAAACCCGGATATGGATTCTAGGGGGCCTAGTTTGCGCTCATTTGAAGAAATCCTCTTAAAATTCAAAAGTCGCGGTCTCCTCATTAAAGAATTTTTCCAGGAAAATAAGCTGAGAATTATAGTCCACCTAAACCATAAACTTAACTAAAACTACCGCCAAAGCATCAGAGATCATCATGTGAAATGAAATTTCTGGAAATATTTTAGTAAAATGAAGGACAATGACGGTTGAAGCTGAAACTTAAGGGTTTGCAGAACACTCTTCTTGCCGCATTTTATTTTCATAATCAGTATTTGTTTCAGGTTCTGTGCCTAAATGTTGCGAATTTTCACGTTTCAAATCGCGACTTTGACGTTTTGAGGAGAACTGCACATTTTTGTTTTTTTAACTGCCCATAACTTTTTGTCTTCAAACTTACAAATCTAAATTTTAGTACATAGTTCACTCTTCATAATAAAAACACGCGTACTAAATTTGGTTGCGCTTACTTTGTTATCTCCGGAGATATATTTTTCCGAAAGCAAAGATAAAATTTTCCCGGAAAACCTGTACCGATTTTCTTGACTAACGAACTTATCCAAGCCACTTGCATGTGGAAGGTACTCACCAAATTTGATTAAAATCGGCCAATTATTTTTTGTGTTATCGGTGTGATACATACACACACACACACACACACACGTATAATAGCGTACAAATCTTATGAAAATTCACTACGATAATGCAATTGCTCCGTCTCCAAATTTTCTCAATATACGGACGCCCGCCCGTTTAGTTTTAATACGCCCCGGTAGAGAAACGCGTTCCACAGAATGCAAGTCGCTGTTTTAATCCAGTAAAATTTAATTCCGTCAATTTTACGATTGTAAATAATTATTGTTTTTTCATTATTAAACTGTCTTTGGTTCAATAACCAACAAACTGGAATATGATTCAGCCTCTGATTATGTATTTTAATTTTTTTGTCACTATGAATTTTCTCAATTTACTCAGTAGAACAAATATTAGATATACCTTTTTACAATAATTAATTTCTTTGCTACAAAAAGTTTACCTAGACATACCGCAATAAACCAGTCGACAACTTGACAAATTTTATTTATAGAACTGGCTGCTTGTTGCATACTAGAGATTTTTATTTTTTCTTCTTTAATATTGTAACTTAAAGCTGAACACAAAAACTGTGTGAAATTTAAGAACCACCGAAATTACATTTAAAAAAATCAAAACCAATAAGCTTGGACGCCGCAAATGCCTTGTGGTAGTGAGTTTTCTAGAAATGGTCTACACTATTTAGTATTATTTTATGACAGCGAATCATACTGTTTTAAAACTCACTGTCTTATGGCAGCTACTTGAAAAAAAATTTAAAATTCTCAGCCGTGATCTCGATATAAGCGAATTTTTTTCCATGAAAATTCGATAAGAATGTGGTTTTAACGAAAATTTGAGAAAAAAACAAGAAAAATGTGCTAAAAAATTGTTTACACAATCCACAAAATTTTTTCTATGAGAATTCCCTAAAAAATAGTATTTCTACAAAAATAGGTTGAAAAAAATGTACATAAAAGATTCGATTAAACGTTTTTCAGAAAAATTTCGTTAAAAATTTTTTTTGGCACAAAAATTAATGAAACATTATTTCTTACCAATTTTGTTAACAGAAATGTTCGATCAAAACTTAGCACAAAATTTTTAAACAAATTTTTCTTACGAAAACGAGAAATATTTTTTCTTTCAAGGAAATTGACCAAAAATTTGTTATTACAGGAAAATGTTGTACATGAACATTCCGTAGTCAAATAAATTAAAATTTATAAAATCTGTTTTCAATACAGACGTAGCGACTTTTTTTTTGCAGGCCCACAAAGCACTTTTCGCTTGCCTGACGATGTCGTAATAAGCAAAACCGGTGAAAGAGAAGAAAACAAGGAATTGTGAAACCACATCAAAAAACTATACGGCTGTATTAAGTATGTAATGGTTTTACCAAGTTAGCGCCTGATCTGCTATTTACATTTAATTAAAAGTCTTAAGAGTTTTTATGTCATTATTGAATTTGCTAAAATGCAATAGCAATTACAGAATCTGATCATATAACATAAAAAACAGAATAAAAAATTCAAATTAAAAAAGTTCACTCTTATGATCTGAAACGTCGTCGTCCTTGAGTTTCAGTTTGATACCTTCACCCTAGTAGGTAATTAACTTCTCCTTTACGTGTTAGTAAAGGATTTTTTTCACGGCCGAGGAGGTACCACCCCTTACATTAAGGGGCCGGTGAAGTCCCAACGGACGTTTCCGGTTCTGGTGTATGAGTCGGTTTCCCTTATAAACAAAAATGATGATGGCTCCTCCTTGTACAAAATATTTCGGAGATAAAATACCCCTCCATTCGGATCTCCGGGAGAGGGGTGTACAGGGGGCGTCGCCATCAAGGTAACATATCCTTTTCGAATATATGTGGCCTAAATTCTAACCTGAACTCCGTCCACCATTTCCTCCAGGCTAATAGGCCCCAACGCCTCCTCCTCACCGAAAC
This sequence comes from Tillus elongatus, assembly GCA_964006375.1. Lineage (NCBI taxonomy): Eukaryota > Metazoa > Arthropoda > Insecta > Coleoptera > Cleridae > Tillus > Tillus elongatus. Next base: position 305,571,284 of record OZ023262.1, on the reverse strand, counting down.
ACAAATCAGTGCCAAAACAGCAACTATCACCTTAATTTTAGGGGATATGAGCTCCCTACTTCCCTTACATTGCAGGGAGGTGTGTGCGCATACGTTCATATCAATCTACCCTGCATCCAGGCTCCCCAATTTAGAAGCTGGAAGAAAAGACATGCTTTGGATGAAACTCTCTCTTAGAGCTGCAACTAAATTCATCTGTTGCATTTACCGGTCACCTTCTGACAAAAACTTTGTCCACCTCTTCGACTACCTTTCTGAAAAAACCGACCATCTGATTTCAGAATATCCTTCCTCCGAGGTCGCTATTCTTGGTGACTTCAATGTCCATAATAAGGAATGGCTTGGATCTTTAAAAACCGATCCACAAGGGAGAGCAGCGGAGGCCTTTGCAGTCAGCAATTCTTTAGCCAATATGGTTCAGCAACCTACTTACTTTCCTCGCATGCCAACACACAGCTCAAATCACTTGGATCTCCTTCTTACTACAAAACCTGAATGCTATAAGATATCAGTCACCCCCCCCCCTCCGCCCCCTCTTGGTCGCTCATACCTCGGCATGGTCACTGCTTCCTGCGCAATGCAACCCGAGGTCACACAGTCATCACACCCACGTATCGTTTGGCACTACAACTCCGCAAACTGGGACGAAATTCGGGATTACTTTTCCTCATTTCCATGGGCGTCTGTATGCTTCTCTCATCCCTACACCTCTGATATCTCACCAAACGTCACCGAAATTATCCAAGCTGGCATAGAATTATTTATTCCGCGTACACAGAAAACCTCTTCAGCCACTCAAAAGCCTTGGTTCTCTAAATCCTGTGACAAGGCCAGACTTGAAAAGGTCAAATCTCACAAAACGCTTGTACACAATCCCAGTCAAGAAAACCGTCAAACATTTAACGACGCAAGAAACCGCTATGTCCGCATTCTTTCTGAGGCAAAAAACTCGTTTAATAACTACATCAAAAACAAAGTCCTCTTAAGCTCCAACGGCGGCAAACCTTTATGGACTCTTGCAAAATCCCGTTTCCACCTCTTATCTCAGGGGATCAAATTGTTTCTACCGCCCTGGGCAAGGCTGAACTTCTTGCCTCGTTGTTCGCCAACAATTCTACTCTCAACCCACCTCCAAATGTTCAACCACCAACAATCACCAACGTCGCGCATAAAATGACGGATATCATTTTCAAAACTATAAAGGTACGAAAGATGCTCTCTTCTCTTAATACCAGGAAAGCCCTGGCCTTGACGACATCCCAGCGATTGTTTTCAAAAAATGCGCACCAGAACTTGCTCCTGTCCTGACTCGTCTGTTTCAGACATCTTACAATAGAGGCATATTCCCTAGTAACTGGAAAACTGCTCGAGTACAACCCGTCCCCAAGAAGGGATCCAAAGCGCTTCCTAGCAACTACAGGCCTATTTCTCTCCTTTCAGTCGTCTCTAAAGTGATGGAAAAGTATATAAACACCGAATTATTAAAATTTCTTGAAAAACACAGTCTAATCCACGACAGGCAGTATGGAAATTTTCAAAGTTTCTGGTATTTGTTGACCTTTTTGCTCCAAGAAACTTAATCATTTCTGTAATATACAATAGGTTTTGTTATCCATCTCAAATATTTTGCTTTTGTGCGTTTCTCTAGTCATCAGTGACATCAGACATTTTTTCTTTTAACTTAGAGACGGAAAGTTTAGTATATAGCATAACTTTTATAATAGTATATATATATATATATATATATATATATATATATATATATATATATATATATATATATATATATATATATATATATATATATATGCAGGTGTTTCATAATAAGGTGTCAATATTGAATTTATAGATTAGATGATTCTAAGAACATAGGGCCGTTTTCGCTTTCTGTTTGAGACACAGCGTGATAAAAAAATCATTTTTTTTTATTTTCCTTCGCCTACCTCAGATCAGCCATTGAATATTTTTATAAAACTTTGTGGGGGTGAATTAGGTGTATTGGTTTGTCAACAGCCAATTAATATGTGTAATATCTAATTCAGTTCTGTATGTTTTTAAATTAGTTAATGGATAATGTTTTCTTAGTTCACTAAATAATTTGGAAAAAAAATGTAAAGGAAATTGTCATTTTTATTTTCTTTCCATAAAAACGCTTAAAGCTACGAAGAAATTTCGAGAGATCTTGTTTTTTAATAAGTAGTAATGTGAAAATAACTTTCAGTTTTAGAAAAAGCAGTGGCGTATTGAACTTTTTATTCAAAATATTTTGGGTCACATCAATGGGGGTGCCACTAGGTAAATTTTAAAATACGTTTTCCCCTTCAAAGATGTGTCTCTACACCTAATTCACCCCCGCAAAGTATCCTAAAAATAGTCAAGGGCTGCTCAAAGTTATAAAAAAAGAAAATCCAAAACCAGGATTTCTTGATCACTTTGTATCTCAGACATAAAGCGAAAACGCACGTAGGTTCATAAGAACTTTTTTCTTAATATCATCCATAGAGTTACTCCCTTTAATATTGACATCCTATTATGAAACACCCTATATATATATATATATATATATATATATATATATATATATATATATATATATATATATATATATATATATATATATATATCTTACTGATTTTTTTCGACGAAAATTTACTAAAAGACTTGCTTAAGAATATGTTTTAACTTTTAACTTCACAGAGTGAAGATTTGAGCCTTTGATGAGTACTGATAAGTTAAGTTTGGGGAATGCAATCCACTACAACATATTGTTCAGAACTGAGTATCGTTTCGCTAACAAAATTAGCGTCGTCAGGGGGATGAATAAACATATCATCATTGATTCCCCTGATGACGTTAACTTTGTTAGCGAAATTAGGACACCTGGTGTTTGACTTGTAATTTATACCATATCGCAAGCTTTGAAATATCTGAAACAGTTTATTTTGCTTTTCATTTAGACCCTATCTACGTAAGCGAAAGAGATGACAAGCGTCACATATCTGAAGTATCTGTGCCTACCTGGTTTGATAAGGTCCTCTATATGTTCAGGCACAGCTCTTGTTTCCCTCACTGTGGACTCTACAACAGCTGTGTCTCCCCCCATGTCGAACATCAATTCATCCTTTGCGGGGGCGGCGAAGACGGCCGCAACCACCACCAGGAATAACGCGCACTCCTTCTTACACATGTTTCCAACACACCTAAATAAAATGCTCCCGACCAGTGAATTTATCGCGGGTCAACACCACAATTCTCCTTCACACTGAGATAGCGTGGAAAATATAAAATATAGCCAGTTTCACGCAAAGTGGCTTTTAATGCGCCAATTTGTTATAGCCCGCGATCGCTGTTTGTCTTTCTTCTGGTGCCATTTCTCTACCAGCTTGTCTATTTATATTAGAACATTTTTTGATGTGAAATACCAGGGGTAGGGGCAGTTTTTGTTGTCTGCGGTTACAGATTATACAATATTCTACGCCTTTTTTTCTCCTGATGTAACGTTATCAAACAGCGATGATCGGTCCGTTCTACTCCGATTGTTATGGTGACCCGTGAAAGTGATAATCGGTGATGAGAAATCACAATGAATTATACGTCAATTTTGGCGGTCTCGTTTTCTGGAAGAGGATCGTGAAATCTTAAATCAAACAGCTGATTGATAGATTATTACACAAAACATTAACTCGCTCGAGATTGGGTAAGCTTTGGCGCACTGAAATCGATCAGTTTTTATAAAACTAATATCATAATATAGGCTGAATTTGTCACGCTTTAGATGTAATTTCATACAAGCCGTGTCAAATTAAATTAATAGATATATTAACAAAATTCAAGTTTAGCAACAATAATTTGCAACTAAGTGAAGGCTGTTATATGTAGGCGCGTGAAATATTACATATTTTGTTTCTTAACCGAACTAAAAAGTTAATTTAATATACTAACACGGCTTTTCTAGTAACGCACTTATGCTCTTAAATAAAATTGCAAGGCTTGTAGATTTAAGCTGTATCGTATTTGGCGGTTTATTTACGTTGAATAAATTTTGTACTTTCGGAGTACGGATAGCACCTAAAAAAGTTACACTCATAAAGTTTATTATCTTACAGTATTCATAGACTATTAAAGCATAATTGTATGTAGCTATTACGAATGGCTGAGTTTTACATTTAAAATAGTAATAATAATATATTGGTTGCAAATAAATTGAACAGTGTACCTTACATAAAATCATTGCTTAAACAATACAATTTTTAATATAAATGTCCAAATAAAAATGCCAAAAACCTTCGAAACTGTCACTTCCAAACCTTCAAATTTTCAATTTTAAAAAACACTCTTATCACCTTTCCTAATACTTCCACCTGATTCATATTATTGAATCTGCATTGCTGTTAAAATATTTTCTTACCTATAGGATAGTTTCTCAAAAAATATAAACATCATATCTAACAATAAATTATATGTTTCTATGTTTTAGTGAACCTCTATTAAGAAAATTCACTAATAGAGAGGTATCGATGGTAAGATTTTTTAAAAATTTCTTCAAATGAGCGTGAATTGGGGCCCTTAAAACCCAAATTCAAGGTCCGTTGACAAGTTTATATATATATATATATATATATATATATATATATATATATATATATATATATATATATATATATATATATATATATATATATCCAACCGATAACTCAAAAAGTTATTCACCAATCGAATCCAAATTTGGCAACTCCTTTTACATCTTTACTCGCTTGGATGAGTTTGTCAAGACAGTTTTGAGACTCAAATACTTTTAGAAAAATGTGCGAAAAACTGTTTGAAAACATATCTTTTAAATTACTATAAGTATGAAATTAAAACTTTAAACTCACGTAAATATCGTATAAGTGGTTCTCCCTACCAAAGTTGAACTTAATCGGTTCAGTAAATTTTGAGTTATAACCAAATAAAAAATAAATAGTTTACGATGTAACCTGAAATTACCTCTGAATGGGTGCCTATAATGCTAGACAAGGTCATACAGATATATCAGGGTTACGCTGCTATTGCAAACAAATGCTCCAAATCAACCTTCAAACGAACAGGCTACAAAAATATGTCACAATAAACAATCAGAGGGGTTGCTATTTGCCAAAACTCTCAAGATAAACAACTCTAGATATCAGAAAAATATATAGTAATAAATCAAAATTTTAATGAAAATGATCCAATTTGATTAAAGACAATCTAGAACTATGTTTTATTATATATAGATATTAAGCTTCCCATTCTTCAGGGTATTTAAAAGCCATCTCCTTCTCCTTGTCAACTCTGACAACACCAACTACCTATTTGTCATTTGTTATTTTGCCAACTGACAGCAGGGGGGTAGTCGAATTCGAGGCTATATTCTTCTTCTTTGTTTACAGACTTCATAAACAAAGAAGAATAAGAAGAAGATAACCTCGAAATCGACTCCGCTGCCGCTAATACCTTAGAATCTAAGAATAAGGTACTTATTGTTTACTTTTAATTTTTATTTACTCTTCATCTCGTATATGGAAAATTTGAGGTAAATGAAACTACATATTATGCAGTAGGTTAAAGTATACCTATAAACAGATGTTTAGTGCTACTTATTAAAATTTTTATTTCAAAAGTTTTTATTGTTTATATTTATTTATTTCATTTTTAAAAAGTATGGATACAGCAATAGTAAATAAATGTTGAAAAGAGTTTAGGTGCAGCAAGTGCATTATGGTAGCAAATTTTCGGAAAAATATTCTAAATGGTGATAATGCAATTTTCCATTAACCTAGAATCTTCAGTTTTGATACATACCTAAACCTTTAAAAGCAGCGTGGGTACTAAATTTCAAAAATAACCCAATCAGCTTCACAGACAACGACAAATTTGTTTTAGAAAACCATTTTTGTTATTTTGTTTGCAGAAACTCGTTCGATTGAGTTGGGTAAAACGGATCATCCAAGCGACTAATAAAGAAAAATACTTGAAACGTTCATAATTTGACAGGTACATTCGTTTTGTAAATAAAAAGTTAATTTTCTGTAAATTTGCAGATTAACACACGGAGACTTTTTAGAAAAAAAATTCCAGAAACATGCTTAGATCTCCTTCTGGGTGCACATACCACAATAAATATTTCTTGCAAGCAGCCCCCAAGAAAGTTACGGGGCCAGGAGTCAATAGGGCTGTTGGGCGAAGAAGAAGATAGAAAGGAAATGTGAGCGGAAAGTGCGAAAAATCAGCTTAGTTGTACCTCTATAAGCTGCCTTTATCCAATTTTGCAGCTATACCTCCTTAAAATTCTATGTTCAGAACCTCTATATACACCGCAGGTCCTGTAACTTTCTTGCGGGTTGTTCCCATGAAACCACATGTGAGGTTTGGGTAGACATTAGGAAAGACATTAGGCAATGCATTAGGAATCTTAGAATCCAAACATGAATTATTAAAAGAATTACAAATATACAACTTTAAATTATATGTAACATAGTTATACATACTATGCACTCCAAATGGATACAGAGCTCTCAATTTTATTAAACCACGTGATGAATCTTACCGTTTCTTATAAACTCTATGATTTTAGTTAGTATAGCTTATTGTTGGTCAAAAGCAATATAGAGTAGGCTGTGGGTATTTATTGGCAATTGGATACTGTGTCTTAAGATAGATGAAAGTAACTCTCTAATTTGAGTCGTAGGTTTCTAGAAACTAAAAAACAAATGATTGTTATCGCAAACACTTATGCCATCACATTCACAATACGGGTTGTCTGCTAACTTCATTTTCCATAGACGATATTTGCAAGTGGTGTAGCCTACACTCATTCTGACCAGCGCTGTATAGAGAGGTCTGGGGAATTATACTATATTCATTATGGGCACTTAGACCAGCATAGGCTCCCTAAGAAAATCCACGGGAGGCTTTACAAGCTCTGCGCAGGAAACTATGGAAGTTTTACTACAGATGCACTTCCCCGGCTGCAACATAATAAACCAATCACCTCCGGACTGGGATCATTCAGAAATAGAGCCGCCGTACAGGCGGGCATCTAGAGTAGACTGGACAGTCTCTAAAGAGGTGGTTACTTGGATCAAAATCAGATGGACCATTAACAGCTTCAAGCCATTCAAATTACCGGGAAGGATGCCCATCATGCTCCAACAGGGTATAGACATACTGGCGCCGGCGCTCACCCTTATTATGAGGGCCAGGTTGGTTCTGGGGTACATTCCGAGGGCATGGAGACTGGACAGGGTTGTATTCATTCCTTAACCTGGGCGTCCAACAGACCAGGCAAAATCCCTGAGGTCAATAACTATCATGTCCTTCTTGCTAAAAACAATGGAAAAACTGCTCGACCGGCACATTAGGGGCGGTGTACTGGAAACATAGTCCCTACATTGCGGACAAAGAGCAAGAGTCTCAACAGAAACAGCACTGCTGAAACTGGAAAATACTCTGGAGAACAGAGTGGTGGCGCTGGAGGCGCTAGACATAGAGGGAGCCTTCAGCAACACCTCATTCGGATCGGTAATGACAGCTGGCAGGGAGCATGAAATAGAGGAGACCTGCTGTAGGTAGATCGGTTCCGTGCTCAGGGACAGGTTCATCTCACCCGCGGAAGGAGGGACTCTGCTGGCGGAAGTCGCGGCGGGGTGTCCACAGGGGAGAGTGCTGTCTCCCCTGCTCTGTTGCCTAATCGTGGACGGCCTGATAGGGAGGCTCTCGTGAGGGGAATACGAGGTGCAGAGCTATGCGGACGACATTGTCATCACAGTCCGAGGAAAGGTCACACAGTCAGTGTGGGAGCGCATGGAGACAGCACTGAAAGTGGTGGAAAGGTGGACGGTTGGCCAAGGGCTCGATGTGAGCCCAGAGAAAGCAACCGTCATACCGTTTACGATGACGAGGAGGTCGAAGATCCACAGAACCCTCACTCTATACGGTAGAAACATCCCAATGGCCATGGAAGTAAAATATCTTGTGGTCGTATTGGACTCTAAGCTCACTTCGAATGGTCATGTTGAAAAAATACGTAAGACAGTTATGACCCTAGCCGTCACTAGGCGCCTATATGGGAAAACGTGGGGACTAAGACCTAGTATGGCCCACTGGCTGTACACAAGGGTGGTCAGATCATCGTTAGCATACGCTGCACTAGTCTGGTGGCCTAAGGTGACAAAATCCAGTGCCAAACAAAAAGTAGGCAAGATCCAAGGGATGGCTTGCCTGAGCATCACAGTGGCCATGATTTCAACCCCAACAGCCGCCATGTAGGTGTTGCTGGATCTGCCCCCCTACACTTAGTTATCATGGGGGAGGCCAGGCTAGGACTATACAGACCAGCCTGTAATGGTAGACTGGAGCCACTGCAAAATTCAGGAGATCGTGAAGGAGTCCATGCTTGAAATCAGGTCAGACTTCGCGAGCAGCGAATGTGCGGGAAAAACAATTTTACAGTAGAAATCCCCAGCCGCGAGGCATGGCGGCGGAAGACGCCGGGCCTACAACGGGACGCGCACGTCTGGTTCCCGGACGGATCCGGCGGGAAGCGTGAGACGGGGGTAGGCGTTTATTCGGAAGGATCGATGGTAAGTCACAGTATTTCCCTCAGAGCTCATGCAACGGTCTTTCAGGCCGAAATGTACGCCATCTTGCACTGCGTGCGAGATAACAAGAGGAGAGGCTACACCAACAAGCGGATATTCATAGTGACAGACAGTCAGGCAGCCCTTAAGGCAGTAAGTAGGCCACGGGTAAATTCCAGGCTGTTAAGTGAATGCCGAGACGAGACGAGCGACCTGGCTGGGCAAAATGAGGTCACCCTCATCTGGGTGCCGGGTCAGTCGGGTGTCAAAGGCAGTGAACAAGCTGACAGTCTCGCGAAGAGAGGGTCAGCAGAACTATTTATGGGACCAGAAGCGATCCTGGGCGTGACGAAGAGCACTGCCAAGGGATTCATTAAGTCCTGGGTCAGAAACGAACACAAGGTGTACTGGGCAAACTGTCTAGGGCTCAGACATGCGAAGTCAGTAATTAAGGAAGCCAACTGGCTCCACAGTTCACTTTGAACTCAAAGTGAACTGTGGAGCTGCTAAATCTTAGCGAAGGAGAGCTCAGGACCATAATAGGACTCTTGATGGAATACATGGTCGTCAAGAAACATCTGCATAAAATGGGGCGGTTTGAGGGGGACCTGGCATGCCGACTCTCCGGAGAGTGGGAGAAATCATATCAGCACATATTGTGCGAGTGTAAAGCTCTGGACCGCAAAATATAACTGATCTGCGGTCGCCCTAGACCGGAGACACAGCAATATAAAACTTCACCCTGCCAATTGTTTTGCAGGCTAGTTCAAGGCACAGCGATTTTGGAATGGGTGGAGTAGAAAAGACAAAGAGCATGCACAATAAGCCAAAGGCTGCGGTGCTATCGGGGCGGCAGAGACGCGGACGAGCCCTGAGGGAGAAAAAAAATGGGTCTCTTAATAAAAGAGGTTAGGATTTGTTTTGATACATTTCCTTCTATCAACTGGTTCCAATGATCAGATGCTTTTTGGTTCATACAGTATTTCACTTCCACTACGTAGTTCTCAGAATTCGCTAACACGCAGTTTTCTCCTTCAAATCATTGCTGCTGATACCTTCGTGTCCTTTGACCCATGCAAATAGGGAAAGTCGCCCACTACCGGCCGGCATCCAGTACCGGCCAGTTGTAAGTTATGGTATCCCATTATAGAAGACGCTAAGACTTTTACGCCCATTAGTCTTATATGCTCTCCCAAGTATACGCCTCACACGGTGGCGTCCTGTCGCGACCAGGTTACTGCCAGTGCAAATATTTGTGTGGCATGTGGTGGACGTACGCTACACAATTAAAGTTCTGTGAGTGATTTTTGGAGTTAAGAGGGCGAGTTCAAAACAAGTCAAACCTGGTATGTATAAACTATTTATATCGCTATTATGTTTTTGAGCTGTCCTCTGCTAAGATTTAGCAGCTCCACAGCTCTCTTTGAACTGGGTTCCTCAATTGTCGACTTCCCATGTCTGAGCTCTGGACAGTCTGCCCAGTACACCTTATGTTCGTTTCTGATCCAGGACTAAATATGCTCTTCGTCAATCCCAGGACTGGTTCTTGTCGCATAAATGATTCTGCTGACCCCCTCTTCGCGAGACGGTCAACTTCTTCATTGACTTTCCACCACTTTCCGTGCTGTCGGCATGCGCTCCCACACTGACTGTGTAACCTTATCTCGGACTATGATGAAAACTTCGTCCGCATAGCCCTCTACATCGTACCCCCTCCCAAAAGCCTCGCTAGCAGGCCGTCCACCACTAGGCACCAAAGCAGGGAAGACATAACGCTCTTCTGCGGTCACCCCGCCGCGATCCCCGCCAGCAGAGTCCTTCCCACGAGGAAGGTGAACACCGCCCTGTCCCTGAGCATGGAACCGATCCACCTGCAGCAGGTCTCCTCTATTCGCCCCTTCCTGACAGCTGCCAGTATCGATCCAAATGAGGTGTTGCTGAAGGCCCCCCTCATGTCTAGGTAGGCCCCCAGCGCCACCTCCCTGTTCTCCACCGTATTCTCCAGTTTCAGCAGTGCACCGTATTCAGTTGGTGCAGTGCTGTTTCTGTTGAAACTCCTGCTCTGTATACATATTGTCCGCAGTGTAGGGGATATGCTTCCAGTACACCGCCCCTGATGCGCCGGTCGAGCAGTTTTTGCATTATTTTTAGCAAAAAGGACATGAGGCTTATTGGCCTCAGGGACTTTACCTGGTCTGTTGAACGCCCAGGTTTAGTAATGAATACAACTCTGTCCGGTCCTCATGCTCTCGGAATATACCCCAGAGCCAGGCTGGCCCTCATAATGAAGTTAGGCGCCGGCGCCTGTATGCCTATACCCTTTTGGAACATGATGGGCATTATGCGATGTTGTTGGACCTCTGGTACAATAGATAAAAATCTCAACTTTGTCAACCTGTGTATAGTTCTAAAACTAATTTTTCAAGAATTAGAAAGTAAGTATTGATGCCATTTTGTTTTCTTTTATCGCTTTATAAAAAGAGATTGTCAAACTTAAGAGTTCTGATGGGGTTTCTGCTTGACTGTATGGCCTCCTGTTACGTTTGCTCTGTCAGTTCACTCCACTGTTTTTTTCAATTTTTAGATTCAATTTCACATTTTACTTTTGCATTAGTTAGTCAGCTTTTTTCGCTTTTATTCTGTCTGATATTGATAATTTTAACCTGCTTAGACTGTATCTTTTTTACTGTAATGTAGCTTATTTAGCTTGTTTAGCTGTAGCCTGTAGTTTTTACTGTAAATTTGGCTTGTAATGTTGCGTTTTAACCTATTTTACTGTTTGACTGTAGATTTTAACTTTGATGATGTCTGCAGAGTTTTACCTTGAGATCATTGTGCTTAAACCGGCACAATTGCCTACCAGAAAACAATGTTTACTGATAGACCTTTTTATTGGATTTTAGATTTGCCCCTGAAGATGGCTACTAGGTAGCCGAAACGCGTAGGGTTCTAACAATAAATTTTACTGTCTGAAAGAAGCCTTTCATTGAGTACTTAATTATGTCTATCCCAGACCATGTGACCTTTAGGAATGAATACCCTTCTGAACTCTTGCTAAATCTGTTGGGAAGAATTTCTGCAAGAGCACGTTCCCACTTCTTGTTTCACGATATGAAATTGTTTATACCGCCCTGGACAAGGCATTTTCATAACTAAAAAGGTACGAAAGAGGCTCTCTTCTCTTAATACCAGGAAAGCCTCTGGCCTTGACGAGATCGCAGCAATTGTTACTATTACTAAAATTTCTTGAAAAACACAGTCCACGACAGGCAGTGTGGATTTCGTCAGCGCAGATCAACTGCCGACCTCCTTTCCTTTGTCACCCATTCTTAGAACAAGTCTATGGAACTACATGGTGATCCAAGATTGTCGCTCTAGACATATCCAAAGCATTCGACCAGCCTCGCACGCAGCGCTACTTAAAAAACTTCCGGCCTATGGCCTACCACCAAAACACTGTACCTGGACAGCAAATTTCCTCTCCAACCGGAGCATTTCTGTTCTCGTGGATGGCCATTCCTCTAAACTGTATCCAATTAATGCAGGGGTCTCTCAAGGTTCAGCTTTAGCCTCTACTTTGTTTCTTCTCCACATCAATGACCTCCTTACTCGTACATCCAACCCAGTTCACAGTTCACGAATGACAGCACCCTTGACTCAAATAAACAATATTCTAAGTCTGTCTCTTTAGCCAAATTAGATGAAGATCGCAGACCCATGGTGGGTTCTGTCTCTGTGGATCTCCAAAAAATATTAGACTGGGGAAGTATAAATCTTGTACAATTCAACTCCACCAAATATCAGTCTTGCTTTCTATCTCATAAGAAATACACCAGCCCTAGACCTATTATAATGAACAACCAAGTTTTTCAAAGTAATAAGTCCTTTTCACTCGTTGGCATTTCTGTGGATCGAAATCTCCATTGGCACCAACATGTTACATCAATTGCAGAAGCGGCTGCTAAGAAATTAGATTTTCTATTCCGGGCTCGCAAATACTTTTCACCAGCTAATCTCTATACCTTATGGACTTCACAAATAAGGCCAAACCTCGAAAACTGCTCCCACATCTGGGGTGCCGCTGCCGCTTCTACACTCGCTATCCTGGACTCGATTAAGAAGAGAGATATACGTCTCATCGGTGACCCTACCCTCACCCAAAGGTTGCCATCTCTTGCCCACCGACGTGCCGTTGGTGGCCTCTCTCTCTTTTAGAGATATCTGCAGGGGCACTGCTCAGAGAAGTTTTCTTCCATAGTTTCTCCACCTGCTGTCCCCAACAGATCTACCAGGCGAACAGTGCGAATGCACCCTCTTACTGTTCAGGTCACTAGACATAGAACATCTTGGTATGCCCGCTCTTTTATCCCGAGGACTTCCAGGTTGTGGAATTCCTTGCCGGCACATGTTTTTCCTTCTCCTCCGAACCTCCAAACCTTCAAGTCCATAATTAACAAGTTGCCTCATTCCTCCTTGTCGAGACTCACGGTATGACAGTATTTAGGTTGTGAGCCCTCGTAGTGTGTTGTTAAAATAAAAAATAAATAAAAAAAGATACCGGTAACCAAATTTGTTGCCTGTGTTCATTACAAAAGGACATATTTGCTATTAAAAATATTTTATGAAAATTCACCACCATGGCGCACTTGCTGCGTCCAAACTTTTTATTTTTTTTCAAGACGTTTAACCCGAATCACATTTTCATACACAAGGTGTAAGCTAATACTGATGTGTTAAATATGCTGATCGCTTTCTCTAAAATAAAGTGTAAAATTACTTGCATGCGATATTAATTTCTGTTAAAATGCTGTACCGATAAAAATCAATTCTTATTTATCTTACTCTCTTAGGGCAACGTTGAAGATTAACAACAAATTTAACCACTTCCTCATTCTGATGTAAAACTAACCTGTTTAAACTGGTTAAATTAGTTAAACTTAAAAGTTGTTCAGCAATAATTATTACATGAGAGAAATTCAAGCTTAGGCAATCGCAGTTTAAACAAATCCTATCGATTGTATGCTTGTTGTCTCTAAGGAGCGGTTAAAAATCATGAATTTTTATAAAACTCTTTGCATTTTACCAAAGGAACCTTAAAGAAGTCCAGGTATTTATTAATTTACGGTCATCATTGTGATCTCACAGCATTTATGATAGTTATCATACTGCTGGCGCCACCTGTATGTCAGAAGTCATTAATAGGAACCGTTCACTGCAACAATATCTTATTTTCAAACCAACAGAAAGGAACTTCAGATAATGGAAGTGAATTTAGTTATTATGATGCACGTTAGGTTCCTGGCGATTCGTTAGCATGATAACACAATATTAACTAGATAAAACATGATAATAACAAATTGACGTTTTTGAATTGTGATGCAATACGAAGAGAGTTAATGCTAAAGAGTGAATGTGTTTACTGTGTTTTAGTTTCCTTTTTCCTTTCATAAACTCACTTGCTAACATACAGTCTGGACCATATGTAATGAGTAAATTCATTTTCTCCGTTAATATTTCTGTAATTAAAAGGGCCAGAAACAGGTTGATTTTCTACTTTTAAATTACACTCAGTACGGTAAAAATTTCACCCCTCGCTTTAACCCCTGCAGTATGACACTTATAACTCCTAAATTATCAAATTGAAAGAGTAGGTTGTGACACCTCATTTAAAAGGAATTTTCGTTCTCCGTTCGAAAATTTATTTTGGATTCAGTTGCCTAGTTGCGGAGACAATGACATTTGTCAATTATACGACATAGCGTCATTAGGCTGTTAATATACCTCCGATGTGAGAAAATCGTCGAAAATTATATATATATATATATATATATATATATATATATATATATATATATATATATATATATATATATATATATATATATATATATATATATATATATACCACAAATTTGTGGCTAATGAGAAACAGTCTCAATGCCAACAACAATACCACACACACACACATATATACACCACAGTAGGTATATAAGAGAGGTTCTAAGACCACCACCCGGTCACTGAATGGGAGACCTAACCTGAGATGAACTCATCCAAGATAGTGGCTGTACAGCGCGAAAATTCAAACATTTAAATTTGGAATCGAGATTTGGTCAAACCTGTTAAAAACTTAATAAGAAGACCTGTCATTTTGAGTTTTATGAAAATGACGAATGTAAAGATGGCAGTTGGCACATGCGCAAACCAACTTTTTTATTTAAGCGGTGTAGAGGTTTAGGATCCTGGACACCTCATTTAAATACATGTAAATTTTGTGTCCATACTAGACTACAAAATTTACATGTATTTAAATGGGATGTCCAGGATCCTATATTATAAATCAGGTCGAGAAACATGACACCAAACATCATACCTCTACACCGCATAATAAGGAAGGTTTGCGCAGCCCCATCTGCCCCCTACCGCCGCCTCCAGCGGTGGCCGATGCTATTTTTGAATTCTACTCATCGAGACGATTACCATGACACCAAACATCATACCACTACACCGCCCAATAAAAAAAAGTTGGTTTGCGCATGCGCCAGCCGCCATATTTGTTTTCTACTTTTCGAGACGATTACCATGACACCAAACACTATACCTCTGCACCGCTAAATAAAAAGTTGGTTTGTGCATGCGAAAACCGCCATATTTACGTACGTCATTTTTATAAAAATCAAAATGACAGGTCTTCTCATTTAGACAGGCTGGATTAAATCTCGATTCAAAATTTATATTTTTGAATTTTCGCGCTCGACGGTCGCCATCTTGGATGGCGTGATCTCAGGTTAGACTCCTATTTTTTTCTCCCTCAGGGCTCTTCCGCGGCTTTGCCGCCCCGATAGCACTGCAACCTTTGGCTTATTGTGCATGCCCTTAGTCTTTTTACTCCACCCATTCCAAAATTACTGTGCCTTGAACTAGTCTGCACAGCAATTGGTGGGGTGATGTTTTATACTGGTCTGTCTCCAGTCCAGACTGACCGTAGATCAGTTGTCTTTTGCGTCCAGAGCTTTACACTCGCACAAGGTGTGCTGGGCTGATTCCTATTGGTCGTCTATCCAGCCGCCATCTTGTTACGTCACTGTGACGTCACTGCGCGCATGCACAGTAACCGGGTGGTGGGTGGTGGCCCTCGAACCGCTTTTCTATACCTAGTTATATATATATATATATATATATATATATATATATATATATATACATATATATATATATATATATATATATATATATATATATATATATATATATATATATATATATATATATATATATATATATATATAAACACAGATCTCCTCATTAATGAATTTTTCGTTTTTGGAAAAATTCGCATATAATGTACGTCATGTAACCATGGATGTAACCAACGTCTTCGTTTCTCGTATTATTTGGGTGAGGGGGATACAGAAATTATAGTTATTTGCATGAAATAGTGTAGATCATTTGTACAAAAAATCGCTACCATAACGCATTTTCTGCGCCAGACTTTCTATTTGTTTTATATCCATGATCGGTGTATGGCTAGGAAGATGTATATCACTGTTACCATAGATTAAATTGTGACAGCTTTCACTCACATGTGACATCTGGTAATAGCCAAATGGCTCTTCAAAATTCTCAGTAGAAATGGCCAATATATTTTACAACTTAAGTAACAAAATTCTAGCACCCTCTAACACATACACAAAACATATTTTAAGAAGATTTAAAAGTAAAACTAAGAAAAAATGTCAAAAAGTAAGTGCTATTTTATTGTCTAGTATTTTCTTAAATATTATGAGTTTCAGTCATCATAGGATGAGAGTACCAAGCTATTATTTTATATAAAAGATAAGAAACATTTTGTTACGGCTTTTAGAACAATTGTATCTTTATATATCGCTTAGTTTTTGCAACTACTCACATAACACTAAATAGAAATTGTAGGCTGTTTTTTTTATCAGGCTTTAACATTTGATTTTGTCTGTATAACTTAAAATGTTGCACAAAATAAAATCGTAGTTAAAATGTCCATAATAGTTTTGGTTGCAATAACAACTAGTTCACTGGTGTTTGTATTTTGTAGTAGGTACTTCTTTTGTAAAAAAGTTAAAATGCTATTACAATGTACTTGTTATTAGAATTTTTGGGGTAAAATTTGCTTACCGCACAGCAGTTTGATTCTTATGACATTTTGTATACGAACGTGTTTTAGGGTGTAGATGACGAAAATTAAACCAAAAATGAGGGCAGAAGCAAACTTTTGGAGTTATCTGTATTTTTTTGTTGTAAGAAAAGTACTCACCTTTGAGACATGCCTTGGAGCATATCTTGCTTCACATAACAGCTATATTTATCATGTAATGCTTTAGT